>OY390737.1:36789238-37289238 GCA_959613385.1 Geotrupes spiniger
CGTATATCTGTGCTGTAGCTCCCTGTATCAAAATAAATACGAATATCTACACCGATTATTGCAGCCATTGACTGAGTGCGGATACGTTGAATGCTCAAATGTGGAAGAATAGCTTCCACATTCACAAGTCAGAGAATATTCTATCGTCATTTTCGATGATGTAAATCCGACGGGGCAAAATAGCATTAAGGAATATTTCTCATACGGTCGACATAAAAATGTCGATTGCTTTTATCTGTGTCAAAGCTACAGTGCCATTCCCCAACAACTGATCCGCGACAATTGTAACTTACTAGTTTTATTTCGACAAGATTTGACAAATTTGCGACACATCCATAACCATCACCTGGTGGGTGACGTAACGTGGGATGAACTCACGCACATTTGTCGAGCATGTTGGGATGCACCGCATGGTGTATTGGTTATCGATCTTGATTGCTCGAAAAATAATGGACGTTATCGGAAGGGCTTTGATGAGTACATCATCGTTTAAAGCAGATCGTGTGAAGTATTCGGATCAGTGCAGATCGATCCACCGATCCGATAACAATAATTATGAATACAACGCTGACACAGCAACTCATCCGTGCGCGAGAAGATGTGCAACAGAAAATTCGGACTTTAAAAGGGGACATTAAAGAGGCAAAACTTCGTGCTGAAGCGCAGTACGCACCGCTTCAGCAACCACTTAAGGATATCTCGAAACAATTAGGTGCAATAAATTTATTAACAGTTGCCACGCAACATCGTCAGCCGAAAACAGAGCAGGGAGAATTCGGTTGGCCCATGTCTGAAATAGATAGTGCTCATGATACGTTGGGACATATGAAAGGTGCAAGTCCGTTTCAGATTGAAAAAGTGAAGCGTCGGCGCACTTCGACACCCAAAAAATCGACGGGTCGAGCTCAATCGCTTCGTCCCGATGATGAGCTAGCCGATTACCAAGCCGGTTACCAAGCCGGCGCTTCATCGCTTCGTCATGATGATGAGCCAGTCGATGAGTATGATCAACAGTACGGTATCCGTGCGACCACGGACGGTTTTTACATCGGGAAAAGTCCGGTCCAATTCGATGGTAAGCAGATTGTAATAGGTGGATTGACCTACGACGGAACCGTAGGATTGTTTGAACTCTTATTCAAACAATCCCCCCGCAAATTTAGCCTTAACGACATGCGCACGTATAGAGACATTTTACAGCGTTCCAATGCAGCCACTGAGGGTTACGAGTCCGATGGTGCATTGGTTGAGGACGTAGAAAATGAAAAATTCGTTAAAATCGTGAAACCAATCACAGACGGTAACAAACCATACGTTTATTGGGCGAGGTATTGGCCTCACCCTAAAAAAGGTGGGATGCTACACAAGCAAGTGGTGCCTGATGCTGTGAAGGAATATGAATATTGGGATAATGTCAATGAACTCGTGGATCGGTTACGTTTGTTAATCGCATCTCAGATGGCGGACCATACAGGACATCACAACGAAATAATTTCCATAATTGAGGAATTAAAGGAAGCAAACGTTATTCGCTAGTTCAGCTTATAACAGTCGATCTATACGAACACCGTCAGAACTCTGTGCAAGATACAAGGTGCAACATGTCACTCAATCGATTCGGTAAACATGCTCATGCTCATGTTACACTTGATAAATTCGGAAATTCACCTTACACTTTTATGCTGAAGATACACAAATTTATTATAGTTTTGACATTGAGCAAATCCGTATTGCAGAGCGTATCATTAATGATGATATTCAAAAATTAGTTGCCTTCTCAAATGACCATTGTTTGAAAATAAATAGTAAAAAGTCTGAAATAATTGTATTTTCTAGCGTGGGCAACCGGCAAAAATGTGTGGATAATATGCATGTATATGTGGATGGGGATATGCTTGATTTTTCGTCCCAAGTAAAAAGTCTCGGTTTGATTATTGATCAGAATTTGCGCTTCACCTCATACTTAAACACAGTAATTCAAAAATCATATGCTGCTTTGAAATGTTTGTATAGTAATAGGCATATGTTAAATAGAAAATTACGTTCGTTATTGTGTGATTCAATTATACTTTCAAGATTTAATTATTGTGATGTTGTTTACGGGCCTTGCCTTGATGTTAAAACAAAGTTAAGAATTCAAATAGTGCAAAACTCTTGTGTAAGATTCGTATACGGTTTGCGCAAATACGACCATGTTTCATTTCATTTAAATCAACTGCAGTGGCTAAATATGAGTTATAGAAGACAATTTCATATGGCTTGTTTTGTTCATCGCGTATTGTCCTCATCAACTCCAGCATATATCAAAGAATTACTTATCTACAGACATCAGGTCCATTCAAGGGATTTACGAATTTTAAATTATTTTAGTGTACCTTTGCACCGCACCGCCCTGTTCGAACGATCATTTTCATATAACGCTGTCACTCTTTGTAATTCAATACCTCGGAATCTGTTTACGTTTAATTCAGAAAAATTTAAATACTCATACAAAATTTATTTGATGTTGCAGCAGAGATCTAACATCCAACATACAACATTTAACATTTAACATTTAACATTTAACATTTAACGTTTAAACGTCCCTTGCATATGTGCGCTTTTGTTTTTGTTTGCTTATTATACTGTATTTTATTTATGTTTATATATATATATTTTTTTCTTATGTATTATTTCAAGGTTAAGTTGAACAGCTTAGGCTGGACTTCGCCTCAATAAAGACCTTTTATTATTATTATTATTATTATTATTATGCGGGGATGGCACTATCGATTCTGGTAACGACTTCTTTTTACTCCAAAACAAGGATTCCACAAGCACATATAGGAACCTGTCCTATGAGGGTCGAATAAAGAATGTGCAAATGACGGATAATGTTCAAATATTTGTCAACCATAGAGAACGTCAGACTGTTCAGGGGACTCTACTGAAGCAGGGCGATTTCATTCGCTGTAAGAATAAGTTTCCGAAAATACTAAAACCTTTTTTCGTCGAATGGTTAGTAGAAGACATGGAATGAAAAACGTTAAACGCGATCTCGTCAATGAACTTCACGCTCCTGCCAGGCGATATTTCAGGAGGCGGAGGGTAATAATTAAAGGTTTAAATGATTTGTACCAAGCCGATCTTGTCGAAATGATACCATACGCGAACGAGAATGATACCAACAAGTACATTCTCACAGTCATTAACGCTTTCTCGAAATATGCTTGGGCAGTTCCTCTCAAAAACAAAACTGGTAAACGGATAATGTTCAAATATTTGTCAACCATAGGGAACGTCAGACTGTTCAGGGGACTCTACTGAAGCAGGGCGATTTCATTCGCTGTAAGAATAAGTTTCCGAAAATACTAAAACCTTTTTTCGTCGAATGGTTAGTAGAAGACATGGAATGAAAAACGTTAAACGCGATCTCGTCAATGAACTTCACGCTCCTGCCAGGCGATATTTCAGGAGGCGGAGGGTAATAATTAAAGGTTTAAATGATTTGTACCAAGCCGATCTTGTCGAAATGATACCATACGCGAACGAGAATGATACCAACAAGTACATTCTCACAGTCATTAACGCTTTCTCGAAATATGCTTGGGCAGTTCCTCTCAAAAACAAAACTGGTAAAGGTGACGCAGGCGATCAAGAAAATTCTGTTGGATAAGAAACACAATATACCTAAAAATTTGCAAATTGATCATGGTAAGGAATTTTACAATACCGACTTTAAAAAAGTGATGTTACAATACCACATTAATCACTACAGTACTTATTCCACGTTAAAAAGTTCTATTATCGAACGGTTCAACAGAACTCTTAAGGAGAAAATGTGGAAGGAATTCAGCATGCAGGGAAATTATCAGTGGTTAGAGCTACTACCAAAATTGATACATAATTACAATAACACTGTGCACCGAACGATACGTATGAAACCAGTTGCCATCAACCGGCGAAACGCTTCAGCTATTTTGAAAACCATGTACACAGCCATTAAAGTCGCCGATGCATCCCCTTCCAAATTCGAAATAGGACAACACGTTCGAATAAGTAAACATCGCCATGCGTTTACGAAGAACTACACACCTAATTGGTCAAATGAGATATTTACCATAGCGATCATTCAAAATACATATCCTCGAACTTACATCATTAAGGATAGCAAAGGAGAATTAATTCTTGGAGGGTTCTATGAACACGAATTGCACTCTGTCAAACATCCAGACGTGTATTTAGTTGAAAAAGTGCTTCGTCGAAAAGAGTTTCGAGTCCGAGTCCTCGTCAAATGGGTTTCGATGGATAATTCTCATAATCAGTGGATTGCTAAGGATAACGTGTTGTGATAGTTGATCAATGTCAATAAACATACATTTATTCTTTTAAACAATTTTTTATTTTTTGACCATAACCATTATTACAATACTAATAGATAATACATTTGTAGTGGTAGTAGTAGTAGTGGTAGTGATACAGTGTTCTGCTAAACGTAAACGATGACTATGACAACTTTGAAACAATTCTTATTTAAAATAAATTAACATTAATATTTCGAACCTTCCTGCAATGAATTTCAACGTGAGTACTATAAGCATACAATAACATTTTCAACAAACTTTTACATTGACAATAGGTGTGAATTACTCATGACATAACATTCTTTACACAGTTTCGGCAGCTGCTGTTTTGAGCAATTCTATCAGGTTACCCAGGCGTTCTTCTTGTAGTATATCAGCTATTGCTTTATGACCCCACGCCAAAGTATGACAACCGTCCTTCATTATGAATCGTTTGTCATCCTTGGCTGACAGGGCCACCTTGTTTTTCAACTCTGTGTATACAGTGTGATACGAGGATCGAAATACATACATTTTCTTGTACACCATCCCACCATCTTCAACGACTCGCTTGTAATCAACTACGCTCAAATCTTTCTCAATAACATCGTTTCACGCCTTTCGCTGTCTTCGTCGTCCCGTTTAGAGATGTCACGCAGTAAGCCTTAGCACCAGTTCCGTAAAAGGACGTTAATACCGTGTTGGGATATTCATCTTTCATTTTCCCAACAACGGATATCCCTCGAGGGATATTGTGTACATTCGGTACTGGATAATTTGACGTGTCGAAGTTGTTGATGTTCGCTTTTATATCATCGTATACATTTTCTGTATCTATTTCCAGAATCAATGAATCGGTATCTGTGTATAAGAGGGACACTATTTTTTAGGAAATTATAAAAGAAATCGTAAATTACGATTTTTGATAGTTCCAGTACGCAAAATCCTACATATAGAGGCTTTGTATATTTTACGTCCACAACTTTCATTTCTACGGCAGCCAGATTATCGCAAAAGATTTTTGATGACTAAAAGGTGGGCTTCGCTATTAACGCTTCCAAGCCTGGTCTTCTAAAACGATTGTCCCAATGCGTAACCAATCGTATTTCAACTCTGTTTTCCACATTCTCCATTGTTTTCCCAAAAACTATATTGTTCATCGCCTTATAATGATTTTTCTCAAACTCGTTCTGAGCATTTTGACGTTTTGCTGAATTGAAATCTATATATTTTCTCATCCATTCTGAATGTCTAAATTTTATCCCTCTATGAATTTTTTCAGCTTTAAACCATTTTTTATACTTTGTTGTAAATTTTTATAATGGATAATATATTTTGCTTTGTCATTTAAATTTGCCATTAATTTTGAATGTTTTGAATTCCCGACACATATACTTTCGGGACAAAACGGTAAATCGTTGTGCTCGTCGTGTACATTTTTAGGATACTCGAGATCTACTTCAAATACATAACCGGTTTCTGTATCATCTATATTTTCGACATCTATCGTTTCTATTTCATCTTCCGACAGCCACATAAAGTCACCAGTTGGTAATTTACATCGCATCGCATGTCCATATAAATTGGTGGCATCTAAATACAATATGTATTTGGATTGTTTTGCTGCATCATAGTTTTCTATAAATTTATTATTGGCTATAGCAGATCGCTTCGAGCACATACTAAGACCACCTCTAATACCTTTCTTGAAAAAATGTAACATATCGATATCTGTCAAAAGTTCCAATTTGACACCTGTCATTCGCAATAGAGCGTCCCAACCAAAACCTGGCGCTGTAAAGTAGTGGCACGGGTCTAATTTATAAAATTCCATACATATTCGCCTGAAATTTTCGAATATATCTGCTAGAAGTAAAACGTCCGATTTTAAGTACACATCTGCGTATTCTCCCAACGTCTGACAACCAAAACTCTCCCACACCCTTCTGGCGCGAGCGTAATCATCAACGGATACATTTTTGGCCGTTAGCTCATCGAAAAAGTGTTCATGTTCCGGTAGCATAGCATAATTTAGCTTTTCGAACGAATCTAAAAATGAATACGGAAATACTCCCTTTTGACGCATAAGCATGAATTGTATAGGATCATTAAATTCTTTCTTAATTTCGCGATATTGCTCGTCCTCCAAAAACGATCCTAACTTTTCTAGGGAACATGCCATGAATCGGAACGAATCCACAAATCGAAGCTTCATGAAAACCTTCCTTTGTTTTCCTTTTGAATCTGTGGTTTCCCCTACGTGAATTTTTTTGGAAAATGTTATATATTTCTCTTTATTTTGTGCTATGACGTCAATCTCTTCCTCCTTCAATGCAATATTTTTCACGAACATGTGGGTATCGTAATTTGAAAGGTTGTGGAAAAATATTATTATAACAAGCGGTTTCTTTGATATAGGTCTTCAAACACAGGGGACTATTACTTTGGCACCGATAGTAGATGATCCGGCTCACGCACCCGAAAACTGGTGATTCGGTAACCAAAGGCGCTAGCTATCTTTTCAACTCCATCGTCAATTATCACAAATGCATTGCGTTTGTGATCGTTGCTACGTAGATGTGCCGAATAGCAAGACCTATTTACATAGATATTACAAATATCGCATAGTGTTGAATTGGAACTATGAGCCTCGCCGATTTTTTAACGTTTACCAATGCAGCTCGTTTGCTGGTGTCTTCGCAGATTGTCAGAACGGGTGAAGTCTTTTCCACAATGCTCACAAATCAACATTTTTCCCCTTTCGCAGAACACTCTTCACTACTACTACTACTACACTTGCCACAACTACTTGCTGTATGACGATATGTACCTCACACTTAATATATAGTGCTTCCCTCCTATCATGTGATAGAGAGGGGTCACCCTTGTGAACGTCGCCGTGACCTTGAACGTGAATGAGGTCTGAGCGTCACCTTCACCGTTACCGTGACTTTGACTTACCTTGACCATGTACACGTGACCTCAACCTTGAACGTAACTTTGACCTTGACCATGAGTCTGACCTTGGCTATAACCTTGACCTTGACCTTGATTGTTCCAGGAGGAGGTTTATGAATTGGCAAATACCTACTACTTATATTATTGATGCGCATTAATCTGCTTTCCTGTTATCAAACTTCAAAAGTCCTATTAAGGTCTGAAACTGTAGAGCTCTTCAATTCAGTCCGCGGCAAAGCTGCAGATGGCGCGCAACATCGCGGCGCTTGTTGAGCAGCATCTTTAATCTATCTTGGTGGTGCTGAATTCGTTCATCGTAGTCTCCCAATCCTCGGATGAGTGTCCAGTGTCTCGGCGTTCTTAAGGATGAACAGTTCGGCTTCCGCCCAGGACACTCCACCGTCCAACAAGTACTCTGTCTCGTTAAAACGGCCACCGACGGTTTCAACAGGCGGCAGTACACCGGCGCATTGATGCTAGTCGTTGCGAAAGCGTTTGACACAATCGTGCCAGGATTTCGCCATAAGAGCAGGGATCCCGCTTGCACTAGTCCGGATCGTTCCTTTGTGAAAGAACGATTCGCATCAAACTGAACGAAACGCGGTCAGCAACCAAGACGCTGACAGCAGGAGTTCCGCAAGGATCACTGCTCTCCGCGCTGCTGTTCAACATCTGTCTGCGAGACATTCTAACGATGCCAGTGGCGAGGGGACTGGAAGATTGGTTCCGATCATGGATGCTCACAATCAACCCCGAGAAGAGCACCGCCATAATCATGGAAAGAAGAGTACGAATCCGCGAACCCGACAACGGCTTGATGTTTGACCGCGAAATTCCATGGCGAACCGAAGCGAAGTACTTGGAAGTCACACTTGATTCTAAGCTCACCTGGAAGCCGCATATTGTATCCGTCATCAACAAAAAAAAGGGAACGCTTTCGTCACTCAACGAAATGTTGAACCGACGAGGTAAACTTAATTCTGCTAATAAAATTAAGATTTACAACTCAATCATCAGGGGAATTGCTGCCGATGCGCATATGAAGAAGCTTCAGGTAGTTCAGAACAAATTTCTACGGATGGCTTTCGTGTTCAGTGGTTCGGCAGGAATGAATACCTATACCGAGACGCCGACCTCCCGAAGATCCGCGACGTGGTTAAGGATGCCGCTGTGCGGTTGCACGGATATACCTACCCAAACCCACTCATCCGAGGATTGGGAGACTACGATGAACGAATTCAGCACCACCAAGATAGACCAAAGATGCTGCTCAACAAGCGCCGCGATGTTGCGCGCCAATTTGCCAATTCATAAACCTCCTCCTGGAACAATCTAGGTCAAGGTCGAGGTCACGCCGCGTGACCTCGACCTTGACCTGCTACTTATATTATTGATGCGCATTAATCTGCTTTCCTGTTATCAAACTTCAAAAGTCCTATTAAGGTCTGAAACTGTAGAGCTCTTCAATTTAGTCCGCGGCAAAGCTGCAGATGGCGCGCAACATCGCGGCGCTTGTTGAGCAGCATCTTTGATCTATCTTGGTGGTGCTGAATTCGTTCATCGTAGTCTCCCAATCCTCGGATGAGTGGGTTTGGGTAGGTATATCCGTGCAACCGCACAGCGGCATCCTTAACCACGTCGCGGATCTTCGGGAGGTCGGCGTCTCGGTATAGGTATTCATTCCTGCCGAACCACTGAACACGAAAGCCATCCGTAGAAATTTGTTCTGAACTACCTGAAGCTTCTTCATATGCGCATCGGCAGCAATTCCCCTGATGATTGAGTTGTAAATCTTAATTTTATTAGCAGAATTAAGTTTACCTCGTCGGTTCAACATTTCGTTGAGTGACGAAAGCGTTCCCTTTTTTTTGTTGATGACGGATACAATATGCGGCTTCCAGGTGAGCTTAGAATCAAGTGTGACTTCCAAGTACTTCGCTTCGGTTCGCCATGGAATTTCGCGGTCAAACATCAAGCCGTTGTCGGGTTCGCGGATTCGTACTCTTCTTTCCATGATTATGGCGGTGCTCTTCTCGGGGTTGATTGTGAGCATCCATGATCGGAACCAATCTTCCAGTCCCCTCGCCACTGGCATCGTTAGAATGTCTCGCAGACAGATGTTGAACAGCAGCGCGGAGAGCAGTGATCCTTGCGGAACTCCTGCTGTCAGCGTCTTGGTTGCTGACCGCGTTTCGTTCAGTTTGATGCGAATCGTTCTTTCACAAAGGAACGATCCGGACTAGTGCAAGCGGGATCCCTGCTCTTATGGCGAAATCCTGGCACGATTGTGTCAAACGCTTTCGCAACGACTAGCATCAATGCGCCGGTGTACTGCCGCCTGTTGAAACCGTCGGTGGCCGTTTTAACGAGACAGAGTACTTGTTGGACGGTGGAGTGTCCTGGGCGGAAGCCGAACTGTTCATCCTTAAGAACGCCGAGACACTGGACTTCTTCAGTCTCTTGCCGTCACACCCTGAAGCTTTACTCTTCTTGCACCTTTTCAGTGCCTGTCGCACTTTGTCCTGGGCGGCGGGGGTCCTGGGCGGCGGGGGTCGATTGGTAATTTCTAGTTGTGGGTTAGGTTGGGTAAGGGTCCGAAAATAGATCTTGACGCGTCGTGCAGTGAGCAAATATTCTAGAAAAGGAAGTCTCTACAGAGCATTTACAGTTTGGATTATCAACTTGCATGCATTGATACGGTTTTGTTTTGGAATGTTGTATATATCATATAAGTTTGAAATTAAAAATTGGCAAGGGCGTAGTGATAAAGAAAAGGAGCAAAAGGCGAAATAGTCCAAAATGTCCTAGTGTATAGTGTTTTTTAAAACTGGAGAGAGAATGTTAGCAACAAATGCAGATACTTTATTAGTAGGACACTGTACTCTCAAGACAATGGGTTTCATTAACAAATTATGTTTAGGTATTTTTGGTAAGCAATAAAGTTTAGCAGATGTAGAATTCTAAATACTCAAACTTTTATAACTAATATTATCAAGTTGATTTGAATCTTGACTTCAAATATTCGTTAATTTTCTTTTGAACAACAGCAGTAGGATAGTTAACAACAGTGGAATAGATTTTTTTATCGGTTAATAATTCTTCAGTTTTGTAAAGTTACTCAGTCCTATCCATGGTGACCGTCACAACACTCTTGTCCGCTATTAATATTAAAACATGTTGGTTATTACACTTTACATCTT
This sequence comes from Geotrupes spiniger, assembly GCA_959613385.1. NCBI lineage: Eukaryota > Metazoa > Arthropoda > Insecta > Coleoptera > Geotrupidae > Geotrupes > Geotrupes spiniger. The sequence goes on from OY390737.1 coordinate 36,799,719, forward strand.
TTGTTGGTATTATATATATGCAAAAAATAATTAGATAATGTCTTAATTAACCGGGCCCTACATATATTGGCTTCTTTATCCGTGAATCCTGTTAAAAGGTATTCAGACTCAGCAACCTACCTACCTACAACACTACGATCAACGAATCACTACAACACTTTCGTAGTTGTAAAATCTTTAATAAGCTTAGTAAATTTTTTAATGTTAGTAATTTTGACAATATTAAAACAATATTTTATATTGTATGTTGATAAGACTGTTAAACTTAGATAATTGAATTTCTCAGTCTCCTTACGTATTCTTCCATCACGAGTGGATAATAAATTAATAGCATTCTTGGATCCTTGACTGATATGTTTCGGAAAGATTTAATGTTTTCAACATTTTGAAAGGAATATTGTGCGATTTTTTAGTTCAAGACATCGACAATATAGTTCGATGCAATTGTTTGGTAAAACCCCATTTCACAATAAAAGTACGAATAGTAGTTGCCGTTGAACTATATTTCATAAAAAAATAAATACCAAATTTATTTCTTGCGGATTGCGGCAACTAAACGACGAAGTATTGTATGTTCTTTATTTTTCATAAACCAATCGCATCCTGCACGGACGCTTCATCAGGATCACTAAAAACAATTTAATTAAAGAAGGTTTTTTGTTGCAATAATTATATTTACGAAAATTGAACATGAAGGTGAAAAACCACCACACAATATAAACGAGGCAGGATACACATTAAAATTAATTATCTGACGTAACAAAATATTATAAAACGAAGACAACGGAACACATGCTTACAAGTACTCGTATTAAATTTTTCACGACAACAAACAACAACAAAATATACAACGATGACCTGTATAAATTGTTTTACATTTAATTTTAAATTTAATGAAGAAATAATATGTATTAGTCATTTCGATTAAATATGTACTGTTTCTCCTTATAATTTAGAAATTATTTCGATAGAGTGCATACATAAGTCAATAAGACACATCCGTAGTGATTAACGTATGCAAGTCTAGGAAAGAACCTTTGAAATGAGTTAGAAGCCGTGAGCCTTAGGCAAAGATACAAAGGTGTATTAATGACAAATATTACTGAAAAGCAGTTAAATCGAAAGAATTTATTTCAACATTTAAATTGAAAATATCGACGCAACAAGAGTAGTTCCAGATAATTTTCTATTTAGCTACCAAATAATAACATTTCTCCAAGTTCAGAAAGCAATTTTAAAGAGAAACAAATACAATTGAATTTGAAAAGCAACGTCTGAAATAAGGAACAGTAACGCGACACGACCCAACAGAATTTCGTGGAGATTAACTTTAACTATTTGTATTATTTGTAATTTAACCAAACAAACAATGGCAATCACGAATATGTATCCATTATCTTCTAGCATACAACTACCTCTTTAATATTAATCACTTCAGAATCGACATAAAACCTCTGCGCTCAACGATTGGTAAATAAGTAATAGCCGGCACGACAAACGACTCCGAAGTAATCGAAAACAATGAACTAAATAGCGAGTATCGTGTCAAATAAACACATAAAGTGACGCTTGGCGATCTTCCGCGGATAATAAAACCGCCCACATTCTTTTGTTTGTCGCTATTTTCGATTAATCCGTCAAGGTGGCAGCGGTGGGAGTTTCGACGGTGATATTGGACCACGGCTGAAGTACCGCGCGGCGTCTATTTCAATCGGCGTGTGCGCCAGCGATTGCCGTCTTCTATTCTGGAATCTTGCCATTTACATGCTACTATAATAAAAATATATCCTCTTTAATTTACGTGTGGATCATAAATGATACATGTATAAATATTTTTACTGTCCACTATGAAAGTGTGTTATAAATCTCCAACTACTGGAAGAGAGCTCAGTTCTAAATAATAGATATGTATGTATAAGTTGATCCCTATGTAAAAGTCAGACGATCTTCAACCCTATGAACGTATGAACACAAATGCTGAAATTTCGCCGCAAAAAATTGCGTGATTTTGCGCACGTAAGGCGGACTTTACGGACCAATAAATTGAAACGTTAGTGCTTTCAAAGTGCACAAATAACATCGCCGTTTTATGCGTGCAAAAGAGATTCCGTCTGTTTTAACGATCGTTTTTCGAATTGAAAAGCGAAAATACCTCGTTAGATACGCTAAACAGCCGACGCAGTTGCCAGCGGCTCTTATCATGTTTCTTTAAGAGGGCACTTAACTAGCCGCTCCAATTTTTAAGTTCGTGAGCCAAAATGTTTTCATTTCAAATTTCAAGGTGCACTTTGTGGTGTTGCGACGAACCTATTCTTACTGTAGCCGTTAGTTTATGGAGAATTTATATAATTATTAAATACAATGAATTAAAGTTGTCCAATTTCCAATTTTGTTACCTATAAAAATTAAAATATTTTCTTTCGTTTGGGAAGTTTCGGTCCAAAAATATATTTTTTAAGTTATTCATACAGCACAGTTTGTTTAACTACGTTTTTACTGTTTTATTTTTGCACCTCACTACGTTTCGAATTGCGTATAAATTCATTCTCAAGTGTCAGTTACAATAGATTCAGAACTGCATTAGTACAACTTTAACAAACAATCATTAATTCTACCTACACAAATTTACAATTTACATTATCAATAGTAGTTGTCATAAATACATAGACATTTTTTTTCAAAAGGTTTTAAAACATGCATAATTAAAATCATATGTTCGATCGCACTTGGTGTGCGATAGATTCGGAGTAAAATATTTATCGATGTTATCGATTTTTTAGGAAGTCTGACCAATGTTGAATTCATTTTAATCAATTTTAGAAATTTACTTTGTTTTAATATTAATTTTCTTGTTCTTTTTTTAATGAATTAAACATTGGTCATTCTAGTAGATTTTTATTAATAGTTTTCTTAGCTAGCCTTTTCACAATGGGAGTTTTGTGGCTTTAATATTAATTTTGATTTATTAATATTGAATTAATATTGTCACAAAATTCCAAGTGTTCAATATTTCATTCTTTACAATACAATTTTTTGATCATTATTATTACAAATGCGGGTTAATTTATTTATATATTATTATATATATATTTTTTTATCGTTGTGATTTTAAATTGTATTGTAGTGAATTAAATGTTGGTCGAATACCCTAACTAGGTTCTTTACAAGGTTTTCCCTAGTTGTTGCAGTCAATACTGGGGTATATAGAAAGTCGGCCTTGTTATCGCGATAGGTTTTATTTAATGTCATTTGTCATATTAATGTTTATTGCTTGACAAGGGTTTCCGAAACACCTTATTGCAAAAGAAGGTATCGCAATAAACTTTAATATTGCTAAAAGTGTTTTATTCAACGACTGACTGCTCATGATACAAGATAAGTACCATTTTAAGTAATTTACAGTCGAGGATTTGTACAATAATTATATATATATATATATATATATATATATATATATATATATATATATGTTGGTGCGTAAGTTCTCGCTGCTGAAATCTGTGCTTCTTGGTTCTCGGGTTGTGAACCGCGTTGTAGAAATCTTCCCCGAAGGGTCGCTTCGACGTTTCGGCAGAGTCCCATCTGACATCTTCAGGAAGCTCTTCTAGGTCTCGCTGACTTAGAAGAACAGTTCTTCAGGAAGCTCTTCTAGGTCTCGCTGACTTAGACTAGGTCTCGCTGACTTAGAAGAACAGTTCTTCTAAGTCAGCGAGACCTAGAAGAGCTTCCTGAAGATGGCAGATGGGACTCTGCCGAAACGTCGAAGCGACCCTTCGGGGAAGATTTCTACAACGCGGTTCACAACCCGAGAACCAAGAAGCACATATATATATATATATATATATATATATATATATATATATATATATATATATGTATATATATGTTGTGTTGAAGGTTTTCGCTACCGAAATTTGATACTTTGGCTTCCCGGGTGTAGGATCGCGATTCTTGTGAGTTCTTGGATAAACTGTTTGTAGTACGAGCTTTCGGCATCCTCACTGTTGGCATAATCATGTGAGCTTCGAGTTCGGAACTGAAGTGAGAGCTGTTATGCATGGTATCTCTTAGACTCCTTGGTCCTCTAATGGGATTTTGTCTTTTGGCGTAGGCAGGAGTTGCGCTATTGTTTTTCCGTAGTGAAAAGTGTTCCAATATTATGTCTGTTTAATACTCTGCTGATCCTGTCGGTCATTCATTTGATGTAGGGCAACATGAATTTGCGTTCGTGGTCCGTTTTGTTTCGTGTACGGTCTTTTTGGTGTAGCGTTTTATTTATTTGTTTGTTCGTAAAACCGTTTTGCAGTAGTAGTGCGTTCTTTACTATATTCATTTCTTTGTGTGTGTTCCTGGTCCGCCAGCTTTCGTGATCTGGTTGTAAGCGATTTTATCACTGAGTTAATTTGTGCCGGGTGGTGGTGTGAGTTAGCATTGAGGTATCGATTCGTGTGCGTTTTCTTCCTATGTACCGTGTGTCCCAGGTGCCCATCCTCCTTCCTTGTTACCAAAACATCCAACAAGGCCAACTGGTTCTCGTGTTCTATCTCCATCGTGAACTTTATTTTGTCATGTTGATTGTTTAGGTGTTCGAAGAATGATTCTAATTCGTTCTTCGAACTCCATATTAATAAATTCAATATTAATAAATCAAAATTAATATTAGAAATTAATATTAAAGCTACAAAACTCCCATTGTGAAAAGGCTAGCAAAGAAAACTATTAATAAAAATTTATTAGAATGACCGACGTTTAATTGATTAAAAAATCAAAAAAAATAAAAGCAAATTTCTAAAATTGATTAAAATGAATTCAACATTGGTCAGACCTCTTAAAAAATACAAATTAAAACTTAAATTAATGTGGCCAATAATCAACTCAAACCCAGAGCTGCTCTAAAAAGATAATGTATAAATTCCAAGTTAATACATGCCAATTTGTTTACCTCCCAATGCCATAAAAATGATTTTAAATTGTATTGTAGTGAATTAAATGTTGGTCGAATGCCCTAGCTAGGTTCTATACAAAGTTTTCCCTAGTTCTTGCAGTAAATACTGATTTATATAGAAAGTCGGCCTTGTTACCGCGATAGGTTTTATTTAATGTCATTTGTCATATTAATGTTTATTGCTGTTTATTGCTTGACGATTTACATTAAAAATGGTGTTAAATAAATTTGAAAGTTAACTATAAAATTTTGAAATCGAAAATGAAATGGGAGTCTTTGAGCCGGTCCTGTTTTTAACGTGTACATATCGAAGTGTAAAGTTTTTAAATTATTTTGTATCTAAATCGCTGAATATTAGATGTTTCGTCATGTAAATAATTAACATAGTGTTAGATTAAATAATTAGTTAAGATATTAGATTTAAGAAGACGATATTAACTTGTAATATATAGAATTTAGAATAGTAATCTAACAAAATATTTTTATTCGCGTTGTGACGTCATAAATTGGCGGGAGAAAGTCGTGAAGCGTGTGCATTTATGCAGCTGAGCAAACAAAGAGGCGGGGCATACGTGGTTTTTGGACAAACACGACGAAACCACGTGATATCGATGAGGATGCAGGTGTCCGAGGCAGCGTGGGTCGAGCGCGGTAGTATAAATATGCGTAAGTTTCCGTGAGAGGGATCAGTCGTCGCAGTCGTCGCAGCCAGTCATCAAGTCACTCGTCGAAAACAATCGTCGAAGAGAGTAATAAAAATCTTCAGTGTATAAATAATTTAGTAAGTTCCCATTGATATTGTTAATATTATATGCCTAAATACTACGAATTGTCTGTGTTTATATGCTCTGCGTTTCTGCCTGACCCCACGATAAATGTGATTTGTTTATGTATTAAAATTTTCCCTGAGATAATTGAGTCTATGTTCGTTTGTTTGAATTGAATTGTGTAAATTTCAGTGTATTTGCATATGTTTTGATGGCCACTACATGTAAAGGTATTTCAACAACTAACGTTCTTGGTAATCGCCACTGACGAAGGATAATAACCCAGAAACAATATTGTCTAGCGATCCACTAGTTAGGCTTCATGGACCTGTGTTACGTTTTTTTTGGACCCTCGTAATTTTTATTTGATTTTGATTCGTTGGAATAACGAACTTTATTTTCCATTTCCTTTCTTCAACTTTCAATTTTAAAATAGAGTATAGTTCAACTGAGTTATATCGTCACGTTGTTAGTTATTTTCCTCGCATTGGCAACATTTCGTATAATTTATTAATATCTGTAGTTTTTCGTCTAAATTAAAGAAAGGAACAAATGGGTTTACCGTTCTTTATTATTCATTTCTTCTTAATTTAACACTTATCTGGTTTATGTCATTTCAACCTAACAATCTTAAGTAGCGTATATTGTCATTACCATGTCATTAGAGATCTTTTTCGCTAGTCGAAGTTTTACGCATGTCAGGAAAATTCTAATAAGAATATCCGGTTTCACTTAGCGGTAGTGCGTGGAGATCGCAAGTTGTACATTCGCTCCAAAAATTGTGACCACGTGTTGTGTGTGATCGATTTCGCTGTATGCGGATCTTGGGTTGTGCAGGATAATTGGATTCCTCAAGTGTTGGCTGAAATTGTTAGTATTTTGGTTGTTGAGAAGCGAGGATCCGATCGGAAATTTCTCCGGATCTACGATCGACGTCCACCGTAAGAAAATCGCACGCCGTTATTCAAGCGTTTGGGAAGCTGGCCGTATTTTGGTATTTTTCGTTTATTCGAAGTTTGGATGCTGGTCGTATTTTGGTATTATTTGATGTTTTATCACCGCCCGTATTTCCGGATGTTGCAAGTCTCGTGGCTGTCCGTATCTTCGTCCTGGATTTTTTTTTTGTGAAGTAAGAAATCACAAATCGTTCTCCGTCCCGCCATGTGGCAATGGCGAAGACTACGTCCGGTCCAACACTGGTGAATATGAACTTTCGTTAATTTCAAAAACAATTTAAATCGATTAATTTATATTGGTAGTAATTTTGTGTTCCTCAATTTCATTTAAATAATAATTTTGTATGTACGCTCAAGTTTATGGGAACAAATATAATTTTCTGTTCCTTAATTTCATTTAAATATTTTTGTGTGTAGCTATAAATTTATTGGAACAAACATTATTTTATGTTCCTCCATTATATTTGAATAATATTTTTTTTGTGTGTGTGTAAATATAAGTTTAGTTAGGACAGATATTATTATGTGTTCTTCAACCTCATTTCGTGAAAATAATATTTCTTTGGTGTGTAAATATAAGTTTAAAGGAATATAGGTTTGTATATTTTAGTAGTAATTATTGTTGCGGGTACACAAAATTACGACTCGTGTTTTCCCCCATTAATGGTAACATTAATTCCCCCCCCCCCCCCCCGTGTACGATAACGATTAGGAAACTTGCCTTGGACATATCACCCGATAGTGGACGACCATCAGTCGGAGTTCTGGTTTTCCTCTGCTCAAAAAAACCAGTGGCGCCCTTATATACATTATTTTTTTTAATCGGACCACGGCATCCTCCCCTGAAGCTAGTCGAGGTGTCACGTCTACAACTGGAGCCGCTAAAGTAAGCAGGGTGTATAGTGTCCTTCGTACGTCGTATGTTTGTCCCTCCCACTTGTCCCCTTAAGAGCGGGGATAGTGTTAAAAGGGAAACATCCCATCTAAAGCGTAGCGTGGCGTAGGTATTGTTTCGGGCGTAACATATTTTTGGCGCCCAACGTGGGGCCCCTTTCTAAACAAATCCCTTATTGTTTCGTATATTTGCCCTCATTGGAAAAAGGAAAAAAAAACTTTATTCTTTTATGGACGATCTTGGGAGAGAAACCCTTCTATTTGGTAGGTGATAGGCCTGCAAATTTTTTTTCTCTCTTTTCCTTTTGTACTTTCCAAAATGTTCTGGTATATTCGGTATATTAAAAGTAGGTTATGTTAGTTTAAGAAATTTTTTTTTTGGAATATATGCATTTTTTTTCCTCGTCCAAAAATGTCTCCTCCGAAGTTAGATATATATATAAGTTGAATTCAGAGGAACTCAATTATGAATTGGCTGTCCGTGGTGTGACAGGTGTAATTTGGTAGAATCGATGAGGAAAGCTCTACGAGGTCTGTTAAAATTGGAGCGGCAAGGACAAGCTCTTGATTATCCCGCGTATCCATTCACTTTCCAAGATGATGCTACGGCCTTAAACAAAATCATAAGTGACATTCGATCCCTTTTAGCATCTTTCGATGGATCGGAGCAAGCGTCTTCGTTGAAATTGACAGCAAAAATATCTTTTGCTTTAAATCGTATAAATAAATGCGAACCTTCCTCACCAGAAGACAAGGCCACCAAATCCCAAATCTTTATCGAAATTTTGAAGTTAAAGTCCGACTTCGATAGGACTATCCGGGAACAAAGGCGAATAGATTTCAACAAATCCTTAGGTATTCCCGATATCGACCTAGTTAACCTGTTGCTGATGACAGTTCTTCCACGTCATCCGGTCAATCCGATACTAGGAATGCTTCAGCTCTCCTTACCACGAATCCGCGGAAAAGAGTGGAATATAAAATTCTCAGGTGACGAATCTGGGTTATCATTGAGCAACTTCTTAGAACGGGTTGAGGAATTGCTCGTAACGCTTCTGAAGGCGATTTATATCGATCCGGCAACGATTTGTTTGTGGGACGTGCTTACACATGGTACCTATCGGCAAGAAAGAAAGCCACCGACTGGTCTTCATTAATGATTTTGCTCCGACAACAATTCCAACCGCCCGATTACAATGACAGGTTATTCTCGGAAATTCATAACCGAACTCAGGGTCCTAATGAGCCCTTAGGCTTATATTTAGCAACCATGGACAATCTTTTTGGCAGACTGACTCTTAAAGTAGCAGAGGCCACTCGCCTGAAAATTATCATGAAAAATATTTCGCCATTCTACCAGACACATTTGGCACTTACTACGATTACTTCCATTGATCAACTAGTTGATCTGGGACGACGCCTTGAAGCCCGTAAAATCTCAGTAGATTCCTTTAATCCGCCTCCATCTAGGAAGTCTACCCGTCTGCTCAAACCAGACTTAGTTTATGTTTCACAACAGGTTGATACCAGCCCTAACAACATAGTTCCTACAAGGTCTACAGCCCCTAGGAAATGTTACAATTGTAACCAAACGGGACACTTAGCCGCTAACTGTAGTCAACCCTTCAAACGGAGATGTTATCGTTGTCAGAATCCTAATTTTACTGTACGAACTTGCCCCAATTGTTCTGCGATTCCGGGAAACGATCCCAGGAGACATTAGGAGGTCGCCTAGTTGTCCTCAAATATGTAGAGAAGTCGACCAGGAATATGCATTTTAAACCCGTGTTAGATTTCATACTCGCTCATGCTAGAGGAGATGAAAGACCTTATTTGGAAATCAATATTTTAGGATTGACATTGTTAGGATTATTGGACAGTGGCGCCTCGCGCACCATATTAGGCAAACCCGGTTGGGAGAAGCTCCAGTCGTTGAATATATCTTTGTCTTCCCCAAACATAAAATCCTGTATGATTGCCAATGGCGATACTTGCGCTGTGTTGGGAACCATTTCTGTGCCAGTAACGATCGAGAACAAGGTTGTCTTGATCGACATGCTGATCGTCCCTGAATTGCCACATACTTTCATTCTTGGTCAGGATTTCTGGCGTTCCACGGGAATCTTGCCGAATCTACGTGACGACCAATGGACCTTTGCGGTAGATACGATTGCACAGTCGTCTACGAATGCGAATAATTTGAGACACCTTACCGTTGAACAATCTAGAACCTTGTCCGCTTTTGTCGAAAAATCACTTGCGAATGTACGCAAAGGACTGGGGTGCACTCATTTCGTCGAGCACCAAATAAAAACTCTGGCTTCACCTATAAAGCAGAGATATTATCCTGTGTCTCCGGTGGTTCAAAAATCTATTGATCTTGAACTCAATGCCATGTTACGTGATGGAGTAATTGAACCCTCCAATAGCCCTTGGGCTTCACCCATCATCCTAGTGCGTATATCTGACAATAAATCTTATCGGTTTTGTGTCGATTACAGGGCTCTGAATAAAGTATCCGAACAGGATGCTTACCCCCTACCTCGAATCACCTCTATCTAAGATAAATTAAAGGATGCGCATTATCTGCCCACCCTAGATATTAAATCTGCCTTCTGGCAAATCCCTGTGGCAGAGAACTCAAGAAAATTTACGGCTTTCACGGTACCGAACCGAGGACTTTTCCAGTTTCGAAGACTCCCCTTTGGTCTCAGTAATTCCCCGGCTACGTGGCAAAGGTTAATAGATCAGGTGTTATCAACTGATCTTGAACCCTACGTATTTGTATATTTGGACGATATCGTCATAGTCACCCAAAGTTTTGAACACCATTTAATTGTCCTAGAGGAAGTCCTTAAACGTCTTAGAGAAGCTGGGTTGACGGTTAGTGAGGAAAAATGTGTCTTTTGTAAATCGGAACTTACATTCTTGGGTTACGTCGTCGATCGTGACGGACTGCATACTGACCCCAATAAGGTTAAGGCGATCTTATCTATTCCTCCGCCTAAATCTGTTAAGGAAGTACGTAGCTTCATCGGTATGACTAGTTGGTACCGCCGATTCATACCTAAATATTCCTCTACTGTCGCTCCGATTACTCAATTACTTCGGAAAGGTCACCGCTTCACGTGGACAGACGAGTGTGAAGAATCTTTTCGCGCTCTGAAAACTTCCCTAATTACTTCCCCTGTTTTAAGTTGTCCTAATTATGACTTACCCTTCGAGATTCAATGTGACGCCTCAGGATTTGGTTTAGGTGCGGTATTATCGCAACCCTCCCCCGAAGGAGAAAAGGTAATTGCTTACATCAGTCGATCCTTAACTAAGAATGAACGAAACTTTACGGTAACAGAACGAGAATGTCTAAGTGTCCTCTGGGCTATTGGCAGGCTAAGGCCATATATAGAAGGCATTCCGTTCACCGTTATCACGGATCACCACTTCCTAGTGTGGTTGAGTAATCTTAAAGATCCCCGAGGACGTCTTGCGAGATGGGCCGTCGCCCTCCAACAACACGATTTCGTTATTCGCCACCGAAAGGGAAAGGAACATCTAGTACCCGATTGCCTATCGCGTAGTGTCCCACCCATAGATATCTTGTCCGAAACAACGTCGGCGAACAATAATACGCCTGCACTCTCTCCAGACCATTGGTATAAGAACCAAATAAAAAAGGTGTTGGCTCATCCGAAGAAATTCCAGAATTGGCATGTAGAGGGTGGAACTCTTTACAAGCATATCAGCGGGAAATATAAACAATTGGCTGACCCTGAAGTGGATGCCTGGAAGAAAGTCATTCCTAAACCCGATGTCAAAGCTTTGATTTCCCAAGCTCATGACCATCCGACTTCTGGTCATCTGGGTGTGTTTGAAACCCATAATAAATTAGCTGCTCGGTATTATTGGCCGAAGATGCGTATGGATATAGCAAGATACATTCATTCTTGTACTATCTGTCTCCGCCATAAACCCGAACAGAAAGCGCCTGCCGGTTTAATGCTAGGTAGACCATATGTGTCAAGACTATGGGAACTTCTTTCGACCGACATTGTTGGTCCTCTCCCTAAGTCTCAAACATGGATATCTGTATATACTTGTAGTTAGTGATTATTTTTCTAAGTTTCCTCTTTTTTTCCCTTTACGAACAGCAAATGCTGCTTCGGTGGCAAGGAACCTTGAAGATAATGTCTTTATGTTATTTGGTGTCCCTTCGTCCATAATTGTTGATAATGGCGTTCAATTTTTCAGCCGTGAGTTCAGGACATTGATGTCTTCTTACAATGTGCGGATAAGATATACCGCAAATTACCACCCACAAGCTAATCCTACTGAAAGGGTGAATCGTGTCTTGAAAACCATGTTGTCCTCCTTCATTGAGAAGGATCAGCGTACATGGGATTTAGTTCTCCCGAAAGTCGCCTGTGCCGTTCAATCGGCTAAGCACGAAATCATAGGAAGCTCTCCCTACTTCGTAAATTTCGGTCGAGAAATGTCTCTCAGTGGCGACCAGAACCCGTACCAAGCCAAAGAGCAGGTGGATGTCGAAGTCAAACGCGACTTGATGCGATTGCAAACTAGAAATGAAGACTTTGTGGAACTGTATGAAGATATACAAAAACGGTTAAGGAAATCTTACCTCACAAGTTCCTCACAATATAACCTGCGTCGCCGAAATGTCGAGTATGTGTTGGGTCAAAAAGTCTACCGTCGAAATTTTATGTTGTCTGATGCCTCAAAATACTATGCGGCGAAGTTAGCACCTAAGTACATAGGCCCCTTTACTGTACACCGTAGATTGTCCCCGTGGACTTATGAATTAAAAGATGATTCCGGCAAGTTGCGCGGTGTATGGAACGTCAAGGATCTTAAAGCTAGCCCTGACGAACAGCGTTAGAATTTCTTCGAAATTCTCTTCTTGTAAGTGGGGAATCTGTTACGTTTTTTTGGACCCTCGTAATTTTTATTTGATTTTGTTTGATTCGTTGGAATAACGAACTTTATTTTCCATTTCCTTTCTTCAACTTCCAATTTTAAAATAGAGTATAGTTCATCTGAGTTATATTGTCACGTTGTTAGTTATTTTCCTCGCATTGGCAACATTTCGTATAATTTATTAATATCTGTAGTTTTTCGTCTAAATTAAAGAAAGGAACAAATGGGTTTACCGTTCTTTATTATTCATTTCTTCTTAATTTAACACTTATCTGGTTTATGTCATTTCAACCTAACAATCTTAAGTAGCGTATATTGTCATTACCATGTCATTAGAGAACTTTTTCGCTAGTCGAAGTTTTACGCATGTCAGGAAAATTCTAATAAGAATACCCGGTTTCACTTAGCGGTAGTGCGTGGAGATCGCAAGTTGTACATTCGCTCCAAAAATTGTGACCACGTGATGTGTGTGATCGATTTCGCTGTATGCGGATCTTGGGTTGTGCAGGATAATTGGATTCCTCAAGTGCTGGCTGAAATTGTTAGTATTTTGGTTGTTGAGAAGCGAGGATCCGATCGGAAATTTCTCCGGATCTACGATCGACGTCCACCGTAAGAAAATCGCACGCCGTTATTCAAGCGTTTGGGAAGCTGGCTGTATTTTGGTATTTTTCGTTTATTCGAAGTTTGGATGCTGGTCGTATTTTGGTATTATTTGATGTTTTATCACCGCCCGTATTTCCGGATGTTGCAAGTCTCGTGGCTGTCCGTATCTTCATCCTGGATTTTTTTTGTGAAGTAAGAAATCACAAATCGTTCTCCGTCCGGCCATGTGGCAATGGCGAAGACTACGTCCGGTCCAACACTGGTGAATATGAACTTTCGTTAATTTCAAAAACAATTTAAATCGATTAATTTATATTTGTAGTAATTTTGTGTTCCGCAATTTCATTTAAATAATAATTTTGTATGTACGCTCAAGTTTATGGGAACAAATATAATTTTCTGTTCCTTAATTTCATTTAAATATTTTTGTGTGTAGCTATAAATTTATTGGAACAAACATTATTTTATGTTCCTCCATTATATTTGAATAATATTTTTTTTTGTGTGTGTAAATATAAGTTTAGTTAGGACAGATATTATTATGTGTTCTTCAACCTCATTTCGTGTAAATAATATTTCTTTGGTGTGTAAATATAAGTTTAAAGGAATATATGTTTGTATATTTTCGTAGTAATTATTGTTGCGGGTACACAAAATTACGACTCGTGTTTTCCCCCATTAATGGTAACATTAAAATCCCCCCCCCCCCCGTGTACGATAACGATTAGGAAACTTGCCTTGGACATATCACCCGATAGTGGACCACCATCAGTCGGAGTTCTGGTTTTCCTCTGCTCAAAAAAACCAGTGGCGCCCTTATATAAATAATTTTTTTTTAATCGGACCACGGCATCCTCCCCTGAAGCTAGTCGATGTGTCACGTCTACAACTGGAGCCGCTAAAGTAAGCAGGGTGTATAGTGTCCTTCGTACGTCGTATGTTTGTCCCTCCCACTTGTCCCCTTAAGAGCGGGGATAGTGTTAAAAGGGAAACATCCCATCTAAAGCGTAGCGTGGCGTAGGTATTGTTTCGGGCGTAACAGCTGTTTTAATTAATGGTCAATACACCATTGAGGTGTAAGATTAGACCGTCTTTCATGTAAATTTTACATTTTTCTGTCACATTTTCAATATATATATATACACGAAAGATGGTCTAATCTTACACCTCAATGGTGTAGTGAACATTAATTAAAACAGGTCCATGAAGACTAACTGGTGGATCGCTAGACAATATTGTTTCTGGGTTATTACCCTTCGTCAGTAGCGATTACCAAGAACCTTAGTTGTTGAAATACCTTTACATGTAGTGGCCATCAAAACTACATCACTCCTAATGAACCACTGACAACAGAACACTGACAAGACGATACCTTGTCTAACACCTCGCGGCGAGTAAACAAGACGACTGTCAAATGTCCAGTGTCAACATATAAAAGGATTGCTGCAATTAAGTTCAAAAACAATTCAAATTGAAAATGTGTCTTGTCAAATATGACAGAAAAATGTAAAATTTACACGAAAGATGGTCTAATCTTACACCTCAATGGTGTAGTGAACATTAATTAAAACAGGTCCATGAAGACTAACTGGTGGATCGCTAGACAAAATTGTTTCTGGGTTATTACCCTTCGTCAGTAGCGATTACCAAGAACCTTAGTTGTTGAAATACCTTTACATGTAGTGGCCATCAAAACTTCTTGGCGCGAGCCAATCACTCCTAATGAACCACTGACAACAGAACACTGACAAGACGATACCTTGTCTAACACCTCGCGGCGAGTAAACAAGACGACTGTCAAATGTCCAGTGTCAACATATAAAAGGATTGCTGCAATTAAGTTGTCAGTGGTTCATTAGGAGTGATTGGCTCGCGCCAAGAAGTTTTGATGGCCACTACATGTAAAGGTATTTCAACAACTAAGGTTCTTGGTAATCGCTACTGACGAAGGGTAATAACCCAGAAACAATATTGTCTAGCGATCCACCAGTTAGTCTTCATGGACCTGTTTTAATTAATGTTCACTACACCATTGAGGTGTAAGATTAGACCATCTTTCGTGTAAATTTTACATTTTTCTATCATATTTGACAAGACACATTTTCAATATATATATATATATATATATATAATTGTAAATTATATATTTTTCATATATTTCTTGCCAAATTAATTTTAATATTATTTGATTTTTGGTATTTATTTTATACCAGTGCTGGGTTATTTTGGCATTTATGTAGAATAAAATAAAAACTGTTCTGTTTTATGACTTCACTGTTATTTTTATTTTTACGTTTCGACAAGATTTTTGTCTTCTTCAGAAGTATAACTAAAACAATACAAATCACTACAAATTAGCACTAAACGAAAAACAGACGAACCACATGAGATACATTTACATAATAACTATTGTTTAACAGAAGTCTCAAAAAAAAAAAAAATACAAGTTATGCATAAAATACATGTTAAAATTCTTTGATTTTCCAATAAAATAAATGAAACCATCGTTAAGATTAAAAGAGAAATTTAAACAAAACATTTTGAAACCCGTTTCATGACCAAACTTTAAAAACAAATAATTTTTGAATACAAACTGAAGCGTAAAATTACTTACATTTATGTGTTAGTCTTTCGCGTTGCAAATGTGAAGTGAGTTCATTCAACGTTTTTCGTACAAATCTAAAAAATTTTTTTAATAATGCTTCGAAAATCTGTTTTTTGTCTTGTGTGTCGATTTAATATAAAATATTTACTTTTACGAGGTCAACAAATTGTCTAGAAATTATGAATTTAATTACTCGATATCATTTAAAACTAATGTACATATTATGTTTATGGATTTTCTTTATACAAATTAAAACATTCTATACTAAAAAATACTAAAAAATACATCAACTAAAAAATACTAAAAAATACATAAACTAAAAGTCGTGGAAAAGCTACATGCCATTGCCGTAAAAAACTATCTTATAAAATTTGGTAATAAATTTTAGCTAAATTATTTATTTCAGCTTTGTCATTTACAGCTGTGGGGTTGTTCTTAATTTGCATAATTTCGTGTATAATGCGTTTTCTTTGTTGATTTTCTTTTTTCAATATACTAGTTTGATTGTAGTTGAAAACATGTCCAGTATTATTTACATGTTTCTTTAATGCTGTTATATTTTTAGCGTATTTGTGACCTTTAATTCTTTCTTCCAACAATTGTTGGGTTTGTCCGATGTAACATTTATTACAGTCCCTACATGGTATTTTATAAATACAGTTTGTTTGTTTTAATGTAGGAATGTTATCTTTAAGCTTAGTGTACATTAAATTTTTTAGATTATTGTCATTTTTGTGTGCAACAGTGAACTCGTACGGTTTTAATATATGTTGAATAGATTCTGATAGTTTGTGGACGTATGGTAAGGTTATGTATTGTGTCGTTGTTGATTTACTATTAGTGGTATTTTGCCCGTTATAATGTTAATGTTATAATAACTACCCAAGCAACTTAATACAAAAAATATTTAAACAACGAATATACAAACATTATAACGGGCAAAATACCACTAATAGTAAATCAACAACGACACAATACATAACCTTACCATACGTCCACAAACTATCAGAATCTATTCAACATATATTAAAACCGTACGAGTTCACTGTTGCACACAAAAATGACAATAATCTAAAAAATTTAATGTACACTAAGCTTAAAGATAACATTCCTACATTAAAACAAACAAACTGTATTTATAAAATACCATGTAGGGACTGTAATAAATGTTACATCGGACAAACCCAACAATTGTTGGAAGAAAGAATTAAAGGTCACAAATACGCTAAAAATATAACAGCATTAAAGAAACATGTAAATAATACTGGACATGTTTTCAACTACAATCAAACTAGTATATTGAAAAAAGAAAATCAACAAAGAAAACGCATTATACACGAAATGATGCAAATTAAGAACAACCCCACAGCTGTAAATGACAAAGCTGAAATAAATAATTTAGCTAAAATTTATTACCAAATTTTATAAGATAGTTTTTTACGGCAATGGCATGTAGCTTTTCCACGACTTTTAGTTTATGTATTTTTTAGTATTTTTTAGTTGATGTATTTTTTAGTATTTTTTAGTATAGAATGTTTTAATTTGTATAAAGAAAATCCATAAACATAATATGTACATTAGTTTTAAATGATATCGAGTAATTAAATTCATAATTTCTATACAATTTGTTGACCTCGTAAAAGTAAATATTTTATATTAAATCGACACACAAGACAAAAAACAGATTTTCGAAGCATTATTAAAAAAATTTTTTTAGATTTGTACGAAAAACGTTGAATGAACTCACTTCACATTTGCAACGCGAAAGACTAACACATAAATGTAAGTAATTTTACGCTTCAGTTTGTATTCAAAAATTATTTGTTTTTAAAGTTTGGTCATGAAACGGGTTTCAAAATGTTTTGTTTAAATTTCTCTTTTAATCTTAACGATGGTTTCATTTATTTTATTGGAAAATCAAAGAATTTTAACATGTATTTTATGCATAACTTGTATTTTTTTTTTTTTTTGAGACTTCTGTTAAACAATAGTTATTATGTAAATGTATCTCATGTGGTTCGTCTGTTTTTCGTTTAGTGCTAATTTGTAGTGATTTGTATTGTATTAGTTATACTTCTGAAGAAGACAAAAATCTTGTCGAAACGTAAAAATAAAAATAACAGTGAAGTCATAAAACAGAACAGTTTTTATTTTATTCTACATAAATGCCAAAATAACCCAGCACTGGTATAAAATAAATACCAAAAATCAAATAATATATATATATATATATATATATATATATATATATATATATATATATATATATATATATATATATATAGTATGTGTTTTGTATTTTCTTTACCAGTTTCTGTATTAGGTATGTGGAGGTTATTGGGTTTTCTGGTAATAATTAATTAAACTAATGATTTTTTTCCATTAACGTTTCGACTCTTATTTGAGTCTTCCTCAGAATTTTTTTTAATTATTTTTCCTATATCTATAACAATTAAGAGAAAATTAATTAAATTAAATTATGATTACATATTTCAAATTATGTGCATAAAAACATTCGACAATACAAAATTGGTGTGTAAAATATTATTTATTCTAATGATACGAAATCTAATTACAAACAGACTTAAAGTAAAATTCATAAACAGAGCGACTTACCGAAATCGAAATTACTCTCGTGCATTTCACAAACATCAAACTCCGAGTTACATGGTCAAAACCATATAACAGGAACAATGGTCGTATACACAGTACCATGTATTATTGTTATTTTGTAAAAAAAAATTAAAATATCCATTATATTAACTCACATTTATTAAAAACACATTTAACCTATAAATCGAACTGCACGTGGTCAATCGTAATTTTGCGTATGGTCAATGTAACCAATGAATTTCCAAAAATAGATGTCCGAAAATAATATTTTAAAGAAAACTGAAAACTGAAACATTGAATAGATATAATACCGATAGAGTTGAAATACCACATAATTAACATCAACCCGTTTGTTTTTCTAGAATAGTGAGTATAATATTTAAATAAAATTATAAATTGATGTTAAATTCTGGATATCAGTTCTATCATTTATTGCGTTTTTATGTTTCTTTATCTGAATCATCTCTGACTTTTCAAAGTTGTACCATTTTTTGAATATTTGTGACCTTTCAACCTCTCTTCTAAATATTGCTTAGTTTGTCCTATGTACACACCATTGCAATTGTTACATGGAATTTCATATACTATATGTGTCATTTTGTTTTTAGGGATATTGGTTTTTAATTTAGTATATAGGTTGTTTAGGTTATTTTTATTTATGTGTGCCAATTGTAAATTATATGGTTTTATTATGTTATTGATATTTTCAGATAGTTTGTTGACGTAGGGTATGGAAATATATTTGTATTCTTTAGTTTTATTGATTTTATTTGTATTGTATAATCTGTTTATTCGTTGTTTAAATATTCTATTTATTAATGTGATGGGGTGATTGTTTTCTATTAGTATTTCTTTTGCTTTTTGAATTGTTTCAGGTCTAAAAGATGGATCTGTTAAAATTATAGCTCTATCAGCTATTCCTATTATGGTACTGTTTTTATGTGACGAAGGTTGAATTGAATTAAAATTCGAATATCTACCCGAAAAAGTTGGTTTCGTGTACCACTTGGTCAGAATTTTTTTATTTTTATTCAATAAAGTTAAATCTAGAAAGTTTAAATAGTTATTTTCTTCAACTTCAGATGTAAATTGAAGTTTGGGATGGTAATTATTAAATTGGTTGATAAGTTCAGTTTTGTATTTTAGTGGAATGACAGTTAAACAGTCGTCTACATATCTTTTAAAAAAATTAAATTTAAAATTTAATTTGTTTATAACTGTACACTCTAAATCTTCCATAACTAGCTGTGCTATAACATTCGATATAGGGGAGCCCATTGCGCAACCATAAACTTGTTCAAAAAACTTGTCTTTATATTGAAAATATGTGTTAGTGAGTGTTAGGTTTAAAGCTTCGATAAAATCATTTATTGGGAGAGGTGTATGTTCTTTTATTTCGGTCCATTTTTTCTTTATTATAGATTCCACTAATTCTGTTGGTATATTAGTATAAAGCGATATTACATCTAACGATATCAATTTTTCCTCTGGTTGTATGGAGACTTTATCAATAAATTTTTTGAAATTCCATGAATCTTTTATATAAAATTCATTTTTTCCTATTACTGCTTGAATACTATTAGCTAAGAATTTGGATAATTTATATAATGGGCTTTGTATTGAAGATACGATCGGCCTTAATGGAATGCCTTGTTTGTGCAATTTAGGTAATCCGTATATTTTTGGGCTTTGCGCATTATGTATTTTGAGTTGATTGCTAATTTTGGATGTTATGATTTTATTCTTTTCCCATTTTTTGATTAAATCATTATTTAAATCTTGGAATTTTTTTGTGGGGTCTTTCTTTATTTCTTTATAAGTTGTTTGATCTGATAATAGTTCTGTTAATTTTGTGTTGTAGTCAGTAGTATTCATAATCACAGTTTTGTTTGATTTGTCAGGTTTTAAAACAATAATTTGAGGGTTCGCTTTAATGAAAAGTTTTGTTTTATTAATTTTTGTCCGTGTTTTTGCAATATCACTGTTTCTTTTGATATGTTTGTTAGTGTAATTGTATATTGAATTACTTACTTTAAGCCTTATGTCATTTTTATCAAGTTCAGGTAGGTGTTGGATTCCTGTTTCAATATTAGCAATTATGTTATTTATAGGGATCTCTTTATTAGAATATTCTATGGCATATTTCGGACCTAAACTTAGTATATCTGTTACATGAGAAGGAATTGTTGTGTTTGAGATATTTTCTATCCATTTGTTTTGTGTGTTTCCATTTACTACTTCAACTTTTTGGTTTTCCTTTAATTTATTGATTTTCTTAATTTGTGTGTTTTTTATATTAATAAATTCTCTATTAGTTTTGTTTTTCAAAAAGGTTATAAAATTTTGACATTTATTATTGCTTTTATGTTGGTTAATTATTACTTCAAGTGACTGTGTGTGTTTAAGTAATTCTTTGATGTTTTTAGTGCAGTCAGTGATCAAGATATTGATTATTGAACGTTTAAAACGACTTACTCTGTTTATGAATCCATTCCTCAGCCTCATATCACTGAAATGTATATGCTTAATATTAAAATTTAAAAATGGAGGTTCTAATTCCATATTTTTACATTGTAAAAGGTATATTCTTCTATTTTTTTGATGATTTAAACTTTTCTGCAGTTTACTCCACTTTTTTATTGCAGAATGTAGTTGGTGTCCTAATTCTTCTTGAATTGTTCGGAAAGTATATCTCGCAGTGGTATCCATTTTCACCCTTGGAAATTGTAGTATGTGTTTTGTATTTTCTTTACCAGTTTCTGTATTAGGTATGTGGAGGTTATTGGGTTTTCTGGTAATAATTAATTAAACTAATGATTTTTTTCCATTAACGTTTCGACTCTTATTTGAGTCTTCCTCAGAATTTTTTTTATTATTTTTCCTATAAAAATTAATTAAATTAAATTATGATTACATATTTCAAATTATGTGCATAAAAACATTCGACAATACAAAATTGGTGTGTAAAATATTATTTATTCTAATGATACGAAATCTAATTACAAACAGACTTAAAGTAAAATTCATAAACAGAGCGACTTACCGAAATCGAAATTACTCTCGTGCATTTCACAAACATCAAACTCCGAGTTACATGGTCAAAACCATATAACAGGAACAATGGTCGTATACACAGTACCATGTATTATTGTTATTTTGTAAAAAAAATTAAAATATCCATTATATTAACTCACATTTATTAAAAACACATTTAACCTATAAATCGAACTGCACGTGGTCAATCGTAATTTTGCGTATGGTCAATGTAACCAATGAATTTCCAAAAATAGATGTCCGAAAATAATATTTTAAAGAAAACTGAAAACTAAAACATTGAATAGATATAATACCGATAGAGTTGAAATACCACATAATTAACATCAACCCGTTTGTTTTTCTAGAATAGTGAGTATAATATTTAAATAAAATTATAAATTGATGTTAAATTCTGGATATCAGTTCTATCATTTATTGCGTTTTTATGTTTCTTTATCTGAATCATCTCTAGGACATTTCTTGTTAATTCTTTGTTTTCTCTTTCTAATATGTTAATATCTTCGATGTTGAAATTAAAACTATGTCCGGTGTTTCTTATGTGACTTTTCAAAGCTGTACCATTTTTTGAATATTTGTGACCTTTCAACCTCTCTTCTAAATATTGCTTAGTTTGTCCTATGTACACACCATTGCAATTGTTACATGTGTTTCAGTTTTCTTTAAAATATTATTTTCGGACATTCATTGGTTACATTGACCATACGCAAAATTACGATTGACCACGTGCAGTTCGATTTATAGGTTAAATGTGTTTTTAATAAATGTGAGTTAATATAATGGATATTTTAATTTTTTTTTTTTACAAAATAACAATAATACATGGTACTGTGTATACGACCATTGTTCCTGTTATATGGTTTTGACCATGTAACTCGGAGTTTGATGTTTGTGAAATGCACGAGAGTAATTTCGATTTCGGTAAGTCGCTCTGTTTATGAATTTTACTTTAAGTCTGTTTGTAATTAGATTTCGTTTCATTAGAATAAATAATGTTTTACACACCAATTTTGTATTGTCGAATGTTTTTATGCACATAATTTGAAATATGTAATCATAATTTAATTTAATTAATTTTCTCTTAATTGTTATAGATATAGGAAAAATAATAAAAAAATTCTCAGGAAGACTCAAATAAGAGTCGAAACGTTAATGGAAAAAAATCATTAGTTTAATTAATTATTACCAGAAAACCCAATAACCTCCACATACCTATATATATATATATATATATATATATATATATATATATATATATATATATATATATATATATATATGTTGATACGTAGATTCTCGCGGGTAAAATCTGTTCTGCTTTTTTCTCGGGTAATGAACCGCGTTGTAGAATTATACCTGTAAGGGTTGTGCCGACGTTTCGGCAATATCACAATTGCCATCTTCAGGTTGGTCTTCTCGGTCTAAGCGATCTAGAAGAACTGACCACCAAAGTGCATTTTACTTATTGCATTCATCATGTACAAATCTAATATAAACTTAGTTGTTTAAGAATTTATTTTCAATGCAAATTCCTTGTATACATTTCTTTAATTATTAATTATAAGCTTCTTCGCATGGCGAGCACAAAAATAAAATTATATTCATTGTATCGAACAATATGATAAACAGGCAGTTTTTAAACGTTAAATTATTCTGCTTCAAAATATACAGCACCTACGCTTAGTATGTACATTGTACATTGTACATACTAAGCGCCAAATAAGAACAAAATTATACCCTTAATAAAAGAACCAGTTGTTTTAATTCACCATAACTAGACTGTTTAACAAAAGTTTAATAATTAATTTTTATTCAAATTAAAATGTTTTAATTTTTTTATTTTAATTAAACCTATTTGGTAAATTGCCATCATTTTCCTCCAAAATTTCCCGCATTTTTTCCCTCTGAATTTTACTTTAATCACAGGCGTTAATTTATAATAATCTAAATTATGCACTCACTTGTAATTTACGAATATGGAAAATTAAATCTTTCTGAAACTGTGAAACTTTCACTCAAATACAATTTTCCGTAGATAAAACTTTAATTTTATGCGAAGAAATACAGACACAGTGTGCGTGTGCAGCAAATCAGCAAATAAGCTCGGGATTCCCCGTGAGATGTGTACACAGCGCACGTGTTCATCACAGTAGCATTTAGTAGAGTGCGATAAAAACAAAAAAAAACTTATTTCGAAAACCGTGTAAAAGCGAAAACGTGTAAAACAAGTACCGTGTAAATCGGGGGATAGGTGTACTTCTAAATTAGCAGTCGATCCTCGGGCCCGGGAATGTGTGCGAGCGGGACCGAGAAACTCTATATCTCGAGATATTTTAACATATGGTATCTCGAGTATTCCCACCACTAAATATTAGTAGTAGTTCGAGGTTCGAGATTGTTAGGAGGTCGGTTCGATAATTTCGAACGGAGCATATTAAGTAAATACATCGATGATTGGGAGCGATGCATAAAACTGCATGTTAATTGTACGGAGTGCAAGATGCACAATATATCTCGAATACCGGAAAACGCCTGGCGTACAAAACTACTGCACCCTTAATAAGTGGCGCCTATTAATATAATTGATTTCCCTCTCACACAGCCCAATGCAAGTATATGTATATGTTTACGTTACCAAACTCATCTCCTCGAATGATCCCCGCGGACCGACAGATGATGCTCTCACATGGGCGTGCATTCGGGTAACCAAATAATACGGCAAGCAACATGAAAGACATACAGTAATTAGTGATTATGAATACCGATCATAATTAGCATTAACATACCGGGTGCTCCAGCACCCTTGCTTCAGACTCTTCGGATCGTGCCTACACCTTCTTTATCCGTCTCTCCATTGCTCCTCCAGCGGTGATCTTCGTATACACCTAACGTTAGTTCGTAGCGTCAAAGAGAATAGTTAATAGACATAGTCAACCAGATAGTCGAGTCACGTACGATGCACTTGCGTGCCCGCGCCCATTATATGACCAGAACAGATACAATGGACCACTGGACTTGCGTCCAGGTCAAACGATCACGCCGTTACCTGCGTGCTTAAGTACCGCTAGATTGGTTGCATTTGCATGCCTGCGCACACAGGCCGTCAGCAGACAGCCCGCGTACCAACAATTCCTCGAATTGTGTCAATGTGCCCAGTGCGATCCCGCCTCGCAACGCTGACAGGAATGCATCACCTTCGCATTCCATGACACAGGTAGATAGCTAGCTAATAGATAACCTTTCACCGGGAACCCAGTTGCATCTCGCAACAACAACCACAACAACAACAGCCGTAACAACGGCAACAGCAACAACAGCAACACAACATCAACAGCAACACCACTGCATTCGGTCTGCACAACTCCACTGGCAATCACTCCCGCAACTGTAATGTACTCAAAGCAGTTGTCATTAATACACATCTCAATAACCAACGAATAATACTAGTCATTGTTCACACCAATGACCATAACACAAATATCACAATAACAACGCAACTACTGCGCCAACCCTCGCCGTGCGACCACACGCCACTGTGAGAGCAAAACTGGTAATGTCGACGATACAATGACGAGTGTGTCCTCCCCGCAAACAACCCCACCGCTAGGGCTAGTGTGGTATGGGGGAAAGCAATAAACCTCTACAACGTTTTTATAAATATTCTCATCCCTATTATAAGCAAATACGCGTAAAATATGTAACCCCCGCCACAGAATAATGCACCTAAATATCTTAAATAAAACACAACCGTAACAAGATATTTTATTTTAACATTGGACTAATTCGATTATCCCAACTAACATTACTCGTATTGCTACGCGAAGCCATGGCCGATTCTCTTGCAATTATTTTTGGTAGTCTCGATCGATCGTCATTGTCAGATTGAAGAATACAATAATTTAAATAAGTACAATCATATTGATGATATTGTGTTAGGAAATAAAACGCTTCAAATTTTACAATAATATTTATAAACTGCCACAATACTATATAAAAAGTATGAGCAAATAACTACGAAAGTACAACTCTCGATTAAACAATAATAATAAAAATTAATAAAAACAAATTTATAAGAAGTAGGTACCAACTTATTAGTCAAAATAATTAACAGAATAAAATACAAATTATTCATAACAACTCCAATGTGCTATTAAGGAATATAATTTAACTAACTGTTGTATTTGTTTCCAGAGACTCCAATCTTCAAAAAACAACCTCTATCAACGATTGTTTTAACTTCTTTCCACATTTAGTTTTTTTAGCGTTTTTTTTAAAGCTACATGAAGTCCCTTTATTAATTTAATTATCATAGACATGGTGATATATTTCTCCCCTGATAATTCAATGGTCATTCTTTCATTAAGCTTTAAAATAGGAATAATGTCGTTTATCACGCTCCACTCTGATCATTCATGTCCTACTCCATAAATATATCGGTCATAGTATTTGCTATATTTATCGCAGTGTGGGTTTCGGGTATTTCTCTTGTAGCCAAAACTGGATTTACCATTTTATTTCCATAAACGAAGTTTGCTGTTAAAGTCAAATATGATTAATGTCCGATGTCCATATATCAGTAGATGTGGAATTTGATTTAAAATTAATTTTAATGTGAAAAAATTGACGGATATGAATTTGGTAAGATCTGAGTAAGATCTCACTTTCGACTTGGAAGCTTGAACAATGGAATATGCGCTGAATATTCCTCTAAACCTCTATTTTCAACCTCTATTTTCAACAAGTGAAAGAGGCTGATAATCTAAAACTATCATTTTTAGAAGGCTATTGTCGATGGATTGTTCTTCTACGTCCGTCAGTTCATTTGTTCTAGGAGCAAATAACCGGCGTTGCTTAGTGCGTTTTCACGGATTTACCATTGATTTCGAACCTGTGCTGCTGGTATATTATTCTGGGAAAACTGACCTAGTGTATCTGTTGTGTCACTTTGTGACGATGTTCCTGGTTGAGAGTAAAATTTCAGGTGTATTTTGAATAGCTGTTTCCGATTGACGCCATGTTATATCTAAAAAAACGTCTTCGCTTTGGGCTTCATCATGATATTATTATTACCCACTTCGAATAAGAATAAGAGTGAATAAGAGAATAAGAGCGATTACGGCGTTCACGTTAAGAGCACACATTTAAAAAGAGACGAAAACAATTTTTAGGGGTGTTTTATTATCTATCATTTATTGCTGTCCTTACGGCGCGCTAATAAATTGCTCCAATAAAATGTGAGCTCATCGGTTAACCTTTCTAGACCGAAAAAATTCACCCATCAACAAAAAATAAAAATAAACGAAGACGAAAACTATTAGACCTGAGAAGCTGAGACCCAGCGGCGATATGCCACCTGCAAAAACGGTGACAAATGCAACATGTTTGCGCTACATTCTTATCGATAAAAATAGTAATCTTTATACAGTTCTACAATTAGTGGTATTAGAACGTTTACATTGTACGTTGCATTAATTAGTATTAGCTACTACTAATTTACTAATATTAGTCGATTATTAAATTATATCTATTATTAATAATCGATTATTGAAATATCTCCATTATACCCATCACTATTAATAATACGGAATTCATGAATTTTTACAACAAAAATCAATACATTGTTAACTGTCCCCAGATTAGTTTCAGAACCGTAGATTCTAGTACGTTATTAAAACTAGTTTGTACTCGCGGCTCGGATGGTTTAAATATGGAAGTGTTAAAATTATGCTGCCACTACATCCTACCATATCTAATACATCCGGCGGTTTCAAAAGTACTTGAGGTTCAAATTCGGGATTATTTGTTCATTAACAACATAATGTCAGTTTGGATTTCAACCAGGATTTAGTTGTATAGCCACTCTACTAACAATCCTTATTTCGTTTGTTGATTACAGTAAGACTTTTGTCATTATAGATGTCAAAGCTATCCTTTAGTTCAGGTTTGGTCAGGTTAAATAATACAACGATATTTTAATTTAAAATAATATATTTTCTAAAATCAAATTCTCTCTCTCTCTCTCTCTATCTCTCTCTCTCTCTCTCTCTGCGTGCGTGGGTGCGTGCGTGTGGCTGTATGCAGCAAAAAGGAAAACGTCCTATTTGGGAAGCAATATTTCAACCGGAATTGGTCATTTACTCTTATCACCGTTTTCCTTATCTCGTAAACGGTACGAGTTCTTGTATAAGTTAAAAGATATTGAAATTTACAAGAAAGTTGATTGCGGACCACTGCAGATTTTTTAAGAACAATTACCGTCCCGTGTTCAAAAACCAGTTACGCATACGTAACCTTCTCCAGAGACAACACAACTAATCCACATTGTTTTACTGGTACCATCTGCCAACGTCACGGTATTATTTGTAATAACTGTATAATTAATCTTAACCAGTTATCATTATTACCTTATTACCTGGTTATATTTTGTTACTAATTATAAGTATAAAATTTCGCCCTATTTATTTATATACACGTATTGGTTACATCAAAGTTTCGCTAGTAGATCAATTCCAGCATAAAACCGGTATAGGCAGATAGACAATAATTTTGCGGTTCTAGTGTAATCTGTATGTGTTAAATTGGTCCAGACGTTCATAATATATAAAAGGTTTAAATGATTTAAATATATAAATCGTCCAGAAAAGAATTTTTGCCATTCAGTGTTTACGAACTTTTTTTACGTTAATCCGTTTCGGACCGGGCTTCATGCGAGTACTGGAATTTTTTTCTGTGTCAGTGACAAATTTGTGTTTTATTTTGCGAATAAAAAATCGTAAATTGTTAATTTAAAAAGTTAATGGTACAATTAAGTAATAATTGCTCTGTATTATTGACTGATACGAGATTTACGATAAGAAGTCTGAGTGCAGCTTCGCATGAAAGTAAGAGGCGGGCTCATAAGGCAAAGTGGAGAAAGTGGAGCGCTGCAGAAACGCAAAGAAAATTCAGGAGGATGAATTGAAAGAGCCGAAAAGAAGTCAAATGGAAAGGGATAAAGGCGAGATGAAAAAGATGATGACCGATATTGCCGAGCAAATGAAAGACAATATAAGAGGCCAGCAATTCGTATCGGATCAATACGCGGACATAAAGAAAGGGCAACAAGAATTGGTGGCGAAAATAGTCAATTTAGAAAAAAAAATTGCCCAACTGGTGACTTCATGTGAGGAGAAGGATAGAAAAATTTCATCGCTAAATGCAAGAATAGGTGAACTTGAACAGGTAACTTACGCAAAAAATTTGAAATACATGGAGTAAAGGTATCAGAGAGAGAAGATATTAAAAAGATTGTGTGCAAGGTCACGAATTCGATAGGGGTGGAAATGAATGATAAAGATGTTGATGTCGGGGAGAGAGTAATGAACCAAAGAGATGATTTAGCAGGACGTATTGCTCCTATAGTTGTACAAATGTTCTCAAAGGTCAAGCGCGATGAAATTATGAATAAACCAAGAACTACAATATTGAATAGTGAGATTATAGACGCTAAAGCTACGGGAAAATTTTATTTGCTAGAACAAGTCTCTGCTTACAACAAAACTTTATTGTGGGAAGCTAAGAGGAAGGGGAGAGATGCAGATATTTGCGCGGGTTGGTAACGCAATATGAGTTGCGAAGACCTGCAATGTACTCCACCCGAAATACGGGAAATTGCACAAATTACGATTGGGAATTTACTTCCGAATAAGTCGCGGTCTCAATACGAGCAAAAATAAAAAAAAACGAAATTACGAAATTGACCAGTTTAACATGTTTCCCAAATGTAGGGTTAATCGAAAGGGTGGTGGAATAATAATCTATGTCAAAAAATATTTCATTGTAATGGAGTCGTGTTTTTGTTTTGATTCTTATGAAGCAATCTTATTAACAATGTAAACGCAGTATAATACTGACGCCGAATATAATACAGGACACCGAGCGTAAATGTGAATCTATTCATAAAAGAAATATAATCATTCCTCCATTAAATAGGGCAAATAAATTGGTTGTAATTGGCGACATTAACATAGACATTATGAGTAACACATTAACTACCCAGGAGTACGAGAGGTTTCTCATGGACTGGAAAGGAAAATTCATGAAATAATAAGAGAAGAATTAAGAGATGGTGTTCGCAACGATCAAATTTACCTAAGCAAACAAATGGGAAAAACTTTCAGTGCGGTGATCCAGACGAAAATTTCCGATCATTATATAATTGTGTGGGCAGTAAATAAAATAAAAAAGAAGAAGATGAGTGCAAAAATGAAAATGGTTTCGAGGACGGATAGGAAAATGCTGCAGTCGATACTAAAAGATTCAATGACATTTGATGTTACGCATGAGAGACAAAACGTGGAGGAGTTGTACGAGAGAGTAATTGCAGTATATAAAGAGATATAAAGCAACGACAACAGAATTCGTCAGGAAGGAGCGACGTCCCACTAAATCATGGATCACACAGCTATTATGCAAAGAGATTCAAAAGAGAGATAAACTCTTCCAGTTATGGAAAAGATCTGGGGTGACCACTCGGAATGGAATGATATTAAGAATTGAATACAATAAAGCGAGAAATTCGGTGACGAATAAAATAAAAATAGCAAAGAAGGAATATTTCACTAAATTACTGCCGAGTCACAGAAGCGACATGAAAATGACATGGCAAGATCTAAATGCTATTTTAGGAAGAGAAAAGAAAAGAGCTGGATATGAGAGTATAATCCAACACTTCAAATTGTCAGAGTCGGTTATAGCAAACAATTTCGGGAAGAATTTAGCAGGCAGGTGGATGATCTTGGGCATGTATGTAACAAGAAATTGCTCCAGAAGAATGACGGGAGGCAATTGCAGTCCATGGTAATAGAGGACATCACGACGCAAAACGTTTTGGAGATCATAAGAAGCCTCGATAAAAATAAACCAGCCGGGATCGACTGTATAAAAGTGACAGACATTAAAGAATTTAAGGATCAATTCAGCGCGCCAATAATGGGTATCATTAACAACTCTCTACGAAGCGGAATTATTCCAAGTGACATGAAAAAGGCGATCCCCACGTACAAGCAGGGTCAACACAATAAATACCACAATAAATAACTATAGACCGATTTCAATATTACCAGCAATTGAAAAAATAATGGAGGGGGAACAGGGGTGTTCCTCAGGGCAGTATTTTTGGTCCGTTGTTGTACCTCTATGTTAATGGCATCGATCAGTGTTTCGAGAATTGTGATTATTGGCTGTATGCGGATGACACCATTGTCGTGTCGATAAACAAAGATATTAAGGCAGCGGAGAAAAATCCTACAAAGGGAGTACCACAAATTTCAATGTTGGGCCCATGATAAGGAGCTTGTGATAAATTAAAAAGAAACCAAAATATTACATGTGTGTCCGCCGAAATTGTGTGGTAGGCGTCCCATAAATATTATCCATCACGGGCCAGTCTGTCTACATGATACGTCAAATGGAATAAGAACTAATTGTG
The DNA here is from genome assembly GCA_959613385.1 of Geotrupes spiniger. Classification (NCBI taxonomy): domain Eukaryota; kingdom Metazoa; phylum Arthropoda; class Insecta; order Coleoptera; family Geotrupidae; genus Geotrupes; species Geotrupes spiniger. Next base: position 36,830,560 of record OY390737.1, read on the forward strand.
GTTGTGAAAAGATAGAAGAAGTGAAATCATACAAATATCTAGGTATAGAAATAGACCACAATTTTCAATGGGGTCTGCACCACCCCTTCAATAGAAGTGGTGGTGAAAAGACTGAGGCATTTTGCGGGAACGTATCACTACCTTAAGGGGGGATCCTGCTTTAGAAGGCTCAAAAAATCGATTTGTTTTTTATTGCTCAAATCTATGCCTAATATATCTAGGAATATGTATAAAAAGTTATAGCGGCTAATTCGCAATATTTTGAAAGATACTAAACACTGTGAGGTGTCGAGCAAAAAATATACGAACGCATGAACGCTCGGACAAACGAAACGCGCGCCCCTCCCCGCAGTAACATAACACCGAACTATGTACTGAAAAAAGTTCAATCGGTCGTTCGAAACAATAATATTTTGAGTTCGTAAGAGCTATAGTAGGATTATAACGAGATATCCCGTAAGTAATCGAAAATTAACATTTTTCCTGATCGTAAACTTTACAGCGCGTTTTCTCGAGTTTTAGTTTTTACGATTTTTCTAAACTGGTGGGCGTGATTGCGAGAAAACTAGACAAGAAATCAAAACGAAACAAAACTTTTGTTGGCTTCAGTAGCATTCTCTTCTATTTGAACTAAAAAGATTAATGAAAAAAAAATTCTAAACCACTTTTTTAGCAAGTTGAAATGATTTTCTCTTCCTGCAACGAGCACATTTATTTTCAAACGTGAGAAAAATCTTGAATTTCAAAATTTTGGTTTTTTTAGTTCACATAGAAGAAAATATATGAGAATTACCATTTTCTTTGTTTTTTTTTTATTTTAGACAAAAATTACGGGCTACATCTTTCCCACCGATTGTAAATTGCAATTGAAAGGTGTTGCACAAATGTACATAAAAATCGGTTCCGTTTAAATATTTTTCTCTCGACATATTTTTTTTTAATGCTCAAATATGCAATAAAATGCTCTAAAAAGTTCACTAGACTTGCTCATTTTTTTCTGCCCTAAAAAAATTCATCACGTATCACGGTCTAATAGAGTCTGTGTCGAGTTACGGAATTTCGGTTTGGGGTTCTGCGTCTGATTATCAGATACACAGACTACAACAACTGTAGCACATAATTGTGAAACATATGTCACCAGAGGGAACAAGCGCGGAGGAATTGTACAAATCGGTGGAAATTTTAAATATAAGGAATTTACACTCAAGTATGTTTTATCAAGGGGCACAGCAGTGAGACATCTACATATCTTTTGAAGAATGGTGGTGTAAAGTTAAGTTTAGGTATTATTGTGTTTTCTAGGTCCTCTGACACTAATTGTGCTGTTACTGCAGATATGGGCGCTCCCATAGCTAATCCCTCTAGTTGCTCATAAAATTTGCCTTTGTATTGGAAATATGTGCCTTTTATTGTTAAGTCTATGGCGTGTAGGAATTCATTGAGTGGTAAGGAAGTATGCTCTTTTATATTATTCCATTTTTTTTTGAATAATTTCTTTCATTGTTTGTACGGGTATGTTGGTGTACATTGATGTGACATCTACAGAAATGAGTATGTAGTTATGTGGTAGTTGTGTTGAGTCGATGAATTCTTTCATATGCCAGGAGTATTTTATATGGTATTCTGTTTGATATAAAATGTTTGCTAAGTACTTGGATAGTTTATTAGTTGGGGATTGTATTGTAGAAATGATTGGTCTAAGTGGTCTGTTGGTTTTATGTATTTTAGGTTGTGCGTATAATAGTGGTGGTTGGGCGTTGTTTATTCTGAGCATTTTACTTATTTCCGTTGTAATGTATTTTTTGGTTTCCAATGGGAAACCAAAAAATACCTTACTTTACTAAGTTGTTTGATAATTGGATAGCTTTAGTGGGATCTTGTTGTTGTCACTTAATAATTGTTCCATTTTTTCTTCGTACTCAGTTGTGTTTATTATTAATGTCTTATTACCTTTATCTGGTTTCAGTACTGTGATTTGTAGGTTGTTTTAATAAATCTTTTAGTTTTTTTAATGTTGTTTTCCAATTGTTGTTGGGATTTAGTATTCTTTATGTTGTTGTTTATTGTGCTGTTAGATCTTTTGAAATTATATATTGTGTTGGTTAATTTTGTTCTGATATACAATACGACGAAATCAAAGGCGCTACATGTAAATGTAAACAAATATGACGCATGTAAATTACGTTTGAATTTTTTAAACATCCAAGATAATACATTGCTTCAAAACGATATCAAATCTTATATTATTTCTGATGAAGGTAACAGCAGTACCGAAACGTTAAATATAACAGCATACGAAATACAGATTTTTAATAACCAATTATACCCACAATTGGCAATACTGCCAAAATCAATCATACTTCGACAAAAATTGGTAGAAAGTTCAACGAACTCAACGCATTGAATAATATATATATATATATATATATATATATATATATATATATTAAAAATGTATCTTGTCAAATCTGACAGCAAAATGTAAAATTTACACGAAAGATGGTCTAATCTTACACCTCAATGGTGTAGTGAACATTAATTAGACAGGTCCATGAAGACTAACTGGTGGATCGCTAGACAATATTGTTTCTGGGTTATTACCCTTCGTCAGTAGCGATTACCAAGAACCTTAGTTGTTGAAATACCTTTACATGTAGTGGCCATCAAAACTTCTTGGCGCGAGCCAATCACTCCTAACGAACCACTGACAGCAGAACACTGACGAGACGATACCTTGTCTAACACCTTGCGGAGACTAAACAAGAGACGACTGTCAAACGTCCAGTGTCAACATATAAAAGGATTGCTGCAATTAAGTTCAAAAACAATTCAAATTAAAAATGTATCTTGTCAAATCTGACAGCAAAATGTAAAATTTATGGCCACTACATGTAAAGGTATTTCAACAACTAAGGTTCTTGGTAATCGCTACTGACGAAGGGTAATAACCCAGAAACAATATTGTCTAGCGATCCACCAGTTAGTCTTCATGGACCTGTCTAATTAATGTTCACTACACCATTGAGGTGTAAGATTAGACCATCTTTCGTATATATATATTAAAAATGTAAATGTAAAAAAATGTAAGAAGAATAAAAACTCAGTCACCAACTTAGAAGAAGTGTTCTTCTAAGTCAGCGAGACCTAGAAGAGCTTCCTGAAGATGGCAGATGGGACTCTGCCGAAACGTCGAAGCGACCCTTCGGGAAACATTTCCACAACGCGGTTCACAACCCTAGAACCAAGAAGTACAGATTTCAGCCGCGAGAACTTACGCATCAACATATATATATATATATATATATATATATATATATATATATATATATATATATATATATACACGAAAGATGGTCTAATCTTACACCTCAATGGTGTAGTGAACATTAATTAAAACAGGTCCATGAAGACTAACTGGTGGATCGCTAGACAATATTGTTTCTGGGTTATTACCCTTCGTCAGTAGCGATTACCAAGAACCTTAGTTGTTGAAATACCTTTACATCTAGTGGCCATCAAAACTTCTTGGCGCGAGAAGATACATTTTTAATTTGAATTGTTTTTGAACTTAATTGCAGCAATCCTTTTATATGTTGACACTGGACGTTTGACAGTCGTCTCTTGTTTAGTCTCCGCAAGGTGTTAGACCTCGTCTCGTCAGTGTTCTGTTGTCAGTGGTTCGTTAGGAGTGATTGGCTCGCGCCAAGAAGTTTTGATGGCCACTACATGTAAAGGTATTTCAACAACTAAGGTTCTTGATAATCGCTACTGACGAAGGGTAATAACCCAGAAACAATATTGTCTAGCGATCCACCAGTTAGTCTTCATGGACCTGTTTTAATTAATGTTCACTACACCATTGAGGTGTAAGATTAGACCATCTTTCGTGTATATTTCCTATCACCCACGATTACAATTTACACTAGAAACAGAGACAAATAACTCCATAAATTTTTTAAATATACAAATTACACACACTAACACTCACATTTTTACAAATTGCTATATTAAGGAAACTAATTGCAATAGATACATAAACTTCAGTTCTGATACACCTTTAATATATAAAAGAAGTGTTGTTAATAGCCTTGTTGATCAAGGAATTAAATTATCACATCCAAAATTTCGAAAAGCAAATTTAGACAAAATTAAATCTTTTTTAATTACAAATAACTTTCCAAATTCATTTTTCGAAAAGTTAATTAGGCGTAGAATTCACAATTTATATAACAACAATGCAGATCTAATATCTACTAATAACGATATTAGATATGCATCACTTCCGTATATTAAGGGTTTATCGGAACGCATTAAACATGCTCTAAAGCCATACGATATTATAATTGCACACACAAACCATAACACAGTTAAAAACATTTTTACACAACTTAAACCACAAATACCAAAACAAAACCAAACACACACTATATACAAAATTAACTGTTCTAATTGTCCAGCAACTTATGTTGGTCAAACATTACAATACTTACATAGACGCATATACACACATAAATACAGTACAACATCTAACAAAACCATTGACACTGCTTTATCCAAGCATGCAAAAAACACAGGACATATTTTTGATTTCGATAACACCAAAATTCTTACAAAAGAGTGCAATTATAAAAAGCGTTTGGTTTTGGAGATGTTACATATACAAAAAGACACTAACGCTATAAACTCTAAAACTGACACTCTCAATTTAAGTAAAATTTATAATAATTTATTACTGTGAGCCTGCATCTTTCTAGATTGATTGTTTTCTTTTTCTTTTATTTGTTAATTTAATTTTAGTTTTATTTTGACCAATGTTGAAACTAACTTTTTCACATAGCTTTAGTTTGAACATTGATCAAATTAGTAATTAATATTTAAGAGATGTGACCTTTAATGAACTCATTGTAGAGCTGATCTTTAAGGTTGATGTGTGGTTCTATTTTGGTGCATGCTGGTGTTTACTTTTGCATAGTCATTTTTTATGGCATTGGCATGTATTAACTTGGAATTTATACGTTATCCTTTTGGAGCGGCCCTGCGTTTGAGTTGATTATTGGCACATTAATTTAAGTTTTGATTTGTATATTTTTTTTAAGAGGTCTGACGAATGTTGAATTCATTTTAATCATTTTTAGAAATGTGCTTTGTTTTAATGTTAATTTTTTTTTTTTTAATGAATTAAACATTGGTCATTCTAGTAGATTTCTATTAATAGTTCTCTTAGCTAGCCTTTTCACAATGGGAGTTTTGTGGCTTTAATATTAATTTCTAATATTAATTTTGATTTATTAATATTGAATTAATATTGTCACAAAATTCCAAGTGTCCAATATTTCATTCATTACAATACAATTTTTTGATCATTATTATTACAATTGCGGGTTAATTTATTTTTATCTTATCATATATATATATATATATTTTTTATCGTTGTGATTTTAAATTGTATTGTAGTGAATTAAAAGTTGGTCGAATACCCTAACTAGGTTTTTACAAGGTTTTCCCTAGTTCTTGCAGTAAATACTGGGGTAATAGAAAGTCGGCCTTGTTACCGCGATAGGTTTTATTTAATGTCATTTGTCATATTAATGTTTATTGCTTGACAAGGGTTTCCGAAACACCTTATTGCAAAAAAAGGTGTCGCAATAAACTTTAATATTGCTAAAAGTGTTTTATTCAACGACTGACTGCTCATGATACAAGATAAGTACCATTATATATATATATATATATATATATATATAAATATATATATATATATATATATATATATATATATATATATATATATATATGTATGTGCTTCTTGGTTCTCCGGTTGTGAACCGCGTTGTAGAAATGTTCCCCGAAGTGTCGCTTCGACGTTTCGGCAGAGTCCCATCTGCCATCTTCAGGAAGCTCTTCTAGGTCTCGCTGAGTTAGAAGAACTGACGTTCGGAGTTACACGTTGATCCTTATATTCCGGTTTGTCGTTGGGGTTGACTACGCTCCACTGCTTCTTACTTCGGCTCCTGGTTAATGGACCTTCGTGTAGTGGGCGTGTAATGACCTGTAGCGGTTCCTGTGGCGCTGTCCTTTGAACACTGCTTGTACTGTATTGTTGTAATACTGGTCTCCATGTTGCAGGCAATCGTTGGGCATCATCTCGTGTGTTGAGGATTTCTTTCTGTTTCTCTATTTCTATTGCCTCCCGTATTATTCTTCTGGTGAACTGTTCAATGCTAGCTATTGTCCTTGTGTTGTCGAAGTCGATTCTGTGTCATGTGCCTAAGAAATGGCTAGCCAATGATGATGACGAATCTCTTTGTTTTACGTCGCGAATGTGCTCTTGTTTACGGACTTCGATGCGCCTATTGGATTGACCGATGTATGTCTTCTCGCAGTTTCCACATGGTATTTCGTACACTCCCTGCGTTTCTAATGGAATTTTCGTTTTCATTTCTACAACGCGGTTCACAACCCGAGAACCAAGAAGCACAGATTTTAGCCGCGAGAACTTGCGCACCAACATATACGTATATATAGTAGTAACAACATTTATTGGCATATATTTACACGCATATTTTGACCAAATTAACTATTTACATATATACATTATGCGATCCTGCGCGTCTCTCCTCCCTCCTATACCCTCGTCTCCTTCCTGGTCCTCGCTTCCCTTCTCTTTTGTTGGCTCCCTACTCCTCCATCTCTCATCCTGCCTTTGCATCTACAACAAATTATGTATTATTTTATTTCTCTCCCTCCTACATCTTCCCTCTTCTTTTCTCTCCTTTAACTTTCTCAACATCTCCACTCCATCTCCTCTCTCTCCTAGCATCATTCTCCAGTCCCGACCCAGCTTCTCTTCCTCTCTACTCCATACCAATTCTTCACATTCTTCCCACCAGTGTTTCCAATCATCCGCCCCTCTTCCACATGCTTCATACCTCTTGTATTCCTCACTCATCCAATACTTATTATTCCTCTCCTCGTTTCCACACCGGAATCTAGCCAATAGTTTTTCCTCTTCGGCTGTCTTCCTCCCCCCCAGATATTCCGGCCTCCTACTGTACACTTGCAATTCCCTGTATCTTCCATTGTACCTCGTTCTCTCTATCTTTCCTTCCCTCTCCTGGGCTTCCACCTGCACCCACCTCCCTACCAACTCTCTCTCCACCAGACGCCCTTCTTTTCTTCTTCTTTCCATCTCCCCGACCGACCACCCCACCTTCTCGTACAGTCTTCTCCTTGCCACCTCCCAGCTTGATAACTCTTTCCGGCTTCTCTCCCTCTTCTTCCTCCATCACCTTCTTCCCCAAAGTCTTCTCTCATATAGACACACACAAATATATATATATATATATATATAATGTATTACGGAAACACTCCGTTGGGTTTGCGATCTTAATAAGAGCGATTCATTCTATATCTTTATTAATAGTCTATATTTTTCTACAAAAAATTATAAATAGAAGATGTAAAATAATTATGGTATAACTTACTCAAATTAATACAATATAAAATTGGACATCCAATACAATAAGAACTAACAAAAAGGTTAAATTCAAAAGTGTCACCAAAAATCAAATCTTACAAATTAATAAATAAATCAATTTGTGACAGAAAAGCCTACTAATTACAATATCAAAATAGGAAAATGACTTGAACACGAAAAAACGAAGGTTATTGTGTTGAAAAAAATATGAAACAGCAACAGTCACGAGACATCCATAGAGTTATAAAAAAGAAAGTACTAAGAAGGATTATCCAATAAATTTGTATATATGACACTTAAACCATCGATATCTTGTCTAGAGTTAATAGTATTTGCATTCTCTTTTATGAAGCACATTTCTAAAAAAATTCCCTTTTGATAATTTCTTTCAATTACCAAAATCTTAACACCATCCCAATCAATATTATGCTTATCAAATCTGGCATAAGAGGAAAGAGCACAAGCCCTTGGTTTACAATTAATATCACTTTTATGTTGTGTAATCCTCCATTTTAATTGTTGGCATGTTTGACCAATATACACATTTCTACAATCCTTATAATTAATTTTATATATAACATTAGTTTTTCATAACATATTAGTACGATCTTTTATGTTAGAGAAAAGGTTTCTAACTGTTTTTACTGTTTTTAATATTAATTTCTAATATTAATTTTGATTTATTAATATTGAATTAATATTGCCACAAAATTCCAAGTGTCCAATATTTCATTCATTACAATACAATTTTTTGATCGTTATTATTACAATTGCGGGTTAATTTATTTATATATTATTATATTTTTTTATCGTTGTGATTTTAAATTGTATTGTAGTGAATTAAATGTTGGTCGAATATCCTAACTAGGTTCATTACAAGGTTTTCCCTAGTTCTTGCAGTAAATACTGGGGTATATAGAAAGTCGGCCTTGCTACCGCGATAGGTTTTATTTAATGTCATTTGTCATATTAATGTTTATTGCTTGACAAGGGTTTCCGAAACACCTTATTGCAAAAAAGTTGTCGCAATAAACTTTAATATTGCTAAAAGTGTTTTATTCAACAACTGACTGCTCATGATACAAGATAAGTACCATTTTAAGTGATTTAAAGTCGAGAATTTGTACAATAATTATATATAAGTATATATAAATAAAGTATACTTAAACTTAATAAACTTTAATATTGCTAAAAGTGTTTTATTCAACGACTGACTGCTATGAACGAAAACTGTATTTAATGTTATTTTACGATTTCTATGGTGAATTTTGCAACAATGCTTTTATTATTTTGCTTTTGAATTTATTATTATTTTCCACTCAACTCAGCTACATGAAACTCTTATAATTTGAATTTGGAACAAATTTATCCCAATGTGGTGCAAAATTGTACCCATTGTGGACGGATGATGATGGCACTCGCTTGATATCATTTGTCGGTCCGTTGAACATTTACAAATATAACTTCACTGCGATTGCTTCTATTATTGCAAGTTAGTTTAAAACGTGTCCAAATGAATCGATTAATGTGTCGATAACAATATGTACGACATTGTCGAAAATATTTATATGAATTATAAATATCTATAATTAATGTGAAGCGTACGCGGTGTGAGTATTTGCACTAACCATGCAGCACAATGTATCTTGTCTTATAAGCAAACTGCCATATACTGTTTTTTCTATTCTCGATTTTAATATAGATTAATATCCTGCGCGTCCTCGAAAACCGATTTACAAACGCATTGAAATATAATTTATGCATCGATTAAAAATCTCAATTGTTCTCTAAAACATATATTTGAATCTCATGACTGCAACAAAATTCTTAATCGATCGTGGCTATGTTTTATTAATATCACAAGATTATTAACATCACAAGATCAACAATTTAAACAATTCGATTCGTCCACATCTTACGTACGTATAATATTGGTTGAATTAACTTCGAATTAGTTGTGAATGAAATGCTAATTAGTACGGAAACACCAAAATGTCAGCAACAAACATTTAATTGTGTATAGCACGGGCAAATTAATTAACATTGAATTTATGGATGTATATGCTCCGCTAAGTGCATCATAATTATATACATATATTATTATATATTATGTTATATATTATATATTATTGTCTCGACCTACACCTCCTCCGATTTTTCATGAATCATTCGGTCCTCAGTCCTCAGTCCTCTTTTTACCGCTCTTCAGTACTAATTACTAATCCCGAACACCTTTTGTGGAACTCTGTACCGGTGTTAGAGTTACACGTCAGTGACTGTAAAACTTCTGATAAGTGAGCTTGATTTACAATATGGATTCATCTTATTGCGTTGGTGCTTTTCAAGTAGAAACCAGCTTTGATGACGATCTACCATGCTCTCACTATGGTGCCGCTATGATTGTGATTCGTCGGTCTATCAGTTTAGCTTTTCTATAAAATTGTTGCCATTGGCGTGCTATATTAAGGGGTAAGGCCACAATGCAACTTTTAAAAATCGATTTTCTCTATTAGCTGACAACCTTCTTCAAACACTCAAGAATAAGTAAAAAAAGTTTGTAATTAGAAAAAATCTCGAACCGCTCGTTTGCGATAGTGACGCCTCGCGGTGCACGATGTGCAAACGCGACCGTTACCGCAACTTTAAACGCATTTTTCTGGAATCACTATTTTTGAAATCGGGCGAACCGATAGCGCCTACAAATCTTTATCGATTGCCTTCTAATTTTGAGAGTAGCTTGAAACATATATAATCTAGTAGACCACGTAGGAATTTCTTGATAAGTTGTGTACTTTTTGTTTTATAAACAATCGAATATGTAATTTTTACGTAAAAAAATCAACTTTCTATTCATATTGTTATTGTTACGTTAGTATTGATTTTATAAATGGAATTTTATTTTAAATGAAAATAAAATCAAATGAATTGTGAAAGTAGTTTAAAAGACAACTAAAAATGCACATTACACATATGCAAATAAAAACTCAAATTTACACAATTCAAAATCAAACAACGAACAGAGACTCAAATACTCTCAGGTTAAATTTTATAAATAAACATTATATTTATCGGGCTTCAGGCAAGAGCATATAAACAAATAGACATTCGTTGTATTTTTGGCATATAATATTAGCCATACAAAAGAAACTTACTGAACGTTATTTATACACGAGTAACTGAAGAAGATTCTGTCGACTGTCCCCTCGCCATCGAGCTTACGCTTATTTATATCAAGTACGCCCACATAGATTCCCTCGAACACCTGCAAGCATCTCCGTTTCAATACCACACGGAAATCACGTGATCGCACGTGATTTCGTCGGTACCGAGCGCTATAAATCATTTAGACTGTCACTCGTTCGCTCGTAAAAAACCAACGTCGAGTCCTCTGATAGATCCGAATGACCATAAATCGGCTGAGCTCCAAGTTCTTTAACATAATTGCATATGCGACCGCTTTTTTTATTGACTTAGCTGCAAATCGTACAATCTTTTCAAGAGTTTTCTCTCGCCAACCGTTTACGTGCAAATGCGAATTAAATTATCTCGTTACATTTATATTATACATATTTAAACTAACTCTATCTTAATTATTTACATGACGAGACATTTAATATTCAACGTTTTAGAAAAGAATTTAAAATCTTTACATTCCGATATGTACACTTTAAAACAGAACCGGCTCTAGCACTCCCATTTCGTTTTCAATTTCTAAGTTTTATGGTTTTAAATCTATTTCTCACCATTTTTACTGTAACATGTAACCATTACAGTATATATATATATATATATATATATATATATATATATATATATATATATATATATATATATATAGATAGATATATAACATCCGCCCGCATTGATTGTTTTGTCGTTCCTTCGTGACCTTCCTTCTTGTCTAGTCTATTATCTTTAAATTAAAGGTCGTTTTACAAATGTCCTTCCTAATAGCATTTTTTGAAATAGGAAAAACGTCATCTTGTTGCTTGGAGTAAATCGGCACTGCAATTTCTTATACTTGGATAAATTTCCCTCAGACTGACATTATCATGATGAAAAGCATGAATGTTTCGTTTACCATAGATTACCACGGACGCGTACGTGCGGCTCCTCCTGCGATTTGCTTCTCGAAATCGATCGAAACTACCGACTTTTGGATTGATGGACAATACCGATCGAGCGCATCAAACGTCGCGAAACGAGCAACGATCGACTGCGAACCCATATTTACAATCGCCAATTGCCTGCACGACGTTCCCGTAGGAGCGCCACGTGCCCACAAATGAACGCGCGTTTGACGTTTCATTGGCGTTTCATACGTGAAAAAGGGCGAGAACCAACCGCAAGGCCTGATAATACTTTTGTCAATGCCTTATCATTTGTTATATTGCGTGAGTAAAAAAATATTCACTGCAATTAGAACAAAATTATTGTCTCAAAAGTTTCAATAGTAACTATAAAATGTAAAATGTCACATAAATGACTGCCAGTCAGTGGTGATAATTTCATCTACTAACATTTGAAAAGTATATTCATATAAATATTTTCCACAGGTAAATACAGATAAATATTAAATACACTGGAATTGCCCCTAATTATATCAGAATTAAGCTGGAGCTCAGTGACGATGATGATTGTGACCCCACAACACGAGAAGTTGTATTGGAACCTAATAACTTACACTCTGAGGGAAAAAAGCAAAAAGTAAACAAATTTATAATCTATGTACAATCGGCTTTGGAAGTACGTAGGGGTTTTCTTTTTTATCAATTTACGTGGAAGTTGTCCATTTTTAAGAAATGAATGCAGTAAAAATGAGCGATAAATTGTTCATAAAAAAAGTTTACATCCAATCAAAAAACGGCTACTTATTTCCACAGAGAACACTGTTGTGAAGCTACTGTGAAAATTTTAAATGGATCCATGCAATAGTCTCCGAGAAATCTGTCCTCCCAGTTTGGAAAAAGTAGTGTTTTTGAAAATCCTAGAGTGGTTTTACCCCTTAATGAAGGAAATAACATATGCGAAATTTGCACAAAATCTGGAACGAAGGAATTTCTTCAGAGTCACATGAAAACGCACAACATCTCAAACTATACACCAATGAAAGAAATTATAAATATGAAGTTTGCAGCAAATTCTTCATATCAAAACAACATCTATCGCGACACGTCAAAACACGCAGTCGCGAAAGAAATTGTAAATGTGAACGGCAAAACACACACCGGAGTTAGAAATTATAAATGTGAAGTTTGTGACAAATGCTTTACAACCAAACGATTATCTATCCCATCATATCGAAACACACACCGTAGAAAGAAATTATAAATGTTATAAATTACAAATGCTTCACAACAGAAACATATTTTTCAAAGCACAAAAAACGCACCCCAGAAAAGTGTTGTTGGAACATATGAAAGCACACACTGATGAAAGCAAGAGGGAAGAACCTCTTCGAAGTTTTCCATGAGATAAATAAGTAATGTATATTATCGGTTTAATTTTAATTGTTACTTTCATTATTGTTATTTAAAAAACACAACAGAATAAAAATTAGTGTACACTATAATTGTCTATATAATGTAATGTTCTCACTGTAACTCGTGATTGTTTCTAAAGTGTGTTTTTTAACTACAGTTAAATATAAAGTAAAATAGTTCCCAAGTATAACGTTTCATACATCACAAAATTCAATATTCAATTCGCCAATAACACAATTATCAATTGTGCCTAGAATTAACTATACCAATGATGATTTCTGCACACTGTATTACCTTCATCTTCATCCCTTTGAACGGGGCGGCTGGCTGCAAATTAATACAAAAAAAGGTAGCGAAATTTAGATAACAGAACGTCGAGCTGTCCCGGATATTTTTCGGTTACAAAATTTTTTGGTGAAATTTGTTCAAAGCTATTGCACTGATATTTGGCTAAATATGCATCGGCTAATTCTAATTTATACAGTCCTAGCCAAATAATTGCAGTGTACGACGTATCGGAGCGAGATGAAATAAATAAAGCGCGTTCTAGCCTTAAACTGACCAACATTTATTAAAAGATGTACAGTCACTATAAAAGCGGCGCCCGACACAACTAGTCCGTCCTCAAAACGAAATATTATTATACACCAAGCAATTGATTTAATACCTCGTACATCCAGGTCCGAGCCAAAGGAAATAATTAATGTTACACCAAAATAAAATAATAAAAAAATTAAACTCACCTTCTGGTTCGGTATCCTCGAAAATTGTCCAATCATCGAACGTCTTAACGTCGACGTAATCCTCAATATCTTTTTGAGGAGCAACAGTTATTACTAACTTATTATCAGCAATTCCTTACCTAGGAAATACTATTGTTCAATGATTATGAGCGGGCTTCGCAGTTGATAATGCTACTTTAACTCGATTTTTTACACTTCATTTCCTTCTTCCATTTATAATAATTCATATTAAATTTTTTGAATTTAAAAATTCATTGGTAAATTTTTCGAATCTAAAAATTTATTCTTAAATTTTTCGAATCCAAAAATTCATTTTTAAATTTTTTGAATTTAAAAATTTTCTTAAATTTTTCGAATCCAAAAATTTATTCTTAAATTTTTCGAATTTAAAAATTTTCACAAAATGCGTGTAACAGTGTCCCAAATAAATGGGAATTTAAAAATTTTCACAAAATACGTGTAACAGTGTCCCAAATAAATTGGTAATCGCCTTGCGATAGCTTAAAACAAATTTTCAGCACTAGCTATACAAGACCCAGGCTTGAATCAACAAAACAAAAATGCACACCAACATGCGACAACAACTAATACGATAAACAATGGTCAAAATTGACCAGATATTATATTGACATATAAGCACAAAGTATTAATTTAGGGTTACTTCAAAAACAAATATAAAATGAAATGCACTAAATGAAAGTTACTTTACAACAAAGGTTAGACTAAATGCACCAATTCAACATAACTAATTATTCGTTGAATTGAAATACTATTTAAATTAATGCTCGACACTGAGTAATAACACCACGTTCGAAAACAAACGTCAAATGTGCATTCGGGCTGTCTTTGCTCGACACAAAAATGTCAGATCACCGTCGATCCACGCCAGTCTCCGCTCAATAAAAGTCCATAGGGAGGCGCTGACGCTACTAGCTTGTTGAACTGTTTTATTTTTCCAACCAAAAAAGCTTTGAATGATCATCCAAGAGGTCGAAAATATATCCCCCAACGGAAGAGAAATGAAGGCGCACAATTGCCCCAAAATATATCACTTAATCACCAATACCAACTCAACCCAGTGAGTTTATCGAGCTAACGTTTTGGTTGACCACCGAACGTAAGATCGTAGTGACGATTCCGCCAAAATAAAGCCGAGCTTATGCGTCGATTTATAACCACGGATGAAACATGCGAACTTATTACAGCTTTTATCTATGAAATCAAGAAAAAACGGCCGCATTTTGTTATCCGTTATCGCGATGACCAATATCAATCGGATGACTTTCTCGAAACATGGCTCAGTGTTAAAAGATTTGCCAACAATAAAGAGATGGGAGTCTGCAGTTGATGGCAATTTTGAGCTCCACGGTTCTCACTATAAAATGTACTGAAGATATTGAACATCGCAGGGAAAAGTGTATCGAGTTAAATGGAGACTATATTGAGAAATAAATATAGCCACCTGTGCAAATAATATTTATCGAATTGGAATTGCTTTTGAAGAAAATTTTAACATTTTTAATTTTCATGAAATTCTGAATTTAGTGTTTTTGGGCAATTCTGAACAATTATTAGTAGTAAAACTTTCTTTTAAAAAAATCCCTAAAGTGATTTCTTGATTTTTTCTATTTATTTTGCCATCGCAGGTTGCTTTGCATTTAAAGATGACGATTGGTTTTTTGGGATTAAATAGAGCAATAAGTATTCTACGTTTGGGAAAAAAAATACTAAAATCGGACTTAAAATATAAAAATGTATCTTGTCAAATCTGACAGCAAAATGTAAAATTTACACGAAAGATGGTCTAATCTTACACCTCAATGGTGTAGTGAACATTAATTAAAACAGGTCCATGAAGACTAACTGGTGGATCGCTAGACAATATTGTTTCTGGGTTATTACCCTTCGTCAGAAGTTTTGATGGCCACTACATGTAAAGGTATTTCAAGAACTAAGGTTCTTGGTAATCGCTACTGACGAAGGGTAATAACCCAGAAACAATATTGTCTAGCGATCCACCAGTTAGTCTTCATGGACCTGTTTTAATTAATGTTCACTACACCATTGAGGTGTAAGATTAGACCATCTTTCGTGTATATATATATATATATATATATATATATATATATATATATATATATATATATATATATTGTTGGTGCGTAAATTCTCGCGGCTGAAATCTGTGCTTCTTGGTTCTCGGGTTGTGAACCGCGTTGTAGAAATGTTCCCCGAAGGGTCGCTTTGACGTTTCGGCAGAGTCCCATCTGCCATCTTCAGGAAGCTCTTCTAGGTCTCTAGACAAACCAGCGGAGCACCCATGGGATCACCACTATCACCTGTGATAGCCAAGCTATTCATGGAGGAACTAGAGACTACAGCAATAGAGACGGCCAAGTTAAAACCAAAGGTGTGGCTGAGATACGTGGATGATACATTCGTTGTATGGACACACGGAAGAGAAGAGCTCGACAGGTTTCTGGAGCACCTCAACAAGCAACACCCAGCTATAAACTTCACCATGGAAGTGGAAGTAGACAATCAGCTATCGTTCCTGGACGTACTGGTAATGAAAGGAGACGACAAGAGTCTCGGCCATACAGTATACAGGAAGACGATGCACACCAACAGTTACCTAAACGCTCAGTCACACCACCACCCGGCAGAACTGCACTCGGTAGCCAGAACATTAATAACCAGATCAGAAAGGATAGCCGATGGTAGAAGCAAGAACAAAGAAATGGACAACATACACAAAGCACTGGCGCACAACGGATTTTCAAAACGAGAAATTCTCAGAGAATCCAGACCCCGCAGACGAACCCAGGAAGATGAAAAACCAGCAGCCATAGCATTTCTACCGTATGTCAGAGGGACAAGATAAGCAGGATCCTTAGTACACAGAACATCGATACAACTTTCAGACCATACAAGAAGATAGAAACGATGCTGAGGTATCCAAAAACGAAAATTCCATTAGAAACGCAGGGAGTGTAAGAAATACCATGTGGTAACTGCGAGAAGACATACATCGGTCAATCCAATAGGCGCATCGAAGTCCGTAAACAAGAGCACATTCGCGCCGTAAAAAGAGATTCGTCATCGTAATTGGCTAGCCATTTCTTAGACACAGGACCAGAATTGACTTCGACAATACAAGGACAATAGCTAGCATTGAACAGTTCACCAGCAGAATAATACGGGAGGCAATAGAAATAGAGAAACGGAAAGAAATCCTCAACACACGAGATGATGCCCAACGATTGCCTGCAACATGGAGACCAGTATTACAACAATACAGCACAAGCAGTATTCAAAGGACAGCGCCACAGGAACCACCACAGGAACCGCTACAGGTCATCACACGCCCACTACATCAAGGTCCATTAATCAGGAGCCGAAGTAAAAAGCAGTCGAGCGTAGCCAACCCCAACGACAAATCGGAATATAAGGATCAACGAGTAACTCCGATCGTCAGTTCTTCTAAGTCAGCGAGACCTAGAAGAGCTTCCTGAAGATGACAGATAGAACTCTGCCGAAACGTCGAAGCGACCCTTCGGGGAACATTTCTACAACGCGGTTCACAACCCGAGAACCAAGAAGCACATATATATATATATATATATATGTTGTTAGAGATTAGTTTTTATTTGTTTTATACTTTTGCCAAATTTATTTTATATTTTGTTGAGAAATATATATTTATATATATTTTTTGGGTATTAGATGGCATTATTTTTAAAAAAATCAAGTGTGATAATGTACAATTTTTATTTGGTCATTATCAATTTTAACGTTTCGACAATTTTATCATGTCTTCATCAGTAAAATCTGTAAAATTAAATTAAAATGTTACATAGTGGTACTTAAATTTATACTATATTAAAATTATCGTTGATAAAATGCATATAATGGTTTTAATGTAAAAGTGAAATAATTGTTATAAAACTAAAAATTATCTTTGCATTCAAAATAATCAAACACACGATCAGAATATCCTATATATAAATGTCTAAAAATCCTATATTAATCAACGGCAAGAAGTTTATAAAATACATTTTCTTTTTATTAATTTTTTCCCCTTTATTTACAGCTATAATCCGACAATAAATTCGCATAGTTTTGTATAATGTATTTAAAATTATGTCCCAAAACCAGATTTATTGTATGCGTGCCATGTGGTCGTGTTTATAAATAAAAGAATCTTAAATCTACTTACATGTGCATTGCATGAGGTGCGACGATGAACTGAACATGAGCTATGGATTTTTTTTTTTTCCCTTTTTATATAATTTTTATCCTCCTTTGTGGTGTATTTAACAAAACATAATGGCATATATATACATATACACATACACGAATATATATATATATATATACATACACATACACATATACATATATACATACATACACACACACACTCATACAATATACATATATACACATAATCATTGATTACAATCTTAATGTTAAAACATCATTTCAAATTATACAATATATATTATGATATTTATGATATTTAATCACCTATAATTTTAGTTAAAATGTGTACAATATAAATAAATGTTGTTTCAGTATACAAGATTTATTTTTTTATTTTTATTTATTATTGGTTAAAATGCTAAAACGAAACTTAAAGTATTCTTATTTATTTCAATATCGCATGACATAATTGATGGTAGTTAGTAATTATGTCATGGGATATTGAAATAAATAAGAATACTTTAAGTTTCGTTTTAGCATTTTAACCAATAATAAATAAAAATAAAAAAATAAACCTTGTATACTGAAACAACATTTATTTATATTGTACACATTTTAACTAAAATTATAGGTGATTAAATATCATAATATATATTGTATAATTTGAAATGATGTTTTAACATTAAGATTGTAATCAATGATTATGTGTATATATGTATATTGTATGAGTGTGTGTGTGTGTATGTATGTATATATGTATATGTGTATGTGTATGTATATATATATATATATATATTCGTGTA
Source organism: Geotrupes spiniger (assembly GCA_959613385.1). Taxonomy (NCBI): domain Eukaryota; kingdom Metazoa; phylum Arthropoda; class Insecta; order Coleoptera; family Geotrupidae; genus Geotrupes; species Geotrupes spiniger. Next base: position 36,849,272 of record OY390737.1, read on the forward strand.
TGTGTATATGTATATATATATGCCATTATGTTTTGTTAAATACACCACAAAGGAGGATAAAAATTATATAAAAAGGGAAAAAAAAAAAAAAAATCCATAGCTCATGTTCAGTTCATCGTCGCACCTCATGCAATGCACATGTAAGTAGATTTAAGATTCTTTTATTTATAAACACGACCACATGGCACGCATACAATAAATCTGGTTTTGGGACATAATTTTAAATACATTATACAAAACTATGCGAATTTATTGTCGGATTATAGCTGTAAATAAAGGGGAAAAAATTAATAAAAAGAAAATGTATTTTATAAACTTCTTGCCGTTGATTAATATAGGATTTTTAGACATTTATATATAGGATATTCTGATCGTGTGTTTGATTATTTTGAATGCAAAGATAATTTTTAGTTTTATAACAATTATTTCACTTTTACATTAAAACCATTATATGCATTTTATCAACGATAATTTTAATATAGTATAAATTTAAGTACCACTATGTAACATTTTAATTTAATTTTACAGATTTTACTGATGAAGACATGATAAAATTGTCGAAACGTTAAAATTGATAATGACCAAATAAAAATTGTACATTATCACACTTGATTTTTTTTAAAATAATGCCATCTAATACCCAAAAAATATATATAAATATATATTTCTCAACAAAATATATATATATATATATATAACTTATATTGTTTATAAGAAATAGTTTCTTTTTAAAAACAATTTTATTTTACTCACTACAATATATAATTTATTGCTACTTGTGGTAAAAACACATAATATAATATAAAAATGATTTATGGTTTGATTAATTATGTTTTGTTGATTGATTTGCTTTATATTTCGTTTATACAAATTGTGGTTAGCGCGATGCTCGGACCCACGTTATTATTCGTAATTGCAGAAGGCGTAAGCTTCTGTTATTGTTCTGTCCGTGCATTGCGTTATACCTAAACAAATTGCTGACAAGCAAGATGATGTCATGTTGGTGTTTTCTTGGTATTTTGACGACATTACTCCTCCCTTCTTAGAATGAAGCCTGCGAGGGTAGTTGAGTGGGTTTCATTTCCAAGTTTTCATTTGGTTTTTCCTTTTTCTTGAATTTTCGGATGTACCACTTAATGCTGAGGAAGCCACAACCAATTATTATAGAACTGTATAAAAATATTGTCCAAATGCTGGGGGTGTAAAGGTCGTTGTCTTCTGCCATGTGTATTGGTGTAATCGGGTTTGTCCTTAGTTGTCCTAAGTTGAGGGTTTCCAATTGGATCGACATGTTGGTAATCTTGATAGGGTCTTGTTCACGAGACGCGTCGAATTCTATCAACATAGGCGTGCCGTGTGATTTTTCTATGGGCATCAACTCTTGTTGGTCGAAGATTATTTTGCACGTTTCTTCTGGATCAATTAGAAGTATTCCATGTGGGTTTATTGTTCGTTTTTCATTCGGGCAGTCCAACGTTAAAGCTTGTTTTTGGTTGAACCATCCTAAGTATTTATCGGTGAACGGTATCGGTTCGATGTGATCTTGTTTTGTATGGATTTCGGTGTAGAAACAACTTGAAGGCTTGTTTTCTTGTAATATTTTGGCTTCACATGTAGTGTTGATATTCATTAATAAGTTCCAAGGACAGTGGTAAATGTGACTCTTAGTACATCTATCATATAGAGGTTTTATTGATTTCTCCGATTTTAATAGAAATCTTGAATTAGGGATTATTGTGAAATATTTTTCTTTTATTAGAGTAGGTAAAGGTTCTAAATAGTATAATTCAAATGGAATGTCATGTTCTATAGGAACAGATAGGAAATAATTGATTTGGTTGTTATTTTGATGACAGCTCACCTTTATTAGGGATTCATAATTTATAATGTTTTCAGGTATTACTTGAAATGGTAACTGATTCCCATAATAAGGTGATATCCTTTGTAATTCATTAAGTAAATCTGTCGCTTTTATGATGCTTGGGTGCATTGCGCCTATTTTACAAAATGTTATTGAATTTTCAATTTCAATTAGAATTTGCAAAATAGTGTTATATAATAAAATCATTTGATTATACAAGTCTTTAGCTAAAAGTTCTTCTGATACTCGTATACTGTTTTTTATGTAATTATGTAGTTGTAGTATACGTGATTTTAGTAAAACTTCGTTGTGTTGTATTTTTTGAATCGTTGTGTTAAATTGCTCAATTAGTTTGTTGTTTATTGAGTATTGATTTAAAATTTGATTTTGGAGATCATGTTGATTATTCTCTAGGTGCTTTAATACTTTGTTTATCCTAATACCGTCATTTGCGTCCATATTGCCTGTTACAAATTTAATTATTGTTCCTAATCCATCTATTAAACCTCTTTTACTTCTCTTAATTAATTGCGGATTGATATTTATCAATTTTGCTTGAATTAATTGTCTTGTGTGTACAGTAAGTTTGTCATAATTGCCTATTTCTCTGTAATGTGTGGAATTTTGTTGGAGACTTTCCAATAGATTGTCGTAATGTTCGTCTAGTTTTTCTAGTTCATTGTATATTGGTAATAGGTCATAGTAATGTACAAGTGTGTGTTCAGTTTTCTGAAGTCGCGCGGGGCCCAATAATATCGGTAGTAGTCCGGTATTTCGCGTTACGTTCTGGATGTTTACAGATGTCCCAAGTTTGACGATGGACCTGAAATGGGTTCCGCTATGAATTTTGGGGGTCTTTTGATATTCGATAAGTGAATGTTTTCAGAAGTTAAACGGGTTTGTGGAATAATTTTGCCTGTCTTTAATTCTGGATTTATTTCTTTCAATGTTTCTATTTTGTACTTATTGGATGTCTTTTTACATTTTTGTTTATTTTTGACAAATATACGTTCGGGTATATGAGGTAATTCTTCTTTTGTTTCATTTTGTTTTGCTATAGTTTTTTGTTTAATATTATCTATATTATCCTTAACTTGTTCGTAAAGAATTTTAGTTTTGTCACGATGTTTTTGATTATATTGACATGTTAATTGTGGTTCAATATTAATATCGAATGGGTTTTTGTTTTCTAAGTGTCCATTGATTATCTCAAAAGGTGTAAATTTTGTTACGGAGTGTTTCGTGTTGTTATACGCTATAACGGCATATTTAACTTTTTCTTCGATAGAATCGTTTTTAAAGTTTTCTCTGTTATTGAGAATACGAATGTGCTCTATAAGAGTGGAGTGAAATCGTTCTATCATACCGTTTGATTCAGGGTGTTGTGTGCTTGTAAAATGAATTTTTATGTTATGCAACTGTAAGAGTTCCTGAACTAGGTCGTTTTTAAATTCACATCCATTATCTGAAATAATTTTGTCGCGTATTCCGTGGTGTGTAAAATATGTAATTAATTTATTTGCTATCTCTGTTCTCTGCAACGATAGTAATGCATAAGCCTGTGCGTATTTAGAGAATGCGTCTATTACTGTTAGGAATTTTTGTTTTTCTAAAGTTATACAATCAATGTGAATTATTTCATAAGGTTTTGAAGCTGTTGGGGTGATATTTAGCTTTAAATTTAATGGATTTCTATCGTATTTTGAAAGTCTGCACGGATCGCATTCGTTGATAACTTCTTGAATGTTTTGTTGTATTCTTGGCCAAAAGTAAAATTTTTTCAATTGTTGGTATGTTTCTTCAATACCACGGTGATTCGTTTTTCCTTCATGATAATTTTTTATCATGTCTATTTGTTCTATTGGATCTTGTAAATCAATTAATAATTGAGTACATTTTACTAATTGTAATCCTGAGTTTTTAAAATGTTTTTGCAGGGTTGTACTAAGTTTCTCGTACACGGGTGATTTAAAATAAATGTAGTATTTTATTTTCGGAGTTAAATATTCTTTGATAAACTGAATGATTTCTCGTTCGAAATTATTTTTTGAAATTTGTAAAATCATTCTTTGATATTGGTTATTGAAAAGTTTCATTATTTTTAATTTCGATGGAAGGTAATTTACTTCGGTGACAATTATTTGGTTTTTAAAATGATTCACCGGTTTTTCTACAATAGGGATGTTGATAACAGGGTGTTCGTGATTCGAATGAATAGTTTCATCGGGATCAACTGGTTGTTCCGTATCTAATTCTACTATCATAGATTGATTATCGGGATTATCTTCAATTAGTTTGTTAAATTCTTCCATATATTCAAAAATTGGTTGATTTGTTTCTTTGATATGACATTCTATTCGTGAAAGTGGATCTGCTACTTTATTTTGTGTACCTTTTTTGTAAATAATGTTATAATCGAACTCTTCGAGTTTGAGTCGCCAACGTACTAATTTAGAATTTGGTTCGCGCAAGGAAAATAACCATTGTAGCGGTTTATGGTCAGTTATTATGTTAAATTTTCGTCCAAATAGGTATGGTCTAAAATATTTAGTACTCCATACGATAGCGAGTAACTCTTTTTCAATAGTTGAATAATTAATTTCGTGCTCGTTAAGCGTTCGACTTGCGTACGCGATGGGGAGATCTTTTCCAAGCGGGCCTTGTGAAAGAACAGCACCTAATGCATAATTTGAAGCATCGGTTGTTAAATGGAAAACTTTAGTGAAGTCGGGATATTGCAAAATCGGCTCATTTGTTAACAGAGTTTTGCAATGTTCGAAACATTTACGATATTCCGGATTGTTTACATTTATTATTGCATCCTTTTTTAAACAGTTAGTTAAAGGTTTTGTGATTTTAGCGAAATTTGGAATAAATATTCGATAATAGCCTAATAATCCTAGAAAACCTTTTATTTGTTTTGTTGTTTTCGGTATTGGGTAACTTAGAACGGCATGTACTTTATCGGGGTTCGGTTTAACACCGTCTGGAGTGACAATATGTCCTAGGTAACCTACTTCTTTTTGTAAAAACTCGGATTTATCTAGTTGGATTTTTAGGTTAGAAGTCGATAATCTGTCGAATACTAATTTAAGTCGTTCAATGTGTTCTTGGAGACTTGTGCTAAATACTATAATGTCATCGACGTAAACTAAGCATACTTCGTTCAAGAGACCACGTAAAACATTATCCATGACGCGTTGGAACGTCGAAGGGGAATTTTTTAATCCGAATGACATTCTTAAATATTCGTAATGTCCATTCTCGGTATTAAATGCTGTTTTTGGAACATCTTCGGGATTCATTTCAATTTGATGAAATCCGGAGGCAAGGTCAAGTGTTGTGCAATATTGACAGCGTCCAAGTTTGTCTAACAAGTCCGTGATGTTCGGTAATGGGTACTTGTCATCTATTGTTTTTTCATTTAATTTACGATAGTCTACTACTAGTCGCCACTTCTTTTTGCCAGAAGCGTCCATCTTTTTGGGAACTACCCAGATTGGTGAGGACCAGGGCGAATATGAGGGTTGTATAATTTTTTGATTCAACATTTTATTTATTTGAGATTGAACTTCTTTACGATGTACTTCAGGGTATCGATAAGATTTCGAATAAACTGGTGTTTCGTCTTTAATTCGTATGTGATGTTTAACTCGGTTGGTAAATGTCAATGGTTCGTTCTCTTGTTGAAAGATATGGGAATATTCGGTGATTAATTTTCCTATGGCATTTTTTTCTTCATAATTTAAATGTTCGGTGCGAAATTGAGATAAATCAATTGGTTTATTTTGCATGTTATAGTAACTTGGTGTCGTTTCTCGATAAAATATGGGAATTTTAATTTTTGGTAAAACAAGTAAATTATTTTTGAAATCGAGTGTTGCATTAATTTTCTTTAGATTGTCCATGCCTAAAAGCCAATCGAAGTGTTTGTGGAAACGAAATAGATAAAATTTGAGGGGGGTTTCTGTATGAAAATTTCTGGAAAGGGTGATATCATTGAAAATTTTTCTGTTGTAGAACCATGAATTGTTGCAATGCGAAACGGGTCGTTACGAATTAATTCAGTGTATAATGTTTTAGCTAATGCGGGATTGATAAATGATTTTGTATTGGGTAACTTAGAACGGCATGTACTTTATCGGGGTTCGGTTTAACACCGTCTGGAGTGACAATATGTCCTAGGTAACCTACTTCTTTTTGTAAAAACGCGGATTTATCTAGTTGGATTTTTAGGTTAGAAGTCGATAATCTGTCGAATACTAATTTAAGTCGTTCAATGTGTTCTTGGAGACTTGTGCTAAATACTATAATATCATCGACGTAAACTAAGCATACTTCGTTCAAGAGACCACGTAAAACATTATCCATGACGCGTTGGAACGTCGAAGGGGAATTTTTTAATCCGAATGACATTCTTAAATATTCGTAATGTCCATTCTCGGTATTAAATGCTGTTTTTGGAACATCTTCGGGATTCATTTCAATTTGATGAAATCCGGAGGCAAGGTCAAGTGTTGTGAAATATTGACAGCGTCCAAGTTTGTCTAACAAGTCCGTGATGTTCGGTAATGGGTACTTGTCATCTATTGTTTTTTCATTTAATTTACGATAGTCTACTACTAGTCGCCACTTCTTTTTGCCAGAAGCGTCCATCTTTTTGGGAACTACCCAGATTGGTGAGGACCAGGGCGAATATGAGGGTTGTATAATTTTTTGATTCAACATTTTATTTATTTGAGATTGAACTTCTTTACGATGTACTTCAGGGTATCGATAAGATTTCGAATAAACTGGTGTTTCGTCTTTAGTTCGTATGTGATGTTTAACTCGGTTGGTAAATGTCAATGGTTCGTTCTCTTGTTGAAAGATATGGGAATATTCGGTGATTAATTTTCCTATGGCATTTTTTTCTTCATAATTTAAATGTTCGGTGCGAAATTGAGATAAATCAATTGGTTTATTTTGCATGTTATAGTAACTTGGTGTCGTTTCTCGATAAAATATGGGAATTTTAATTTTTGGTAAAACAAGTAAATTATTTTTGAATCGAGTGTTGCATTAATTTTCTTTAGATTGTCCATGCCTAAAAGCCAATCGAAGTGTTTGTGGAAACGAAATAGATAAAATTTGAGGGGGGTTTCTGTATGAAAAATTTCTGGAAAGGGTGATATCATTGAAAATTTTTCTGTTGTAGAACCATGAATTGTTGCAATGCGAAACGGGTCGTTACGAATTAATTCAGTGTATAATGTTTTAGCTAATGCGGGATTGATAAATGATTTTGTGCTACCGGTGTCAATAAGAATTTTTTGATTAGTTAGAGGATGTATTATATAAGGTAATTCTGATGGATCATTTACAAAGTTCATTAATTCGAGTCGTCAGGGATTTGTTCCGAGGCAGTGTCCTCTAAAAATTATTGTACGGAGTTTCGCTTTCGTCGAAGTCTGCATAATCGTTATAATCTAGGTATTCGTCGGTATTCTCGTCGTCTTGTGTCTCATTTTTAGATTCATTGCTTATGTTATATAATTCTTCGAAATGAAATTTCGGTTGTGTATTTGTGTTATATTGAGGTTTACGAATTAATTCAGTGTATAATGTTTTAGCTAATGCGGGATTGATAAATGATTTTGTGCTACCGGTGTCAATAAGAATTTTTTGATTAGTTAGAGGATGTATTATATAAGGTAATTCTGATGGATCATTTACAAAGTTCATTAATTCGAGTCGTCGGGGATTTGTTCCGAGGCAGTGTCCTCTAAAAAATTATTGTACGGAGTTTCGCTTTCGTCGAAGTCTGCATAATCGTTATAATCTAGGTATTCGTCGGTATTCTCGTCGTCTTGTGTCTCATTTTTAGATTCATTGCTTATGTTATATAATTCTTCGAAATGAAATTTCGGTTGTGTATTTGTGTTATATTGAGGTTTAAACGTATTATTCGTTGAAATACTAATTGGCGTTGGTTTAGGAAACTTGTTTCGATTTTGATTTGGGTGGAACGAATTTTGTCTAGGCTGGCTAGGGCGTGGTTTATTAAAATGTGTGGGTTTTGAAAAATTTTGAGAAGTCGTTTGTTTATAAAAATTATTTGGGACAAAAGGTTTGCTATAATTAGGTGGATTATAATTTTGAGCAAAGTTCGGCATGAAGTTATTTGTTCGAATAAATGGTTTCGATTTTTGCACATTGTGTGTTTGTTGTTTAAAAGATTTTTGGGAATTAATTTCTTTTTGGTAAGTGTTAGTTAATAAATTTAATGCGGTGTCTAAATCTTGTGGATCTTTTGTTCGCATTAAAGAACCTAAAGGATCTTTTAATCCATTTAACAAAGTTTTAAGTGCAACTTTTCGAAAATGATTATTTAAGCCTTGGTTATTACCGTAATTTAAATTTGCATATGAAATTTGTAAGTGCAATATTTTTTGAATTTTTTTGAAAAATTCGAACGGAGTGTCGCTTCCCTGTTCTAATTTTACTAATTCAATTGTGAGACTAGCGTCATCACGTTTATCAGAATAAGCATTTAACCTTCCGTGACTGGCGCGCGGACTCACACTCCGCAACCGAATGTTATCCGGATTTATTACAATATTACCTACCCTAGACACCCCTCACCTTCGGTATTCCTCTAGCATGTTATGGTTGTCCTCAGTACATCGTGTGATCTATATAAGTGCCGTCGTTTGTTTTTTATGGCAGATTGCGAAGCGAGAGTCCGCCACCAGTAACAATGTTCGGTCCCACATATGTACATATTAGCATTTAATTAAGTCAATTTAGATCCGCGCAATCCAGTGCAAAATATTCGCTACAATTAATTCGTTTAGACACTCAGAATATTTCATCTGTAAAATCCTGGTACAACTAGGAGAATATTTTTGCATAGACTTTCGTCCGAGTTAGCCGAACATCATATTCGTTCTCGAGCAATGCAGGATTATATACCGAAAACCATAAGGCTATAAACAAATGTTTGCGATTGAAGATGCCTCTCCTGAGCCCCCCAATCCTGAGAATACTAGAGGTCGTTGCAGTTATTGTGACAGGAAAAAAAATCGACCAACACGATTCTCATGTAAGAAATGCACCAAATTCATGTGCCTTGAACATTTAACTTGTGTATGTGCAGAATGTTATTGTAATATGGTTTCGTAACTTTTGCTGACTTTGGTTGTCTAGTTATTATGTACAGAATATTTGTTTTGTTAAATGTTCAATGAAAGCTATGTCAGCTTAACCGCCTACTTTCTAAATATAAATATATTAAAATAAATAAATAATTATTTAAAATGTCTTTTTATACAAACAAGAGACGTATTACGTATTACGTATGTATATCCCTTTTCGTAGACAAAAAAAAAGCTATGCGGACTCACAGTCCGCGGCCACTGCCGATGTATAGAAATGAACCGCCAGTCACGGAAGGTTAATAAGGATGTTCTTAATGTTTGCCAATCATTAATTTGTGTGTTTCCCAAATAAAGAGCGGCTTCGCCTTGAATTTTTGCTCTAATCCGACTTGTCAAGAGATCATTACGCGGATTTGCAGCATTTTCTACATCATAAAAATAATTGATTATTTTTTCTGATTGGTGAATAAATTGTGGTAACAATTCTACTTCACCTTTGAAAACAGGTACCATCTCGAGGTATTCCTTAATATCAGATAATGATGGGTTTGCAATTGCCATGTTTGTTGATTTTAGTGAACTGTCACAATTTAAACGAGAAGGTCTGATTTGAAATTTTGAATAATTGTTTACTGGGATGTTTAATTCAGTATCTCTATCAAAATTATCAATTTCTTCTTCAGAAGAAGCGTCTGAGTCGCTTTGTAAATTATTCGAGCCTCTAAATGACATGAAATGTACTTACAAGAGCATGAAGAATAACATCTCGTCTGGATCGTATTTTCGTTTGCCGATGAACCGTTGAAACGGACCAGGTCTTCTACACAGAACTGTTCAGCTTTATCCTGCCAATCGACTGCGCCACTTATATTGTTTATAAGAAATAGTTTCTTTTTAAAAACAATTTTATTTTACTCACTACAATATATAATTTATTGCTACTTGTGGCAAAAACACATAATATAATATAAAAATGATTTATGGTTTGATTAATTATGTTTTGTTGATTGATTTGCTTTATATTTCGTTTATACAAATTGTGGTTAGCGCGATGCTCGGACCCACGTTATTATTCGTACGATACGGATAATTGCAGAAAGCGTAAGCTTCTGTTATTGTTCTGTCCGTGCATTGCGTTATACCTAAACAAATTGCTGACAAGCAAGATGATGTCATGTTGGTGTTTTCTTGGTATTTTGACGACATTACTTATATATATATATCTATATATATATTGAGAAAAGATAATTCTTCGGGAAAATTTGGACAGATAAATCAATTAAACAATAATTACATCAGTAACGTTTCGTCTTTAATATAAAAGACATCTTCAGACTAAAATGAATAACACATATGGTAATACAACAATATTAACGTTAATGAATGACTCACCTAATGTAATATTAATTTAATACGCGCATGAAAATTGACTAAAATACACAATCAAACATAAATAAATGTAAAGATTGCTCCTTAAACACTTCACGTAAATACACATATAAACAATTCAAAATTCGATGCGAACTCGACGCAAGTCAAATGCAGAGTAAAATGCAACGCACGCAAAATTTTAGGAAAAAACAGTTCACAGGGTAAAAAACTATATTATTTCTTCAATCTAAATAAATTCATTAAGCGATCGAAACGGAAGGTCAACTACCTAAGTAATATTTAAGACATTCTTATAAATTGCTGAAGTTAAATTATTTTCACTCTTTATATTGCAAGGGTTGGGGGTCATGGCGATATACAGAGATTCGAGGATTAGTCGCTTATGTAAGTTATTTTCAGTATCTAAAATTACTGGGTTCGAGAAATCAAATGTGTGGTGGTGTTTCCACACATGTGAGCATAATGCAGTGATTTCTGACTTATTGCCTTTGGTCATAACATTGTTGCAATCCTGTTTATGATTTTGGATTCGTCTCTTTAAGTACTGTTTGGTTTGTCCCACATACGATGAACTACAGTCATTACATTGTATCTTGTAGATTAAATTAGATTGTAATACACTGGGTGTTTTAGATTTTAATTGTGTATATAATAGCCCTACATTTTTTGTGTTGTAGTATGTCAAAATATCAATCTTGTTGTTTAAAATTCTGTTGAGTTGTTCCGACAAACCATTTATATATGGGAAAGAGTAAAATTTTTTATTTAATTTTTCATTACTAATGATTTGGGTATTCTTGTGCACGGTTGAGTATATGATTTTATTGATAAACTTTCTGGGATAGTTATTATATTTTAAAATTTTGTGAATAATCTTATTATTAGTTTGATGGAATACTGCACTACTCACTCTATCCATCCGATGTTTAAGTGCTGTCACCGTGTTGATTTTATGTTTCATGGGGTGTTGCGAAAGAAAATTTAGTACCCTTCCAGAACTTGTTGCTTTTGCATACCACATCGTTGAAAGCGACTGATCTTCTTCTCTAATAACCGTAGTATCCAAAAAGTTTAATTTGTTATTGTGTTCCAATTCACAAATGAATTGTAGTTGATGATGAAACGAGTTGAAATAATTTAATATGGTATTTGTGTATTCTTGTGGGATAGCAGTGAAAATGTCATCAACATAAATGTATAGGAAAGGAACCACAAACGGTAAAGACGCAACTACCTGCCTCAAAAGTTTGTTCATTACCAACGATGCCAGAACCGGAGAACAAGGGTACCCCATTGAAGATCCCGTTCTCTGGTAAAAAAAACGAATCCCTATAGGCAAAATAGCTGTTGTTGAATAGAAAATTAATAATTCTTACAAAAGTGGACAAATCTATTGGTGTGTGAACCTGAATATCCTCCCAATCATCTGTTATGCTCTTAATCACCAGGACATGAGGTACATTTGTAAATAGTGATACTACATCCAATGAAATTAATATATGGTTTTCAGGTAATTTGATATCTTTAATATTGTCAACGAATGAGAAAGAATCTTTGATGATATACGGACACTTGGGTGTAAGATTGTTTAGGATCTTGCTAACAAACACAGAGAGTTGGTAAGTGGACGAACCCACACACGAGACTATGGGTCTAATGGGATGCCCCATTTTGTGAGTTTTAATTAAACCATAGATTTTGGGAAAAATACCATTATGGCAAATTAATCTTTTGTAATCAGCTTCACTGATAAATTTTTTATTTTTTAATTCTTTGATTAACGCATTATTCTTATCCTGAATGATATTCGTAGGATTTCTTTTGCTTACAACATAAATGTTGTCATCGTCCAGCAATTGTGTCATTTTCTCCTCATAATCTATTCTGTTTAAAATCACAGTCGAGTTCCCCTTATCCGAACGGCACAACATTATATCTGGGTGGTGTTTTAGAAACTTTTTTGCAGCTATAAAGTCTTTAACGAAGGGATACCTACTATATGTACTAATTTTATTTTTCTGGAGATAATTTGTAATACAATTAACAGAGGATGCACGAAGCTTATCTTTATCATCACTATCGATATTATCGGAGTTAGTTAAATAATATTCCACGTCCGTTACCAATTTGGTGATCGGAAGTTCCCTGTTGGTATGACTAATGGCAAATTTTGGGCCCAGTGACAAGATGTGCATAATATTATCGGGGACAACCGTGTCTGACAAATTTGTAATCCACCTATTATTCACACTTGCAGTAAAGCTACCAGTATCATGATTAATGTAACGCTTAATAAATTTATTTCGTTGTTGTGTTCTAAAAGTTATAAACTGTTTCTCATAAAAAACCTGCATAAATTCAGGAAGTACTCGAAAATCAAGATCACTAACTACATTTTTCAATGCTGCAAATTTAATAATTTTAATTGAAATTGATTTATAATTTTTTCCAATTTTTTAATAAGGGACGTGTTATTCATATAAAAATTCAAAAATATCTTGTTAAAATACATCAAGTGAGAAGGAACAATCTTACCATTTTTACAACGTAGAAGATAAATTCTTCTATTTTTAAACGACGCTAATTTTCTTAGTAGAGATGTCCATTTGTTTAATAAGGTCGTATGTTCTTCGCCAATATGTTGTTTAATATGTTTGAACGTTGACATTCTGGGCCGATGAATGATAATAGTAATATAATTGTTATTTCTTGTCCACTGGTATACGTTGAGAAAAGATAATTCTTCGGGAAAATTTGGACAGGTAAATCAATTAAACAATAATTACATCAGTAACGTTTCGTCTTTAATATAAAAGACATCTTCAGACTAAAATGAATAACACATATGGTAATACAACAATATTAACGTTAATGAATGACTCACCTAATGTAATATTAATTTAATACGCGCATGAAAATTGACTAAAATACACAATCAAACATAAATAAATGTAAAGATTGCTCCTTAAACACTTCACGTAAATACACATATAAACAATTTAAAATTCGATGCGAACTCGACGCAAGCCAAATGCAGAGTAAAATGCAAAATTTTAGGAAAAAACAGTTCACAGGGTAAAAAACGATGTTTGTTTATACCAGTGGACAAGAAATAACAATTATATATATATATATATATATATATATATATATATATATATATATATATATATATATTTGATGGGGATTTTAACCTCGGAATGATTAGGACAGGTTTTGTAATAAAACAAACAATGTTACATAAGTGACATAAGTGAAAATTTAGCATGCATAATACGCTAATACTTCTCTTTTGTAGCGTCACACTAAAAGCGGGATGTATTTTAGGAGTGCGCCATCTATTTTTCACGTCAAAAATATACCATTATTTTGGAGTACATTGATGCGACATCTTATTAGTTATTCATTTATGGCACTATCTTTTAACTTTGGCGCACGGTTTTTTCTATTTGCGGCAATGTGACCTTGCAGTTCATCAATGTATGAAACTTTACTAATATTCTCACCTGCAGGTATTGATATCAGATCACACGAAAATGATGAAATATTGAAAAATTGAAAGGATTAGAAATTAGAATAATTTTCAGTAATTTATGAAAAAATTGATTTTGAAGTAAGAATGACCATTAGTCATAATGATTGAAACTCCGGTTTGAAAGCAGCATTAAACACTTATTTTCTATAATATGGAATTGCGGGCCCATAAATAACATCCTAGCCTAGAATAATACAGTAGCCATTTTTCAGTGTTTTTAATATATGCAATGTTTTATATTAGCGAATGCAATTCCGGGACACGTTGCCAGTAATCGACTAAATACGAATAAGACATTATATAATTATTTCTTATATTGTGATAAGTCCTTTTTAAATTTGAATTTGAATTTATTATGTTAAAATTTTTTCTAGTAAATAGCATTATTTGAATAAGGCTGAGCCGTTTACAAGCTATTTTGTTGGTCCAAGATAGTTTTTCCTCAATACTTCTGAGATCAGTAAATTTGTCACTCATGTCCTACAAAATTCATTAAAACCATTCATATACAGTTTAATACAGTCGTTGTTTGTGTTAGTAATGCAACATGTTCAACATTTATCTTGTCCTTGTATCAAACGAATCAATAAGTAATATCGTTAAAAGGCGATATGAATCAAATTATGTGCACAATTAATGCTATTTTAAATTGATCAAACGCTTCATCATATGCAATGAATATAATAAATATTTAAGCATACAGCTATGTCATGATGTGCCTGAAACGTTTACTCACCCTCGATTAGATGTTCGGTGGTCCTTTTGAACCGATCCAGTGGTCCAATAGATTTATCACTACGTAATGACACGAATCCCAGTTTTAAATGTATCTGTAACAGGACCGCTGATTGTATATCCACGTCAATAATATAATACCTTATAGACATTGACAAACCAAGCAGGAAAATAAATAAACTGGATATTAAAAAAAAGTAATAATATACCACAAGGCCTTAAAAAATAATGTAATAAAATTCGTTTCCAATCCTAGAAATGCTTTCCCAAGATTTTTGCCCGAACTAACGTTGCAGAATTTGTTTAACGTGTCGCGAATTGAGAATTCTATCTCATTCAATCTAAACGCGATGAGTGCTGTAGCAAAAATAATATATTTGTGTATATAGTTTGGGCAAAATTAGAGTTTAGTCCACTTGGTGTTTAGGTGTAGATACAAAACGGTGACAAAATAATATAAATACTGTAAGATGACTACTCTCTCCTTATGTACCATCACAAAAATAAATAATACCCCGATAACAAAACAAGTGAGCATTCCGAACTATTCGCGTTAAGGATCAGATAGCGGGAAACGTACCATAAAATGAAATATTATCTTTGCCGCTACCTCAACTATACGAATATATAAATTGTATTTTAAAACACGATTCAGTTATTCGTTCAATGAATAAACGCAAATATGTATTACTTTGTACTTAAAAACATGCATGAGATTTATTTATTATTTCAGAAATATTAATTAAATATATATTATGTAATAATATTTACACGAAAGATGGTCTAATCTTACACCTCAATGGTGTAGTGAACATTAATTAAAACAGGTCCATGAAGACTAACTGGTGGATCGCTAGACAATATTGTTTCTGGGTTATTACCCTTCGTCAGTAGCGATTACCAAGAACCTTAGTTGTTGAAATACCTTTACATGCAGTGGCCATAAAAACTTCTTGGCGCGAGCCAATCACTGACTGACATTCTACAATAATAATAATAATAATTTGTCCTTAGCTAAAGCTGCTCAAACTCAACCTTGTGATTTATAATTATAAATTAAAAATACATCCATTAATAATATATGATAAATAAAATTAGATATATGCGCTATAAAAAAACAACAAGAAACACTAAAGACAAATTTGAAGCAAAAATAATAAAAAGAAAGACATAATAAACCGCAAAAGACTTCACCTGTTTTAAGCAAATATCAATCTATATTATTAATGTGAAGTAGCTTGATTTTGTAATAGAAAATTTTTTAAATTCTTTTAAAAGATATCAAATTCAATGTTTTGACACATACTGCAATAGCGTTATACAGTGTTAGTGCTGTGTAAGAAAATGATCGCTCGAACATGGCGATGAATTTAGAAAGAGCCAAGACCAAATAATGTTAAATATATATATATATATATATATATATATATATATATATATATATATATTTATATATATATTTATATATATATATATATATTTATATATATAGTGCTAATTTGTAGTGATTTGTATTGTTTTAGTTATACTTCTGAAGAAGACAAAAATCTATTGTCGAAACGTAAAAATAAAAATAACAGTGAAGTCATAAAACAGAACAGTTTTTATTTTATTTTACATAAATGCCAAAATAACCCAACACTGGTATAAAATAAATACCAAAAATCAAATAATATTAAAATTAATTTGGCAAGAAATATATGAAAAATATATAATTTACAATTATATATATATATATATATATATATATATATATATATATATATATATAAATATTTTGTTATAATTTTTCAGTTTATATTTTTGAAATTTGCGTATTTGAAAACTTAATTCAAATTTTTAATTTTTAAAAATGTAAATTTTTAAAAATGCTCTTTTTGAAATGGGTTTTCCTTTAATTTTGTTTTATTTACAATTTAATTTTTTTTTTAAATTAATTGAATTTTTTCATTTGATAGAATTTTTACATTTTTACTTTATCGATTTATTACAATTAGGTTTATTTACATTTTAAATTGATTTGTTTTTCTTCTTTCGTGCTGTGTACGATTTTTGATCTTGATTTGCGTTTTGTATTTCTTCCATTATTTTTTACAAATATTTTTGGATTTTCTTACTTTTTGTTCTTTTTACATTTATTTTTTTATATCTTGTTTGTCAATTTTTGAATTATTTTAATTGCTACAAATTTTTTATAATTTCGTTTTTTTAGTTTACATTCTTACTTGATTTTCTTAGGCGTTTCACATTATGCAATCGTCGATAACTTTTTGAGGATATATATATCTGTAACAATTGCCGAAAAGATTTGTATTTAAAAAAACACAATAGAATATTATTCTTTCATCAATCGAAAAGAAATACACTATCTTCATTGCATTTATTAATTATCCAAATTAAAATATTGATTTGACTGAAATCTTGGGTTAAACGATCGCATTAGTATAAAATTCACTTGAATTTGAAAATAAAAACTGTTTACTTTTCTTAGGTGTCAAACGTATTCTGAACAAATCTTCAGAATTTGATATTTATAGAAAAGAATGTCGTCCTACCAATTATAATCCCGTTTGTTATATTACTTTTCAGAAATACAAAAACCAGCATGCCGCAGTATTTTACCATTCTCATACAATAATTTTCTGAAAACATTGTTATATTTATAAAATGGCCAAATTTAAAAAGTACATCAAAGCTACATAAAATTTTAATAACGTTCAACGCCGTACATAATTAATTGAATAAAGTTTTAATGTGTAGTCTTTTTGTTGTAGTTTTTTCTTCAATTATTTGATGTTTGACTAAGTTATATTTCAAATGCACCACAGTCAGTTAACAATGGGAAACGACCATTAATTTGAACTAAGTTTCTTCTTTTTTGCAATTTTGCAAATTGCTTTATTGCGTTAAGAATTATTTATTTCAAAGAAATATGCACTTTGTAAGTTAATGTAATTGCAGTGTCCTTAATGACACTGTATGAGGAGCAGCTACTTAGTCTTTCGATTAGTTAATAAGATCACATTACGTCGCGTGTCATATAAGCCTTGCATGGTTTTTAATTGCATTTATGAACTACTTGTAATACTCTTATTATTCTTCAAATAAACATGAAATTAATGTCTAGAAAAACATACAAGATTTCATGTATTTTGAATGTTTCCGTAAGGGTTTGCTGTTGCAATATATCATTACATAATTAAAAATGTATCTTGTCAAATCTGACAGGAAAATGTAAAATTTACACGAAAGATGGTCTAATCTTACACCTCAATGGTGTAGTGAACATTAATTAAAACAGGTCCATGAAGACTAACTGGTGGATCGCTAGACAATATTGTTTCTGGGTTATTACCCTTCGTCAGTAGCGATTACCAAGAACCTTAGTTGTTATGTATATATATATATATTAGGGCGGGTCAAATTGTATGGACCGATTTTTTTTTATGAAGCGTATAGCAAAAATGTAATCTATAGGTGATTCTGAGAAATTTTGCTCAAGAGACCATAGCTCTAAGTCGGATTTGGAGCCCCCCAAAATTTCAAAATAGAAATTTTTCCATATATACATAGAACAATTTAATTAAATTCGTCATAAAATCGGATAGAATTATAGTAGATTTCTCAATTTGGGCTTGTTTGAAAGGTATTTTTATCACCTTTCAGAATCTGTATTGATACCTGTAGAATAAGTCGTCAATGGCAGCATTGTTCAATTGAACAACTTTGTAACACTGAATAATGACGTTACAAAATAATGACGTTTACCACCACTAAACGTTGCCAAGCTTGCTTTTCCTTCTTCCTTAATCGTTCATAGGGCAATACGCACGCAGTTTGCCAAAATACTTAAATAAAAACTCGGTTATCACAATACCAATATTTACTTTCTTATACATTATGTATAAGTATAGGAATCATGAAAAATTTCGAACTCGAGATTTCAACGGATATACACGTTTTGAGGTCCCCTGAATCGTTTCTGACTATTTTCGGAATGACGTCTGTGTGTGTGTCTGTGTGTGTGTCTGTGTGGTACTGTGTGTCTGTGCGCGCTCTAGCGTCCAAACGATTATAGCTAGAGCTCTTCAACTTTAAACTTAACATTTGTATGTAGCAAGGAGGAAAACGTCCTATTTTGAACGCAATCTCTTAACCGGATGTGATGGTTTACTCTTATCACCTTTTTCCATATCTCGAAAACGGTACACGTTACTGGAAAACATATTCTTACATAAATTATAGATATTGGGGTAATTACTGTGGGGAATTTGCAAACGGGGTTCTATATATACTAATTCAACACGTGTGCGCTTAAGGGATAATAGCCGCATAAATGACCGGGGAAATTCCGAATTCTGTGTGGTCGTTCGTGATGTTCTTGCCGTGTTTTTCCGCTTTTTTGATTTCTAGCGTTTCTAACAAATTCAACCGTTTGCCTTTGGTAGTTGTATGCAATGTTTTAAATTTATTTAGATCCGGGAAATGGTTCTTTGTTATGCAGGTCTAGATAATTGATCGTGCCATCTTCGTTGTTTTCTGTCTCTACGGTGAATTGTACTTGCTCGTAGAAGCAATTACCTAGACCTTCAAATTGGGAAAAAAGAACAACACCTGACCTTCGACATATTCAGAAAACATACTTTCTCAGACGCCATAACAAATGCCAATTCTTGTCAATTCAATATAAAAAAAATGAGTGCCTTTCGGTCATGGATACACAGGCTTCTAGTATTGCCCCTATCGACTGCCAACTACAGAAATTGAATAAAGAAGTTGAGATCCTGAAAGCCATTGTAAGAAACAATAATTACCATGAAAGCGTCATCGATCGGTTGATAAGGAAAAAACGTCAGAAGCTATTAACCAAACAATTGTACGCACCGGTGGAGGATGTCCAGCGCAATTATTGCTTTATCAATTATGTTCTTAAGTTTAGTGACAAAATCTCCAATAGGTTACGTCACAGCAACCTAACACCTATTAGTGTAAATAAAAAGAACTTGGGAACTAAATTGGTAAACAATAAAGAGAAACTAGACCAAACATAAAAAAGCGGAGTATACGAAATTAATTGTAAGAACTGTGACGCTCTATATATAGGTCAAACCGGACGCAACTTCAAAAAGCGCCTGAACGAACATAAAAATCTATTCTAAACAACGCAAGAACAACTGGCTTAGATGAACACTGCATAACAAAGAACCATTTCCCGGATCTAAATTAATTTAAAACATTGCATACAACTACCAAAGGCAAACGGTTGAATTTTTTAGAAACGCTAGAAATCAAAAAAGCGGAAAAACACGGCAAGAACATCACGAACGACCACACAGAATTCGGAATTTCCCCGGTCATTTATGCGGCTATTATCCCTTAAGCGCACACGTGTTGAATTAGTATATATAGAACCCCGTTTGCAAATTACCCACAGTTTAATACACTCTTTGAAACTTTAACCAAGTGTTTAATTTTTTAACTATAATTTTAGATTTAGTCAAAGAGTGCAGTGATAATATCAAAGTTATTATGGATAATCAAGAACCATCAACATCGTCTGCGGTGTCTTCGCAAATGGAAGCAACAACATCAACAAGTTTTGACTCTAGATTGACTAACATGCCTCATCAAGATATTGTTGTTTTTGGTTTATCAAGTGATTTAAATGATCTTAGTTTGCCTACTAAATGTGACATTTTAAAATATTATTTTTTTTTAAGTGATCGTGCTAAATTTGAAAACAAAATGTTCTCGTATAAAAATTTTACTCCTCACGTAACAGATAAATTGATCCAAATTTGGTGTAAATTAAATATTGAAATCATTAATAGAAAGAGTGTTTTAAAAAAATTAACTGGTTTGCTTGATAAATACCAGAAACATGTACAACATAGAAACAAAAGAGATGAATTTAAAGCATTTGTTGATTCAATAAACGAATTATTTTATATTGGCAAATGTAATTGCAAATTAAAAACAACAGAATGCTCGTGTGGATTGATTCCAGAACATCTAAAAGAATTTATGATGGACCAGCATAATGTTAGAAAATTCACAATACCTGAATATACCTTGAATATTCAAGACGTTGAAGAAGTAGCTACAACAATACCAACACTTACAACTGGTACCGATGATCCAAGTTACGAACCACCTGAATTACATATGGATGAAGATGAAAATGAAGCAACAACAGAAGTTCCAGAAGCAACTGTTCAAATGAGACGAGGTCATTATACTCAAAGATACGATGCCTTAAATTTTGCTATGATGTGTGATAGATTCGGTGTTTCAGATAGAGTCGCTTCATGTTTAGCAACAGCTTTATTCGAAGATATAAATTTTAGAGATGTTCATGGTAATCTTGTTATTATGGATAAATCAAAAGTGGCTAGAGAAAAAGTTAAATCTAGAGATGCAGTACTTCGTACACGACATACAAATTCTTCCATAACTGCATTCTCTTTCGATGGTAGAAAAAATGACTCATTAACTACAGAGAAAGTTAATGACAAATTTCATACCACTATGGTAAAAGAACCGCATTTAGTTGTTCTGAAAGAGCCCTATAATGAGTTACTTGGATATGTAAATTTGGGTAGTCAAGAAGATGCAAAAACCAAACACAGAAAACTGAATGAATTTTTCAACAATAAAACATTAACAGTTGATCAATTAATTGGCATATGCAGTGATGGTGAGCCAACAAATACTGGAACAGAAAATGGTGTTTTACGATTATTTGAAAAACAGTTAAATAGACCAATTCACTGGTTTATATGTCTGCTTCATTTCAATGAACTGCCATTTATATGAAGCATTGGACAAAACAGTCACCAGTGGACCACGAGCAGCAAGTGGAAAGTTATTCAAAGCTATTCAAGAATGTGAGAAATTGCAGGTATGTAACACTTTATTTTATTTAATATCATCATTATTTATTGTCATTATTTTACTTTTTCGATTGGGATAAAGTTAAAATAAAATAATTGCATTTTAATTGATCTAAACATTTCATTTTTCAGGTAGTAGCTGATTTTGATCCAATACCACTGGAGAATATGCCTGCAATGATGGATCATGAACATGAGCTCGAACTATCAACAGATGTTAAATATTTATATCAAATAGCTAAAGCAATTTCGAATGGTATTGTTCCAGTTGATTTAGCTAACATTAAACCAGGACCAATTGCACATTCTCGTTGGTTAACCAAAGCAAGTAGATTACTACGATTATATGTAACAACTAATACACCATCGACCAATTTAAAAACTTTGGCAGTTTATATTATTACAGTTTATGTGCCAATGTACTTCAATGTGAAGTTTTATAACTCTGTTGTGTACGGCAGTGCACTTTTATTAAAATTTATACGTTGGACACGATACTTACAACCAAACTTTCGTAATATTGTAGATGGTGTAATTCAAAACAACTCATATTACGCACATCCAGAAAATATCTTATTAACAATGTTATTTGATGATCGAAAAGCAATACGGGATAGAGCTATCAAAAAGATTTTACACTATCGAGAACAATTGTACGATCCAACTAAACTCAGAGTTTACAAAAAATATATCTTAAATTTCAATGCTACCGATTATGTCAATATGGTTGACATGAATAACGACGATATATTATTTGAACCAGCATTTACTCGACAGATTCCATATGATCACTTGGTAGAATACTTAGATTTCGTTGAACCACCACTGGCTGATCCACAAATTCCAATGCACATACAAGGAACAGAAAGACATGTACAATTATTAACGAGTGTTTCAAAACGAGTTATAGAAAAGAATCGTGAAGGAGTTATGGCAGTGACATTAGAAAGTCGTAAGAAAACTCCTCGAATGGAAAGTAAAAAGGACCTTAAAAAATAATATTACCACGTTAAAACATTAAATTGTAGGTCGAGAATAATATTTAAAAATAAATTGAATAAAAAATGTAAAAATAGTGTTTTCTTGTTGAAACCTTGAAAATGTTGATTTTTTCAAATCGATTTTCCTACAAAAAAATTGATCGTAATAAAGGTTTTTGGAAATTATCTGAACTTTTATAATCTGAATTCTGAATTCTGAATTTATTAGTTAAAAGTTCATTTTAGGCTATTTTTCGACAAAAAATTCCTAATATCTCTACTAAAAATAAAAAAAATATTGGTATCAATACAGATAAAGGTGATAAAAATACCTTTCAAACAAGCCCAGATTGAGAAATCTACTATAATGCTATCCGATTTTATGACGAATTTAATTAAATTATTCTATGTATATATGGAAAAATATATATTTTGAAATTTTGGGGGGCTCCAAATCCAAGTTAGAGCTATGGTCTCTTGACCAAAATTTCTCAGAATCACCTATATATTACGATTTTGCTATACGCTTCATCAAAAAAAAATTAACCCGCCCTAATATATATATATATATATTATATATATATATATATATATATATATATATATATATATATATATTTAACATTATTTGGTCTTGGCTCTTTCTAAATTCATCGCCATGTTCGAGCGATCATTTTCTTACACAGCACCAACACTGTATAACGCTATTGCAGTATGTGTCAAAACATTGAATTTGATATCTTTTAAAAGAATTTAAAAAATTTGCTATTACAAAATCAAGCTACTTCACATTAATAATATAGATTGATATTTGCTTAAAACAGGTGAAGTCTTTTGCGGTTTATTATGTCTTTCTTTTTATTATTTTTGCTTCAAATTTGTCTTTAGTGTTTCTTGTTGTTTTTTTATAGCGCATATATCTAATTTTATTTATCATATATTATTAATGGATGTATTTTTAATTTATAATTATAAATCACAAGGTTGAGTTTGAGCAGCTTTAGCTGGACTCTGCCAAAATAAGGACAAATTATTATTATAATTATTATTATTGTAGAATTTCAGTCACTCCGCTCGCCAAGTGCGAAGGGATCTTTCACCCATCTGGGACCTGAACGGCCAACAGATTGGGCTCGGATGAAATGTTTTTTTATTTTATTTCAAAAGTTTCTTACAATGTTTCAATTATACAACAATGGACAATAAATTAAAATTATACCAAACTAAACATAAACTGACTAGTGTGTAACTAAAACTATTAAAATTCTTGAAATTTGTCTAACGAATTATAAAGTCCACTCTACCCACAGACTACTTTAATATTTAACCATCATTCATTTACAAGCTCCAGGTGAGGCGGCATGTCTTCATGATCTAACACACGTCTGAGGCTACTTCAGGTATGCAACACCACGCTTTTTACATCAATTTATATAGATTTTCATTTAACTTCAATGTATCCATGCTGTTCTGGAGTTTTTTCGGTACTTCTCCCGTTGCGCCAAGTACTACTGGTACAATACTAACAGACTCCAATTTCCACATTTGCTTTATTTCATCTGCCAACGGTACATATTTGGTTATCTTTTCTCTGTACGCATTTTCTACGTTCGCTGCGAGCGGTATTGCTACGTCTATAATATACGCTTTCTTTTTGTCCTTCTGAGTAAGCAAGATATCCAGTATGCTATGTTGGACTGTCTTGTCCCTTATTATTTTCCTGTTCCAGTATATTTTTGTGTCCTCTATTACTGAGGTCGGGACGTATTCATAATATGGTGTTTTTACATACTTGTCGGGAGTGTACATTTTCACTAGTTGCTGGTGTATTATTTTGGCTACCGCATTGTGGCTCTCCAGGTAAGCCTTCGGAGCCAGGGTTTCACATCCGCCCGTTAGGTGATCTAGGCTTTCTTCCTTTTTTCCACACATTCTGCACCTTATGTTGTCAATGTCTTGTTTCATAATTCGTTTTCTATACGACCTTGTCGCTATGACCTGGTCCTGAATTGCGAATAGGAATAGCCTTCTGTTTCCTTAAATATGTTTCCGCTGCGTAACCATTGCAATGTTTTATTTGCGTCTAAGTATTGTGTTTCTAGAATAGCTCTGTACCTACCGTGCAGCGGTTTACTTCTCCATCGGCACATTAACGTTTCCTCATTTGATATTTCAGCCATTGGTCTGTGGTTCGGTGTAGACATTTGTAGAGGCGTAACTTTTTTATCCTCCGCGGCTATTGCTTTGTGGAGCGAACTCGTATTTGCTTTCTCCATGAAATATTAACGGAGATTATCCACTTGTTTATAGTGCCTTATTTTTACGTTTGGTATTCCCCTACCTCCTTGGTTCCTAGGCAAATGAAATCTCTCCACTGCGCTACGCGGATGATTGGCTCTGTACTTTGTAGATTCTTTCCTCGTTTTTATATCCATGTCATCAAGTTCCGTATCCGTCCATTTTAATATTCCGAAACTGTAGGTCAGTACGGACGTGGCATATGCGTTTATTGCTACTGCAGTGTTCCGAGCTGACAGTTCCGTTTTCAAAATTTGTCGTACTCTATTCAGATACGTGATTATCAGACCTTTCTTTGTCATTCTATGACCAATTCCTCCTGCCTGCATGTATCCAAGATAATTGTACGTTTCATCCCTTTCCTTGCACATAATCTGTTCTTCTCCTTCCTGCAGACCGTATCCCTCATGCTTTGCCCATTTTCCTTGTAGGAGTGCGCTTGTTCGGCATTTGTCCAATCCGAACTCCATGCGTATATCGTTACTGAAATTTTGGATGCAGTCCCGTAGGTGTTTCAAATGGTTTCTGCGACCTGCGTATACTTTGAGGTCATCCATGTACCATAAATGACTGACCCTTATTCCATTTGATGTCAAACTGTATCCTTTATTCTGCGCATTTATGTAAGCAGTTAATGGTTTCGGAGGTAGGCAGAACCATGCTGGGCTCAATGCGTCTCCCTGAAATATCCCGTCTTCTTATTTGGATATTGCCTGCATTAATCGTCCTCTGTGGCCCTCTCAGTATTAATGTGGTATTCCACGCAGTCATTGTGTGTGTCAGGAATTCTACGATGCGCATGTTTATGTTATATATTTTGAGCACCTCCACCAGCCATGAGTGGGGAACGGAGTCAAACGCCTTCTTATAGTCTATATACGCCATGTATAAAGGCTCTTTTCGGCGTATTGCACGGCCTATTATTACAGCGTCTATAATGAGCTGTTCCTTACTTCCTCGGGAGCCTTTCCTACATCCTTTTTGTTCTTCATCGAGGAGATCGTTTTGCGTCATGTGCTGCTTTATTTTGTTGGCCAACACCGAAGTGAGGACTTTGTAGAGAGTTGGCAGGCATGTTATTGGTCTGTATTTCGAGGCGTCATCCGTGTAGGTTTCGGCAATAGGTACGTCATGCCTGTTGTCATGAATAGCGGTGTCATCTCTGGATTCTCGATTAATTTGTTGAACTGCATCGCGAGGTACTTGTGGGTGGCATTGAACTTCTTTATCCAGAAGTTTTGGACCTTATCTGGTCCTGGCGCTTTCCAATTTTGCGTCTTCCTTATTGCATTTACTACCTCATGTTCACTAATCTTCCAGCTCACCATATTTCGGGTTTCTCTTTGTCTGCTCTTGATGATTTTGAGCAACTGACTCCTTTCATAATCCACAGGTTCGCACCATATACTTGCCCAAAATTCTCTAACCTGCTCATTCGTCGGCATTGCTCCTGGTTGTTCATTTTCTTCCCCCCGTTTCGACAGAGATCTATAAAACAGTCCTTGGTTTTATTGAAACATTAACTTTTGTTTTCTTCTCATGTTACTTGTTTTATATCTCCTGAGCCTTTTCGCGTATGCTGCCAGCTTTTGTTTTAAGAGATCTTGAATATCATTTACGGTAGGATTTTCCGGGTTTCGGTATTTATTTATAACTCTCTCACCTATGCGAATCACGCGTCGGCTTAGGTTTGCCAACGTAAGCTGTGTGAGAATACCTATCTCTTTTCTTAGTTCTTCTATTTTTTTAATTATTCGTCTCTTCCAGGGCGGTATCTTGTTTTCCCGTTTCCCAGCTTGTTCTGTTTGCTCATTACCTATCCTTTGCCCGTTCTCACTAAGGACAATATAAGCACCTGTATATATCAAGCTGTGGATTTCTACTATGTCACTATTCTCTGTTATCGTTTTGGTTAAGATATCATTTACTTCTCTTATCAGTTTACTGGTGTTACTCCTGAATATCAATTTTAGGAGTCTCGGTTTCGCTCTCGGTTCCATTCCGTCATACATCACGTGGCACCTCCAGAATTTGTCTTCGAGTTCACTTTGCGGTTCTTGAGTGTTTTCTATTTCTTGCTGCGTTTGTTCATTGATTTCGTCCTCCAGCATTCCAAGTTCTATCTCGATATCATGTTTTATTCTATTCATGACTTCATCTGAAACACGGTTATTTTTGAATATAGTCCTCCTTTGGTCTAAAATATTCTGTATTGTTTTTCCTTTCATCTGGGGTATTTTTCAATAAACATCCTATGTAATTCCACACTGTAAGGTACTTTCTCAGTATCACATTTGGTTATTCTATAGTAGCAGTAAACCACATGTTCATTAATTTCATTGGTCCAAGTAGTTCGCTGCTTTGGTATATTTTGCGATGGGGTGGGTTGAACGATTTCCGCATAAACAACATCCTCCTCTGCTGGTGCCGCTGGGCCAACTTGGGTCCGGCGTTCTGTGTTATCTACTCGTCGTCCTAATTCTTTATACGGATCAGTTGCAGGTATATCTTCACGGCGGTTCCGACCCGGGTCCTGCTGCCCCGGCTCGCCCCGGCGAGATCTCGTAGTATCAGGAGCAATATCTACTCACTGGGAGGGCTGCTAACCCGCCCAATGGATAGCTCAGGAGTCCGCGGGGTCGCTATGCCCCGATGGAGCTGATATGCCCCATCCTTGCGGATTTAGCTCAGGATACCGTGTGGGCGCTACTCCCCGATGGGTCTGCATAGACCATCCTGCTGGTTTTGAAATCAGCCGCTCCTCTGGAGACAGACGCTGTTTGCAGCCGCCCATTCTGGGTACAGACTCTGCTTCCTCCATTTGGTCCGCGCTTTCCCTATCCGCCATCCGGGGACGCGACATGATGGGGTTGAGATTCCCTACCCTGGTTTACACAGGCGGTCCGTGTTGCCCCCTACTTGATTCAGAGGCCACCCGCATGCGTTCACCCTTTGGCCCTCCCCTGTGCGGATAACTCACAGGAGTCACTAACATTTCATCATCATCATCATCATCAAAATAAAAGATAATAAGCTTACGTCATAACTCAAAAACAAAATACAATCTTGTGACATTTATAGTAATATGTGCTTTAAGATAAAAGTTGTCGTGGTCGAAGATTTCTTTCAAAAACTTTTTTGAAGAAAGTTCTATTATCTATTACCGTCGAGAGTTCCAGACTTTACACTCGCACTGTATATAAATTTATATGCAATTATTTATAATGTATACCTAATATTAGGTATTAAATATTTTTATCGGGTTATTTCATATTATTGAATTAGATTTTGACGTTTGGAAGTTCGAATTTTATTACAATATACTTAGTAATATAATTTTTAGAATTTGTAATAGTGTAAAATTTGTTACAAATGGTATTATTACTTTACAATTACTTTATTGTATTTCTCTTCAATTCAATACGCTTCATTCAAATACTGAAATATATTGTGATACCTACTGTAATAATAGTTTACCTAGAAGACGGAATAGAGACCCTCACATTTTTTACAGGACGTATCATATACCTTAATCGGCGGTTGGTATGAAATGATTTGATGATCAAAACGATATTAAATTGATGGATGTGGAGCCAAACACCCTCCAGATTTGATCCCAGTAGATCACATGCGGGCGATAATCGTGAGATCTTGGGAATATGTGGTGCCTGGATTCAGGAAAGAACAGTCCCGCAGCTCACTAACCATATCAACATGGTACGAGAACGGTTGCGTATGGCCAGTTTAATGACTAATCGATTAACCGAATTTATTAGAAACAATTTTACACAAAATATACATTTTGTTTTAGTTCGGGTTTTTAGTTTTCTGCTGAGAACATACCTCTAAGTTTTCTGTTTTGTATATGCGGGCGATATTTTAAGAAGGGTACATTAAGCCTCAACAGACCTCTTTGCATCCTCATACTCCCACACCACTGGACATCCACCCTTTTCAGTCTACCGTATAGGGTAGGTATTAGATAGGTCGGTGAACCCACCTCGGTCCTAAAACTTTCTACCGCATGGTAGGTGTCAGGTAGGTATAGGTGGGAACGCACTAATCGCTGGAGTTTCAGGTTGC
Source organism: Geotrupes spiniger (assembly GCA_959613385.1). Taxonomy (NCBI): domain Eukaryota; kingdom Metazoa; phylum Arthropoda; class Insecta; order Coleoptera; family Geotrupidae; genus Geotrupes; species Geotrupes spiniger. Next base: position 36,878,188 of record OY390737.1, read on the forward strand.
ACAGTGGAAACCAGCGTCTAGCTTGACCTAACACGACCACCAAAAGTGACCGGTACTGACGGTTTAACGTGCTCCTCGAAACACGGTTTGGATGCGTAAAACCCTCTAAATATGTGACCAGATGTCCATTCTTGTCCGGCCGTTGAAATCGAAAAACCATCTTGTCGAATCTCGGCTCCGTATGTCAGCAAATCAAATCAAATGAAAAATTTATTTATAATGTATTTACAATATGTATATATTTGATAATATGTACAATAATATATGGGTAGTTTCGGATCTCTGCCGCGGTGTATCCGCCTCCACTGGTCCATCTCCCGGGGTTGGTTCCGCCTCCCATCCTGCATGGCTGCTGTTCGTTGCCTTTTCCATGTGTTTGTGTTCGTTTGTTTTAGTCGTGGTTGTTTTTTGTTTGTTTTGTGAGTTGTGTGCTTTAGAGAAAAGCGATTTAAATACGTAAAACCTCTTCGTTTTCGGGGCTCGTATACAGTATTTATCCTTGTTCGACAAGTTCGTGCGGTGTTTTGTGCTTTCCATTTATGTTTCATGAGTGGATTGGGGTGTTTGTTCAGATTCTTATAGAATTTCCTTGCCTCTTGTTGTATTACTTATGGGAGTTCCGTCTCTTCGTGAAGTTCCGTGATTTTCACGTATCTACCAGATTTTGGTATAATCCTGGAGATTTTGTTCTGGAAAGTTTGTAGCCTTTTATGATGTGTTTTTTGCCGCTCCCATCTAAATTGGTGCCGCGTATAGTAGTATGGGTCTGTAGATAAGTTTGTAAAGTTGTTTGTTCTGCATGTTTAATGTGCTGTTACTTCCCTGCTTGAGAGCGTATAAATATTTTATTAGCGAAGTGGCTTTGCGAATTGTCTCCTGGATGTGTTGTCCGTTAGGTAAGGCTGCTATCTAGTATTACCCCAAGATACTTGACGCTTGTTTTGATGCGGATAACGATGTTGCTGAATTGTGTGGGGTTCGGTATGTTATATTTTTTCTTCCTTTCGGTGTGGGTGATGGATTCTGATTTTGTTGGATTTATTTTAATCCTCCATTTTGTGTAGTATTTTTGGAGTTGTTGTATATGCATTTGCACTTTTTTGATGTCCGGTGAATAGTTGCTTTTAATAAGCTTGTATACAAGTCCATCTATCCAGACTCTATTAAAAGCTTTTTCGATGTCTATCAGTGTAATTTCAGTTACTTTCTGTTATAGTATATTATTATACAAGTTTAGTAAGGCAACGGATTGTCGCACGGTTTGGGGCACGACGAGCTTGCGAGGAGTGCCCCAATAGAACGAGTGCGACAATATTGCCTTACTAAGCGACTGTAATATACTATTTTATCTACTTTGCTTTAGTAATTCTTGAAATTTCGCCTGTTCAAGTTTTCGTATTAGACTAGGAACATTTGCGTAGGTTGGGTTCACTTATATTGACACTTTGTATTAAATTTCAAAATAATCTAATAGCCGTCATAATTTCTGTAATTTGTGTGCAAAATGAAGGCAGAAAGCGATGAATATACGTGTACTCCGTCATACATACGCGAAGCCGCTCAAAGGCTATTGAGAATTTGTTACCGGTAAAATCCAAGAGGATATATGACAAATTATGACACGAACAGGGCACGAACATAACCAAACTAAAAGTTACCAAAAACAGTTTAATTATACGACTAATTATTAAACTGTTTTCGATGTAACAATGAGTCCATTATTAACGCAAAGTAGATAAAATCCATTTATCTACTTTGCGCTAACAATAGGTCCATTATGATACTGAAATGGGCTCAAAACAGTTTTATAATAGTGTCTATTATGAAACTGTTTTTGATAACTATTTGTTCTGTAAGATTGGCGACATTTCATTCCACTGCTCAATCACACGCGTCAAATATCGAATACATAACCACAATCTCAGAAACGTGTTAAATTTATTATAATTATTAATGCGCTATTTGAGCAACATACAAAACGAAAAGCTTGCACAAAAGCAACATAACTTCAATCCTTCTCTTCTGCCATATTTTTGTAGTTTTTTACAAAATTTAAAGGAATTTAAATATTTTAAATGTCATTGCCGCCTGACAAATATGACTTGACGATGTCGCCATCGTTACTCGTAAACATCCCTAGGTTATAATGCCACATTTTTTTGTATTCGAAATTTTGAATTTATGTTAAATCAGTAACGCAAAGTAGATAAAATAGTATATTATACTCGTTTACTAAGAGGCATTGTAGCACTTGTTCCATTGGAGCACTCCTCGCTTCGCTCGTCGTGCCCCAAACCAACGCGTGCTGCAATAAGGCCTCTTAGTAAACTTGTATAATAATATACTATTATCTACTTTGCGTTAACAATAGGTCGATTATGATACTGAAATGGGCTCAAAACAGTTTAATAATAGAGGCTATTATTAAACTGTTTTTGGTAACTATTTGTTCTGTAAGATTGGCGACATTTCATTCCACTGCTCATAACACATGCGTCAAATATCGAATACATAACCATAATATTAGAAACGTGTTAAATTTATTACAATTATTAATGCGCTATTTGAGCAACACACTAAACGAAAAGCTTGCACCAAAGCAACATTCAATCCTTCTCTTCTGCCATATTTTTGAAGTTTTTCACCAAATTTAAAGAAATTCAAATATTTCAAATGGTATTTTCCCCCTGTCAAATATGACTTGACGATGTCGCCATCGTTACTCCTAAATATCCCTAGGTTATAATGCTACATTTTTTTGTATTCGAAATTTTGTATAATTTATATAAAATCAGTAACGCAAAGTAGATAAAATAGTATATTATACTCGTTTACTAAGAGGCATTGTAGCACTTGCTCCATTGGAGCACTCCTCGTTTCGCTCGTGCCCCAAACCCACGCGTGCTACAATAAGGCCTCTTATTAAACTTGCATAATAATATACTATTATCATATCAGTTGTGTGCTGTGTTCGAAATCCACATTCTTCGTTTTGTATTGTGTTGTTTCTACTCGATTGTTTCTTGAGTCTGTTGTATATATTTTTTTCGGATATTTTAGATAATGTTGGAAGTAGTGAGATTGGCCGATAGCTCGATGGCTGGTCAACTGGTTTCCCTGTCTTTAATTGATATGACTATGGCTATTTTCCAGGAACGTGGATAGTATTTTAGTTGTATTATAGCGTTAATTATGTATGTTAATTGGACTTTTGCTTTTTTAGTGGAGTATTTTAGTAATATGTTTTTAATCTTTACCTGGCGCCTTGTACGGTGGGAATTTTCATACGATACTGTTTACTTCGTTTACTTGGTGTTGCCAGTTTTATGGTTGTTTGTGCTGCTTTATTTTTGTCGATGTATTCTTCCACAATTTTTTTGATGTTTTCTAGGTCATTGTCATTCGCTGGTAAGGTATTATGGATGTTTCGGAAATTTTCTACTAGGAGCTCTGCCTTTTCCTTGTCCGTGATTTGTGTTCGTTGTTGGCTTTCAATGCCGGTATTGGTGAGTATTGATTTTTAAGTTGTTTTTTGGTCCTCCAGATGTTGTTTTTGTTCTCGTTTATTTTTTCTAGCTTTCCGTTCCATGTTTTGTTTCTATAATTGGTGATGTCTTTATTTGTTTGGTTTGTGTTTGGTGTGTGTTTGTTTTATTTGTTTTTGGATGGAATGGATTTTGTTGCAATCTCCATCCACAGTAATAATAATAGCCTTCATTATAGCATCATCGTATAATACATTTTTTTGTAAATGTTGAGACGCATTGGATAATATTTCTAGGACAGGACATACTCAAACTTGACCTTGACATCCAGGTAAAACGTCATGACATCCAGGTAAAGTATTTGTAAGGCTTTCTTAAAGGAAATCCACATTTCTTGATTCGAGTTCTTTTTCCGCCGATTTACTTTCAACTGTATACACCTCGAACTACAATATGAACAATCTGTTCCAAAGATCAGTGTCAGTCGTATTAAAAGTTGTAATTATACACTTTGAACTTAATACTCTCCGTTCATTACAGCGTCCGGTCATTACGCGGGAGAAAAAGTAATTCGCTGGCAAAGGAGTTGTCGTTTACGTGCCGAATTAATAGCTAATTTAAAACATCGTTCACGTCGCTTTCGCCGAATTGTCAGACTGAAAGTTCTGGACGTTAATTGAAGCTGAGTGGTTCGTTGAGAGCGACGCGACGGGACGGTCGGAGTTTTTAGTGCAAGCGAATTATTTAGTAGATTTTACGGCGGGAGCACGTACACTAATAACATGAAATAAGATCTCGTAAATATGCATGAATTTCGAGTGGCCTACGTCGCCTTTACTTCTGGTTTCAAGTTTTGATTCTGACGAATTACTGAATTTTAAAAAACTGTATCCATAATAATAGTGTTTATCGCATAAAATAATGAACGTCTTAATGACCTAGTAGGATGTGAGGAATTGAATTAAGTAGGACGCCGCCAAGCCCGTTTAAATTATAATTGGATATTTCACAGACTACATCATTATCGTTTTGTTGTGCGTTAACCATTGTAACATTATTGTATATAAATGTTAAACGCAATCTAATTGAAAATGTTAAAATAATACATTGCCTTGACCCCTCAGATAGAACAGGCTAAAGGATAAATAGGCGAGTAAGTTGACCACCCAATACTAAATACTGTCTTGATTAAAATTTTCTTGAAATTTTTGGTTTATTCTCCTCTAGTTAAACCTTCTTCTTTTTATAAATGATATAAATGAACACAGAATTGATGAGATTTTACTTAGGTTTAAAACTTCTTCCTTTTATAATTTATACCAATTGATTTTTGCGGAAAGGTTGAAACTTTCTTGGGTAATTCATGTTGGTTTGAAAACAGGAATTTAATCAGAATCTTCTTCTGGCAATTGAGTATTTTGGTACAAATAAAACCAAATTGGATTTGGTTTTAATATTTTTTTTCTATTCAGGTTTGTTCTATTTGATTGGGTTGAGTTCAGATCTACAATTACAATTTACGATTTACAAATAATTTGATTATTCCTTTTCGAATTCGCATGGTCAAAAAATTTAAGTTAAAACGTTTCTCGTAAAATTGTTGACATATACAGTGTGGCGTGAGAAAAGGGTGCATGGGGTCTAAAACTGATCTAAAGTGATGAAGCATTAGAACTTGAAGTAAAAACGAAAATTGAGTGAAATATTAATGTTTTAGGTTATGTGTACGGACTGTCAAAAATAGAAAAAAAATTTATAAGAATTATGAGTTTATTAAGTCATTTAACGAAAAATTCAAAAAGAATCATTGTAGAAAGGAGAAAATGGCCGTCAAATTTATACATTTTATAAAATTTGAAAGGAACAAAGAATGGTAAAAGTCTAACGAAACGATTTCGATGAGATCGGTGACACTATTTAAGGAACGTCAAAATAGGACGAGTTTTGAATGTCATTTTGCCGACTATACGCTTCACGTCGCTTGGGAAGACATTTAATAAAAACATTGTGTATATATATTAAAATTTTAATAGAAAAAACCCTGAGCTTAAACGTAATTTAGGATCATGTTTTGAGACCTTGCAAAATTAAAGACGTTAATATTAGACTTAATAAAATTTGTATTAATTGCAATAATGAAGGTTTATAATTTAATATAAAATAAAATGGTTTTGTCACTGGGTAACCCATCAAATGCAAAAATACAATCTAATTATCAAATGTATTACTATGTGTGGTTATTGTATATGTATAGATATATTGTATTTAAATAAAGGTAGTTAAAAATGCGTGACATAAAGAGAAATAAACGGAAATATTTATTTAATCATGGCAATGTTAATTCCGACAGCAAATGTACTGTTAATATTTTAATGTTCAACTTCCGAGGTGTCAACCCAGCGAAAACTAAATTGAGACGGTACGTTGTTTCTTGTGCAACTGTTATAATATTCTAAGATGTCATTATTATCGTTCAGGTCTCGTAGAGTACTATTTAAGAAGAAATTATTTTTCATTGAATGGAATTACTTCCAAATTATTTTGAAGATTGTTATATTCAAATTCGTTTTAATCACGGAATTTCCGATAAATAGCTTTATGTAAAGATTTTTGCATGCTAGTAAAATAATAAGTAGCAGGTTAGAGAATTCACATGATAGTTTACCACTTACTTTCTATTATGATTGAAACATCCGATACAATAATTACGTCCGCAATAAAATTTACATGTTACAAACTACTATAATTTTCATTAGTTCAATATTTTGCACCCTTATGTTCATTTAAAATCTAGCTACATGATATAAATATTTTTTGTTATTTCCCTACCAACACACAAACGCCTCGAACCGGTTTTCTAGCGTTCGAACCGTATTGGTTTGAATGTCCAACGGATCAACGTTTATGTGCAGTTTTGCGGCGAACCGTTTGTCGGCAACCGGTTATAAACAGTGCAAAAATACCATATATGCAGATACCAGTTTTCATAGCAGGTATCACATATTTGACTTGATCTAGCTTATCTATGACTACGCAGGGAAATAGAATCTGTCATACATGAATGATAAACAATTAAATGAGTATTTTGTTTGTGGTTATTTATTTGAAGGGAAAAGAAACATTATGGCATAACAATATCACTGAAGAAGTACATGATTTTAAAACCTTAAAGTAGTAATACATATAACTGCAGTTAAGTTGAAAAAATTAAAATTGCGCTTCTTACAACATGCACTTATTAACTAAAAGCAAACAAAAGATTTATTTCACAGACATTTATTTTTATTTAATATTTTGAACGTTATAATATAGTTTCCAACTTAAATTGAGCAACAATTTATTTTCTGATGTCCAGAAGTTATGCAGGTTTGAATTTTAAAAACTTTCTTGACTTCAGCCAATTTTTTATGGCATTTTCTACTAATGAAATGTCGGGTGATCTACGGAGCTTTTTTACTGCCACTGTAAGAAAGAGAAACCGGATTATTTCTGCAATAAAATAATGTAATGTAATTACACTGCATGTAATTATAATAGAATAACTTCGTGATATTATAACATAGTTCTATCGCAGATTCTATGTTAAATAATCATCGAAAGTGCAAAGAAATATTAACTTGTAACCATTTTGATAATAAACAATTTTTATGTCAAATAATTTTATAAATAATCATTTTTGTATTAAATAAAGTTTTTAAAAAGAGCTTTCGGAAAAGGCGAAACAAAATTCGCTACCGTTTGTTCTTATTGTAAAGAATTCGAATGTCTACAATTTTACAATTTTGCAATGTGCAATTTTGTCGTGTGTCGCACGACAAAATTGCGTAGCGTTTTGGTCAAGTGTACTTTTTCGCAAGGTCAAACGAGTTCTTTATCGTTTTATAAGATGACGCAATACTGAAATGCGCGCCAACAAGTGGCATTCTGATTTACCACAAGTTAATCATGATAACTTTCAAAACACGAAGTCCAATGTTATACAAATTGCTTATCACAGATAAAGAATTAAACAAATAACTCACCTATTAGAATGCTTCTCTACTCGTCACGTCACATTCGCTTGCAGGATTGACTCGTAGTTTGTAGTGCGCCGGCGGGAGTGCGCAGATGCGAGGGGGTGGTGGTGCGGATGGTGGGGGAGGACATTACATACTGCTGTTCGCTCCGTCGACCCGAAACGCCTCGAAACGGTTTCGGAACGTTTTCGGATTTTCGAGAGCAACACGATCTGTTCGCGCCGTTAGACAACCGAACGAATGATACCGCCGCAACCCGTATTCATTCAGAAAACGTTTGTGAGGCGTTTGTGTTAATATATTTTAACACGCGTAAATGGTTTATGCATTTTTGATCCGTATTCCGTGGATATTTTGTCAGCTCATCATGAAACGTGTAATGCCCGGATATTTGATGTTTAGTCTTATTCTACTGTAAACTATATCACCTTCATTTGTACAATTGCCACAATTTTGTTTCAAAACATATACCTAAGAAATAGTTCAAGGTCTCTTTCTATGCTTTGCATCTTCGTAAGCCCGTGACGTTCGAATTTACAACTTACTGTCATCATCTGTCTCGGCGTTTTCAAGTTTTCTAGTCCCCTTGGTTTTTTCCTATATCTTCATCCTTTGTAATTGGTCTGACAAAGACCTATTCTTTTTAATGTTATTTTGACTGTTTTCCAAGTTTTAATACATTGACTTCAAATTAATTCACATATTTGACTTTGTAACTCCCCTCGTAACTTGTTCAAGGGGGGATCCTGCTTTAGGAGGCCTTAAAATAGCGTTTTTGGGGGAATTTTTTTAGGACAGAAAAAAATTTGCAAGTCTAGTGAACTTTTTATAGCATCTTATTGCATATTTGAGCATTAAGAAAAAAATATTTCGAGAGAAAAATATTTAAACGGAACCGATTTTTATGCACATTTGTGCAACACCTTTCAATTGCAATTTACAATGGGTGGGAAAGATGTAGCCCGTAATTTTTGTCTGAAACAAAAAAAAACCAAAGAAAATGGTAATTCTCATATATTTTCTTCTATGCGAACTAAAAAAAAAAACCAAAATTTTGAAATTCAAGATTTTTCTCAGGTTTGAAAATAAATGTGCTCGTTGCAGGAAGAGAAAATCATTTCAACTTGCTCAAAAAGTTGTTTAGAATTTTTTTTTCAGTAATCTTTTTAGTTCAAATAGAAGAGAATGCTACTGAAGCCAACAAAAGTTTTGTTTCGTTTTGATTGCTTGTCTAGTTTTCTCGCAATCACGCCCACCAGTTTAGAAAAATCGTAAAAACGAAAACTCGAGAAAACGCGCTCTAAAGTTTACGATCAGCAAAAATGTTAATTTTCGATCACTTACGGAATATCTCGTTATAATCCTACTATAGCTCTTACGAATTCAAAATATTATTGTTTCGAACGACCGATTGAACTTTTTTAAGTACATACTTCGGTGTTGTTCTGCGGGGAGGGGCGCGCGCTTGGTTTGTCCGTTCGTTTGTATATTTTTTGCTCGACACCTCACTGTGTTTAGTGCTGTATCTTTCAAAATATTGCGAATTAGACCCTATAATTTTTTATACATATTCTTAGATATATTAGGCATAGATTTTTTGAGCCTTCTAAAGCAGGACCCCCCCTTAATGCATGTGGATTTTTATTACTTTAAGTTTCGCTGGTAGACATTAAGGTTCATTTTCGTTTATTTTTGTGCACATAAAATTCTAACACGTTTTCACTTAATGTATTGCAGTTTTTGGACGCATCTAATTTAAAATGTGATTTATCAAATTTTAAATTCGTTTTAACCTGTGTTTTCCTGTTAAATGTGGTTATGTATAGAAGTTTATTTATCACTTTCAATATCATACATCTATATTTCATGTAAGTAAAAAAATCCTGTAAATTATTTAAACAAATTTTCCTAGTGGTGTATATCTTCTACGCTTTGAAAATGCCTCAATAAAGAAGCGAAACGGCAACTTGATCAATTGGTGGCTTTTTCATTTCCCACATCGTATAATACGGTGACCGTTTTATTTTATTTAAGTTATTAATGTTGTGTCATTGTTACATGCGTTTTTGGTTTTCATTATTATTTTAGCGTAGCTAACCAACCTGCTTCCTGCGTCCACTACTATACTTTCATATCCCGCTTCTTGCAACGTCAAGATCAACGCCGGAATGCGTAATATTCCGGCGTTATTCTTTCAAAGCTTGACGCCCTCTTCAACCTTCCCTGCAACATTCTCCCTAAATTCGTCCCCTCTCTCACTCTGCACGAATATCTTTCATAGTATCCTCATTTCCTCAATAGTACATCATCTCTTACTCAACAGACTCCTCGTTAACGGTTCTTCTGCTTTTCTTACTTTTTCACACACACGTCACATGCCTTCATAAATGTTCCTCTCTTTCAACATGCAACCTAAATACATCCACTCGTTGGCCTCTTCAGCCGTCCCTCCTTTCAATATTGCTCTTACTCCCCTCCAGTTCCCACCCCTTTCCTAAATACCATTATTTTGGCTTTCTTTTTTGCAGGAACCTGTCCAACCTCTCTTTATTTTAATCATATAGCTCTATATGTATCCTACATCATTCGCAAAAGCTAGTGGCGAAACCTTTGAATTTACCAGAAATACTCCTCCATCCTGTACTTTTCTCAGTACCTTCTCTACTTCAGCCATATAAATGTTAAATAACGAGGTGCTTAACAGGTATCGTTGTTGTGAACTATTTTGTCACTTGTTCCCCACCCTCACCTTGCTCCGTGTTTCCGCGTATATTTGTGATATTCCGTCCACCAGTTCCCCTGATTCTCCAATTTTCACCATCGTCAAATTTTCTGTCGATCTTTGGTTTTACATTGGATATACAATTCCCTATTACAGATATCACAACAAATTCTCCGCAAACTTGAAGCATATCCGCAACGGTTTAACAACAATTTAGAGTATATTTTGAATTAACGTGCTGAAGCAAAATTGAATGTCTTAACGAGCTAATTATAGCGTTAATTAATGCATGAGTTAATTACCAGGAACAGGTTTTGACGCGCGTAATTGGCAAACAGCAAAATAATGTGAATTACATATTCTGTAGTTTCTTAAGCTCTACAACGGATTTATTTACATCGTTGCCGGTAAACAGTAGTATGTGAATTGGCGCAGCTGGCCAACCGTGCCATTTGCCTATTTCGTTGCGAATTTAAAAAATACGGCCTTATACACGACCCGTTTTACAACACACGCATGCCGTTTCATTTTGTGGAAAACTAAGCCGAATTATGCGGTCAGCGTAAAACGTAAGAATTGTTTGTTTTTTCTAGCGTCCATAGTAAAAAGCGAGACGATGTACGGCCATAGTGTAAATAATATAAATTGCCGTGAACTCGTTCAGCAAATTTATCGCATTCGAGAAGGATTGTCGTTTCTAGTACTTGCGTACAATTTTCCATGACCGTTCGAATTACTTTTGAGCCGCGAATTCTACTTGAGTCTATAAATATGTTCAACACTCAAACTGTTACTCTTTTTACGGCCGAATTCATTTTTAATGTTAGTGGTTGCATTATTGATTTTATTCGCCATAAAATGTGTTTATTCGTACTTGGTTTAAAATTTTCAGTCTGCAAAATAGCGAAATCGAAACGTTTCATTTCTAAACACTCAGTTTTTAAATTTTATTTCGCAATTTGCTGCTCTATTATTGTTTTAATTTATTGTAAACTTTAAAATTGTGAGCGAAACCAAGAAGATGACAGATGGGACTGCCGAAATGATTTCTCAGGTTCACGGGTAATGAACCGCGAATTTGAATCCAGGGTTTTCTAGATCGATTCGAGCTAGAAGAGCTACCGGAGGATGCCAAATGTGACTATGTATATACTGAGTGACAAAAGTAAAACAACACCAAGAATAAATTATTATTTTTCAACCAAATTTTGTATATGAGTTGTGGGTGACCAAAATAAAGATTGATTACAATTGTATCTCTATTTTCATCTTTTATGCCAAAGAAGACGTAATTATGGCTTGTTTTGAAGAAGCTGAAGTCACCCGTCTTCCTTGGCCTCCAAGATCTCCTGACCTATCCCTATCGATCATGTTTGCGATATTATCGGCCGACGACTGGGGCAGTTACTTCGTCCTCCACATACTCTGGAAGAGGTCCGACACCAAATACAGGTGGCATGGCATGAAAGGAAATCGATAACCTAATCAACTCCATGCCACGTCGTGTTAGGGAATACAACGGCGCGGCGACGCATTATTAATGTTAACTTTTGTATTGTTCTATTGTTTTGTTTCAAATATTTATGGTTTCCTTATTTTGATCACTTACATATAATACATTAAAATCAGTTCAATTAAATGACTACTTCTTCGTGTTCTTTACTTTTGTCACTCAGTATATGTATGCTCAGTTTCATATGAAATACACCACCCATTATTAGATTACAATTTTGAAACTTCGGTGAAATAATGCTCTATTATCAGCTAAGAAACGATGAAAGTTTAGTTAAAAAAAAACAAAACAAAAATTAACATTTTTCAAGAAAAAGCTAGTAGTGGGTTGCATCACCACGCGCAGCTATGCATGCATTAACTTTCTAATCATGCTCTCTATTAAGGAGCCGATGCCCTCCTGTAGTATCTCGTTCCATGCAACCTCTAGATGATGTCGAAGTTCATCCAGGTTATCAGGAGGCCTGAGTACTGGCAGACCAGACAAAATCTGCAATCCAACCTGCTCTTGTAACCACAGCAAAATTAAAATGCGTAAATTACACACAACGAAAAAATATCATTATCTTCTGGAGGGTAATTAGCTCTCAAAGATAAACTACAATTTTATCGTCTTATATAATAAATAACAATTACCAAGTATTTAATTTTTGACAGCGAATTAAAAATATTACATTTTTTACAGTTTTCCCGCAAGAAGTAAGGCTTATCAGCGACACGCGTTATTTCGCCAGGGCCGTACTAAAACTTTTATGGATTATTTTTCCTGCTTCATTTATCTATTTTTGTAAATAATAATTCAATTGCGTCATAATCGTAATATTTATTGATGTGAATAATTATAATAGAGTCATATAAAAAATACTACTCATTTGATACAAATCACATATTTGTTGATTTACTGCTTCCATTTTTAGCACTTCGTTATGAACTAACGAATACTGTCTAAATCGGCATATTTATAATGTAATTGTAAATAAAATATTTGTATTATTTCGGTATAAATCTCTGACCGTAGTAGTTGTTTGGATTGGTTCTGGACCTAAAGCCTTGAATATGATAGCCAGATATTGAACAGAGTTCGTTATGCCGAGGCTACAGCAACGGAATTGTTAGCAGTACGATTACCTTGTGTATTATCTCCTGTAATGCAATGAGTATTCTCAATATCAATTTCATTATAGCACTGTTCGTCATACTCACTGCTACTTGTCTCGTCCGATAATTCGTCACCATCGTTATGTTCTTCTAAGTTAACAATAAATGGTTCCATAATTTCGTCCATAATGTGTTTTCTTTCTACGTAGAGTTTTTCGATTTTCTTGCAATACACTATATAAATTCAATACATCGTTAATTTTGGACGTATTATTGTTTGCTACGACTTTATTTTTCACATATGTGTAAATTAATTCAAAATCATTAACCTCGCAATGAGCTACAGATAACCATATTAATACCACATCATTTCTCCTTAATTGATTTGCAATAGATTCTAATACCAGCACCTTTTCATAAAGATGCAGTTTAGATAACAGAAACAGCGGTAGTTAATTTCGAAAAATGAGTAATTCCATGAAGAAATGCCACCACTTTTTTGAGTAACCTCGAAATTATGTCATCTTTCTTCCAAGCTGATGTAGGATTTCTATGCGCAGGATCTAGCATTGTATGATAAGGGGCTTGATCTAACACAATAATTGATTTTGCTGGCATTGCTGACAGTACGTGCTTTGTCGCGAAATGTTGTTTATTCATTACGTGTTGATAATCAGCTTTTGCTTTCTTTTTTCGCCTATCAAGTATTTACCTCATCCTTCCCAAAATCCATCCTCGCTACCAATATGTAAAATAATTACGCTTTGTCCTGTATGTGATGGCCTCTTTATACCGCCTCTATAATCATTTACTTGTAAAATTCCACATCGATAATGATCATATGTATCCCTATTTTCTGGGTTCACCTTCTCAACTCACCTAAACCGGCCAGCATGATTTGCACCACACTAGGTTTCGTCTTTATAGAAGATTTGCCATCCGTGATTTCTATATCTTTGAAGGGATGTCAAGAAATTACATTCAGCAGCAACGTGAGGGTATTCCCTTAAAACTGGTTTAAAATTTATTTTACTGAATAAAAATCTCATGTTTCTAGCCGTGTGTAAAATGTTCTCTGGGAAAATTCGAACAAATCAGGAACTAGCCGTTCTTTCTACGACAGTTGGCCCATTGTTTCTTCTTGAAAAAAATGTCTAACTTTTGTAATTACTTGATTGATTTCTATAGTAGAATGCTTTGTGTAAATACAAATAATTATTTTAAATGAACGAGTAAGTGACCGGCAAATAAATAAAATGAGGGGCTTTTATTTGATTTTATTAGCATTATCTACTTCAATAGATATTTATTACCGCCCATGTGTGTTGTTTGTTTTTCAATATTCCATAATTCGATAGTATTTATTTATTAGTAAAAAAGCAACAGCAGAACTCTCGTGCATCCTATATGCAGGCCGTTATGGAGACAGGTTACGGACTTAGTTGCGCTGTCAGCGGGAATTATACCAAGATTTAACTTGTCTTAACTAATTAAATACTAAAATTCAATTTCAATATATTGGTCGAGAAAAATATGATTTGAGAATTCCATTGTACTGATCTTGCTTTCGTGCGATATCAAATTACTGAGATAACAAAGTATATGAAAACTAAGTACCTGAAATATTTAAAAAAGTAAAATATTGGTCGGCGCTACGCCCAGCCGCCTATTACCTTGGCACCGATGCTAGTAAATTTAATCAAAATAGATTACTAATAAATAAATACTATCGAATTATGCAATAATGAAAAACAAACAACACGCATATGCGATAATACATATCTATTAAAGTAGATAATGCTAATAAAATCAAATAAAAGCCCGTCATTTTATTTATTTGCCAGTCACATAATCGTTCATTTAAAATAATTATTTCTATTTATACAAAAATGTCGAAGCATTGTACTGTAGAAATCAATCAAGTACTTACAAAAGTTAGACAATTTTTTCAAGAACTAACAATGGGCCTCCTGTTGAAATAAAGAAAGGCGTAGAAAGAACGGCTAGTTCCTGATTTGTTCGAATTTTCCTAGAGAACATTTTACACACGGCTAGAAACATGATATTTTTATTTAGGAAAATAAATTTTAAACTAGTCTTAATGGAACACCCTCACGTTGCTGCCGAATGTAATTTCTTGACATCTCTTCAAAGATATAGAAATCATGGACGCAAATCTTCTATAAAGACGAAACCTAGTGTGGTGCAAATCATGCTGGGCAGTTTGGGTAGGTTGAGAAGGTGAACCCAGAAAATAGGGCCATTATGACCATTATCGCTGTGGAATTTTACAAGTAAATGATTATACAGGCGGTATAAAGAGGCCATCATGTGCAGGGCATAGGGTAATTATTTTACATATTGGTAGCGAGAATGGATTTTGATGACATGATTGCGAGGTTACTCAAAAAGTGGTAGCATTTCTTCATGGAATTACTCATTTTTCGAAATTAACTGCAGCTGTTTCTGTTATCTAAACTACATCATTATGAAAAGGTGCTGCTATTAGAATCTATTGCAAATCAATTAAGGAGAGATGATGTGATATTAGTATGGTTATCTGTAGCTGATTGCGAGCTTAATGATTTTGAATTAATTTAGATATATGTGAAAAATAAAGTCTCAGCAAACAATAATACGCTCAAAATTAACTATGTATTGAGTTTATATAGTGTATTCGAAATCGAAAAAATCTACGTAGAAAGAAAACACATTATAGATGAAAGTATGGAACCATTTATTGTTAACTTAGAAGAACATAACGATGGTGAATTATCGGACGACACAAGTGGCAGTGAGTATGACGAACAGTGCTACAATGAAATTGATATTGAGAATACTCATTGCATTACAGAAGATGATACACAAAGTAATCGTACTGCTAACAATTCCGTTGCTGAAGCCTCGGCATAACCAACCCTGTTCAATATCTGGCTATCATATTCAAGGCTTTAGGTCCAGAACCAATCCAAACAACTACTATGGTCAGAGACTTTATACAGAAATAATACAAATATTTTATTTACAATTACATTATAAATATGCCGATTTAGACAGTATTCGTTAGTTCATACACTGTTGCTAAAAATGGTAACAGTAAATCCACAAATATGTGATTTGTATCAAATGAGTAGTATTTTTTATATGACTCTATTATAATTAAATATTATTAATATTATTGAGCTATTGAGGTGTAAGATTTGACATTGACATCTTTCGTGTAAATTTTACATTTTGCTGTCAGACTTGACAAAACGCATTTTTAATTTGAATTGTTTTTGAACTTAGCAATCCTTTTATATGTTGACACTGGACGTTTGACAGTCGTCTCTTGTTTAGTCTCCGCAAGGTGTCCAGAACCAATCCAAACAACTACTATGGTCAGAGACTTTATACAGAAATAATACAAATATTTTATTTACAATTACATTATAAATATGCCGATTTAGACAGTATTCGTTAGTTCATACACTGTTGCTAAAAATGGTAACAGTAAATCCACAAATATGTGATTTGTATCAAATGAGTAGTATTTTTTATATGACTCTATTATAATTAAATATTATTAATATTATTGAGCTATTGAGGTGTAAGATTTGACATTGACATCTTTCGTGTAAATTTTACATTTTGCTGTCAGACTTGACAAAACGCATTTTTAATTTGAATTGTTTTTGAACTTGGCAATCCTTTTATATGTTGACACTGGACGTTTGACAGTCGTCTCTTGTTTAGTCTCCGCAAGGTGTTAGACAAGGTATCGTCTCGTCAGTGTTCTGTTGTCAGTGGTTCGTTAGGGGTGATTGGCTCGCGCCAAGAAGTTTTGATGGCCACTACATGTAGAGGTATTTCAACAACTAAGGTTCTTGGTAATCGCTACTGACGAAGGGTAATAACCCAGAATCAATATTGTCTAGCGATCCACCAGTTAGTCTTCATGGACCTGTTTTAATTAATGTTCACTGCAACATTGAGGTGTAAGATTTGACCATCTTTCGTGTAAATTTTACATTTTGCTGTCAGGTTTGACAAGACGCATATTTAATATATATATGTATGTATATATATATATATATATATATATATATATAAAAGGAAGACTTTATTGGGCAAAGCCCGCGTGGAAACACGCAACCGCCGACACGTGTTTCTGACTTATTAGTCGTCATCAGGACGGTATAGCCAAATTAAAAGATGGACAAAATTTGGAGATACAAAACAATCGGAGTCAACACAAGCAACCGACCTCCACATTATGACAACAGTCAAAATACCCACAATATTGTGAGAACATTCAACATAGCCACGCGGGAGGACATAGCCACCTGCGTGAACAACCGAGCCCAGGATATAATAATGAAAAAAGGTTGTTGATGCGGGAACAAAGATATATAAAAGGAAGACTTTATTGGGCAAAGCCCGCGTGGAAACACGCAACCGCCGACACGTGTTTCTGACTTATTAGTCGTCATCAGGACGGTATAGCCAAATTAAAAGATGGACAAAATTTGGAAATACAAAACAATCGGAGTCAACACAAGCAACCGGTTGCTTGTGTTGACTCCGATTGTTTTGTATCTCCAAATTTTGTCCATCTTTTAATTTGGTTATACCGTCCTGATGACGACTAATAAGTCAGAAACACGTGTCGGCGGTTGCGTGTTTCCACGCGGGCTTTGCCCAATAAAGTCTTCCTTTTATATATCTTTGTTCCCGCATCAACAACCTTTTTTCATTATTATATCCTGGGCTCGGTTGTTCACGCAGGTGGCTATGTCCTCCCGCGTGGCTATGTTGAATGTTCTCACAATATTGTGGGTATTTTGACTGTTGTCATAATGTGGAGGTCGGTTGCTTGTGTTGACTCCGATTGTTTTGTATCTCCAAATTTTGTCCATCTTTTAATTTGGCTATACCGTCCTGATGACGACTAATAAGTCAGAAACACGTGTCGGCGGTTGCGTGTTTCCACGCGGGCTTTGCCCAATAAAGTCTTCCTTTTATATATCTTTGTTCCCGCATCAACAACCTTTTTTCATTATTATATCCTGGGCTCGGTTGTTCACGCAGGTGGCTATGTCCTCCCGCGTGGCTATGTTGAATGTTCCCACAATATTGTGGGTATTTTGACTGTTGTCATAATGTGGAGGTCGGTTGCTTGTGTTGACTCCGATTGTTTTGTATCTCCAAATTTTGTCCATCTTTTAATTTGGCTATACCGTCCTGATGACGACTAATAAGTCAGAAACACGTGTCGGCGGTTGCGTGTTTCCACGCGGGCTTTGCCCAATAAAGTCTTCCTTTTATATATCTTTGTTCCCGCATCAACAACCTTTTTTCATTATATATATATATATATATATATATATATATATATATATATATATATAGTGGTGTAGAAAAAAATATCAATTTTTTTTCTGAGTTTCTTCTGTCAACATTTGTAAGGTGTAGTAGTATACTGGGATGGTAGACAGTTTTTGAAATGGGAAAAATAATCACTGGCAGTGGGTAGATCATTTATTAACGTTTCGGTCAACTATGTGCCCTTTTTCAAAATAACTTGGTATATTGGTTCACCATATGTGGATTTGATGTAGTGGCGGTTGATAATAGTTGTTTCCATTTTCACCCAGGAATATATGTAGTGGTGTAGAAAAAAAATATCATTTTTTTTCTGAGTTTCTTCTGTCAACATTTGTAAGGTGGAGTAGTATACTGGGATGGTAGACAGTTTTTGAAATGGGAAAAATAATCACTGGCAGTGGGTAGATCATTTATTAACGTTTCGGTCAACTATGTGGCCTTTTTCAAAATAACTTGGTATATTGGTTCACCATATGTGGATTTGATGTAGTGGCGGTTGACAATAGTTGTTTCCATTTTTCACCCAGGAATATATGTAGTGGTGTAGAAAAAATATCAATTTTTTTCTGAGTTTCTTCTGTCAACATATGTAAGGTGTAGTAGTATACTGGGATGGTCGTCACCTCTGAGTAACTCAAAACCAATTAAAGGTGACGATTTAATGTTCTCGTATCTAACGAGCGCAAAGTCAATTATCGACGTGAATATTTAATGACCCAGAAAGGGTGGCGCATGCAATAACATAAAGAGGCGAGTCGACGCTGTCCCTACGTTTACACTCAATGATCCCTGTGAAGGGCGGAACCTTTACAATGTGGTCTGACGACGTAAAATTTACGGGCAATAAAACTTTTGCAGCGATAAAAGCAACCGAACGGTTGATTGTCGATAATGACACATTTGGTAGTTAATAGTAGACTTATATCAACAATAATATATTCGGCGACTGCGCATTTCAATACTATTATGAAGAATTGGAGAAAATAAAAATATTAAGCTACAGATATGTCTACGGATATTACGATATTGTAACTTTACACTTTATCTTTTTATTGAAAATAAATCTTAATAATTTTATAGATCACACTTATGAACTTTTAATGTTAACAGGTAGTCGTTATTTCTAAGGTTTGTTTTTATTATTATCTTCACATTATTTTCAAGCTCGTTTTTCGTCTCTAGTTGTAAGTATGTATGCAGATCATTTTTTACTATTATTCTTACTATTACAATAATATTCTTTATATCTTTTTCCTGAAGACGAAATCTATTACGAAATATTGAAATATAATCAATTGAATTTCGTCTAATAAAAGTTCCCGTAGCGTTCGTTATCCCCAATAATTTACTATGTAATATGTGTAATTGAATCTCAAATCGTAATATGTGATTTTCTAAAAACTGTACAAAACCATTTTGAAATTAAACACCTCATTTATTGTTGCTTAAAACACTCGCAGATTACATTTCAAAAACCATTAACAATATTTTTTCCCAAAAAAATTAAAAGCACTTTTTGCTAACATTCACAAATGAATTGCCATATAAAGAAGATATTATCGTAGTAGTTTTAAAGATAAAACATATTTGTCACGCAACTATGACGGTCAAATGTATTGACAATAATTAAAAATAAAGAAAGAAAGCAATACAAAAAGGAATTAATGTGCGAGCTCAAATGAAGTCTAACAATGTAATTCTTATAATTCTAAATGCAACACATTTTTTAAGATATTTATATATATATATATATATATATATTGCTTGACAAGGGTTCTCGAAACACCTCTTTGAAAAAAAGGCGTCGCAATAAACTTTAATATTGCTAAAAGTGTTTTATTCAACGACGATATATATATATATATATATATATATATATATATATATATATATATATATATATATATATATATATATATATATTATATATATTTGATGGGGATTTTAACCTCACAAACTTACCAAAAATGTAAATTAAGTTTATAATTAAAAAACATTTTCTTGTGAAGAAATAAGATCGTTATAACTTTTCAAATCAACTTCAGGACGACGCAGAACAAAAATCAACATAATTGATTCAAAAACAAACAAATTAAAATAACGGCGTATCAATGAAGACTGACTCTAAAACACGGAATAATATCGACAGAAATGTGTGCAGTGAAAAGTAAAAGTTTTTATTATCATATATGACTTTTGGTGTGCTAATTTCCACAATAATACCTTGACAAGTATGACTAACTGTAGGCAACCAAATAAACTAATTTTATAAGATTGTATACCGTAGATAACAAAATATTCTCACTACTGATATTACAAGTATTGGGAGTTTTGTTTATGTATATAGACTCCATGATCAATCTTTTAGATAAATTACGCTCTCTGTCCAATATTGTTGGGTTGGAAAAATTAAAATTATGTTGATATTTAAGCATGTGAACATAGGACAGTTATTTCAGATTGTTTTTCTTTTTTATTAATATTATTACAATCTTGTCGATGATTTTGTATCCTTCGTTTGAGATATTGCTTGGTTTGGCCATATATATACACATATATATATATATATATATATATATATATATATATATATATATATATATATATATTGTAATGGTTACATTTTACAGTAAAAATGGTGAGAAGTAGATATAAAATTTAACCGTAAAATGTAGAAATTGAAAATGAAATGGGTGTCCTAGAGCCGGTACTGTTTTACAGTGTACGTATCGGAATGTAAAGATTTTAAATTATTTATTTTGTTTCTAAAAACATTGAATATGTCTCGTCATGTAAATTAAGATAGAGTTACTTTAAATATGTTTAAAATATTAGAATTAAGAGTAGAGTAGTAACCCGTAAATATAGGATTTATGATATAAATGTATCAAAATAATTTAATTCGCATTTGCGAGAAAACTCTTGAAAAGATAGTAGGATTTGCAGCTAAGTCAAAGATGATTATGTTAAAGAACTTGGAGTCTCAGCCGATTTATGGTCATTCGGATCTATCGGAGGACTCGACGTGGGTTTTTACGAGCGAACAACTGATAGTCTAAATGATTTATAGCGCTCGGTACCGACGAAATCAGATGCGATCACGTGATTTTCATGTGGTTTTGAAACGGAGATGTGTGCAGGTGTTAGAGGGAATCTATGTGGGCGTAACTCGATTATAAATAAGCGTAAATTCGGTAGCTCCAGACAGTCAAAAACTCGACAGAGTCTTGATCAATCGTGCTATAGCAGAACCGCATCGATAACGTTCAGTAAGTTTCTTTTATATTGTTATTATTTGCCTATGTAACGAATTGTCTATTTATAAGCTCTGCGTCGTTGTGCCTGAACTCACGATAAATATAATATGTTTATTCATTAATTTAACCTGAGATAATTTGAGTCTATGTTCGTTGTTTGATTTTGAATTGTGTAAATTTGAGTTTTTATTTGCATATGTGTAATTTGTGTTGTGCCATTTTTGTATACCTGTGTATTTTTAATTGTCTTTTAAACTATTTTCACAATTCATTTGATTTTATTTTCATTTAAAATAAAATCCCATTTACAAAATGAATACTAACGTAACAATATATATTTATATATATATATATATATATATATATATATATATATATAAGTATATATATATATATATATAAGCACGCAGACGCCGACACGTGTTTCAGACTCATTAGTTTTCATCGGGGCGGCATAGCCAAAAGGAAGATGGTCACAATTTGGAGATCTAATATAAACGGAGTCCAACGCAAGCGACCGACCACCACATTGTGGCTCCAGTCAATTTACCCAACTAATTGTGGGCGAAAACCAACCTGGCCACGCAGGTATATATATATATAGTAATAAATAACATTACTGATTGAATAACATTAATGATTTTTGTTTTAATTTGTAGATTTAATGTTATTTGAATTGATTGTGTTATAATTTGAAGATTCAATGTTTTTTTTGGACTCTTATCTCTCTCAGGGCGTAATGTGGGTATAAGTAGGTTTTTTAGGTAAACGTATCTTTAGCTCAAAAAGATGAACTTTCAACAGGAACAATATTTATTAATTGGTATAAAGGAAAAACGTTTTAACATAAATGTTAACAATTGGTATGCAACCTTAATAACTCGTAAGAAATGTGTGATGCGTTACCGAAGGGAGAAATAATAGTGCTTAATACGCACGCAAGGGGCTTCGGTGCAGTCTTTGTGTCTCTCGAGGATAATTCTTAATTATGGGATATGGGCTGTGGTTTATTCGTGTAAGTATGATTATAATTAATTAGTGTAGGGGTAGTTAAAGTGTGTAACTTATATAATCTAAGACTAACCTGTTTAACCGGTTCTAATTACAGGTAAATAAATCTGGGCCAAGCGCGAAATTCAAAATGGCGGTTCCGGCGTGGGTTTTTCTTCGGATTTTAAATCCGTTTTCGGGATAAGCTGGATAGACTGGACTGCGGGAAACTGGATCAGGATGTTCCTCGACGTCTCTGGTACAGGATAACAGGAGCGACGGGTTCCAAATTGGGAAATTTCCGGCGGAATTTTATGATCGATAACGTGCTATAGCAGAACCGCATCGATAACGTTCAGTAAGTTTCTTTTATATTGTTATTATTTGCCTATGTAACGAATTGTCTATTTATAAGCTCTGCGTCGTTGTGCCTGAACTCACGATAAATATAATATGTTTATTCATTAATTTAACCTGAGATAATTTGAGTCTATATTCGTTGTTTGATTTTGAATTGTGTAAATTTGAGTTTTTATTTGCATATGTGTAATTTGTGTTGTGCCATTTTTGTATACCTGTGTATTTTTAATTGTCTTTTAAACTACTTTCACAATTCATTTGATTTTATTTTCATTTAAAATAAAATCCCCTTTACAAAATGAATACTAACGTAACAATATATATTTATATATATATATAAGCACGCAGACGCCGACACGTGTTTCAGACTCATTAGTCTTCATCGGGGCGGCATAGCCAAAAGGAACATGGTCACAATTTGGAGATCTAATATAAACGGAGTCCAACGCAAGCGACCGACCACCACATTGTGGCTCCAGTCAATTTACCCAACTAATTGTGGGCGAAAACCAACCTGGCCACGCAGGTATATATATATATATATATATATATATATAGTAATAAATAACATTACTGATTGAATAACATTAATGATTTTTGTTTTAATTTGTAGATTTAATGTTATTTGAATTGATTGTGTTATAATTTGAAGATTCAATGTTTTTTTTGGACTCTTATCTCTCTCAGGGCGTAATGTGGATATAAGTAGGTTTTTTAGGTAAACGTATCTTTAGCTCAAAAAGATGAACTTTCAACAGGAACAATATTTATTAATTGGTATAAAGGAAAAACGTTTTAACATAAATGTTAACAATTGGTATGCAACCTTAATAACTCGTAAGAAATGTGTGATGCGTTACCGAAGGGAGAAATAATAGTGCTTAATACGCACGCAAGGGGCTTCGATGCAGTCTTTGTGTCTCTCGAGGATAATTCTTAATTATGGGATATGTGCTGTGGTTTATTCGTGTAAGTATGATTATAATTAATTAGTGTAGGGGTAGTTAAAGTGTGTAACTTATATAATCTAAGACTAACCTGTTTAACCGGTTCTAATTACAGGTAAATAAATCTGGGCCAAGCGCGAAATTCAAAATGGCGGTTCCGGCGTGGGTTTTTCTTCGGATTTTAAATCCGTTTTCGGGATAAGCTGGATAGACTGGACTGCGGGAAACTGGATCAGGATGTTCCTCGACGTCTCTGGTACAGGATAACAGGAGCGACGGGTTCCAAATTGGGAAATTTCCGGCGGAATTTTATGATCGATAACGTTCGGATTTTTATCGTTCCGAGGTACGGTTATATGTTTTATTTCAGTAATAAATGGTTTTCTTTTAAATAAATACTGTTTTTCCGTAAAAATAACGAATAATACCTGGACACATTTTCACGGTTATCGTTTCGTAATGGCGTTCTAAGCGTACTCTCTAGTCAGTTGTTTTTATAATTGCCACGCCGGATCGGTCATAGCAATCTACCGATACCTATCGCGTTTGCATTCGCGGCGTGTGTTCGTCCATGGCAAACTATATATTCGGATCATTTTTTCGGTGCATTGCCCGTCACGGCAAGCTAAATACGCTGTATGTTTACTTCACTTTTGTCTTGGCAACGGTAACTCGGTATATAAATTGTAATCTAACTTAATTCTAAATATTTATTTACAATAGTAATAATACATTTTTCTACAACCAATCAATGTAGTTGCCTGTCTATATTGATCCTCTCGTTTCTTTTTACGTTAATGAATGTATAAAAAGGTATTTAGGTATTATTTATATAGAGTTAAATTACAAAATGTCAGTGATCTATGAGTCAATTTATTTATTTAATTATTTATTAATGGTATCATTTTATAACATCACAATATATATACACGAAATATGGTCTAATCTTACACCTCAATGGTGTAGTGAACATTAATTAAAACAGGTTCATGAAGACTGGTGGATCGCTAGACAATATTGTTTCTGAGTTATTACCCTTCGTCAGTAGCGATTACCAAGAACCTTAGTTGTTGAAATACGTTTACATGTAGTGGCCATCAAAACTTCTTGGCGCGAGCCAATCACTCCTAGCGAACCACTGACAACAGAACACTGAATACCTTGTCTAACACCTTGCGGAAACTAAACAAGAGACGACTGTCAAACGTCCAGTGTCAACATATAAAAGGATTGCTGCAATTAAGTTTAAAAACAATTCAAATTAAAAATGTATCTTGTCAAATCTGACAGCAAAATGTAAAATTTACACGATTTACAATTAGACAAGATGGTCTAATCAAGAAGTTTTGATGGCCACTACATGTAAAGGTATTTCAAGAACTAAGGTTCTTGGTAATCGCTACTGACGAAGGGTAATAACCCATAAACAATATTGTCTAGCGATCCACCAGTTAGTCTTCATGGACCTGTTTTAATTAATGTTCACTACACCATTGAGCTGTAAGATTAGACCATCTTTCGTGTAAATTTTACATTTTGATGTCAGATTTGACAAGATACATTTTTAATTTAAATATATATATATATATATATATATATATATATATATATATATATATATATATATATATATACACGAAAGATGGTCTAATCTTACACCTCAATGGTGTAGTGAACATTAATTAAAACAGGTCCATGAAGAATAACTGGTGGATCGCTAGACAATATTGTTTCTGGGTTATTACCCTTCGTCAGTAGCGATTACCAAGCACCTTAGTTGTTGAAATACCTTTACACGTAGTGGCCATCAAAACTTCTTGGCGCGAGCCAATCACTCCTAATGCTATATATATATATATATATATATATATATATATATATATATATATATATAAACCAATTGTATTCTTTAAATGCAAAGCAACCTGCATGGCAAAATAAACGGCAAAAATCAAGAAATCACTTTAAGGATTTTTTTATCGAAAAATTTTTCTAGTAATAATTGATCAGAATTGCCCAAAACCCTAAATCCAAAATTTCATGAAAATTAAAAATGTTAAAATTTTCCGTAAAAGTCCGTAAATACTTATTATTAGCTGCGCCGAAGAAAGTATGCTGTGAAAATTATGTTTGAAATAAAACCTGAACTGCCAAAGTTGTTATTGTTTAAGCGCAGCCACCTCTGCAAATAATATTAACCGATTGGGAATTGTTATTGAAGAAAATTTTAACACTTTTAATTTTCATGAAATTTTGGATTTAGTGTTTTGGGCAATTCTGGACAATTATTACTAGTAAAATTTTTCGATAAAAAATCCCTAAAGTGATTTCTTGATTTTTTCCATTTATTTTGCCATCGCAGGTTGCTTTGAATTTAAAGAAGACAATTGTTTTTTGGGATTAAATAGAGCAATGAGTATTCTACGTTTGGGAAAAAAAATACTAAAATCGGACTAAAAATAAAAAAGATACGAGGGTGTTACACTCTTAAGTGAAACACACTGTATATATAACTGCAATAGTTCGGACTGAACTTCCTTAATATTACTTACACTCTATTTATCAGCAACTTTTCAAATATTAGTTGTTTAGAATATTTAATATTGTTAAGTTTTATATCAACATTTTTTCATTTTTTCGATAACTCGTACCGTCTTCGAGATATGAAAAAGGTGATAACAACACACACACACACACACACACACACACACACACACACACACACACACACACACACACACACACACACACACACACACACACACACACACACACACACACACACACACACACACACACACACACACACACACACACACACACACACCGCGCGCCCGGGGAGGAGTTGCCCAAATACCTAACAACTCCATTTAAGAGCATAATCAGCGGAAATAGAATACCGATTGACTGTGTTCTGTAGTAAATTGACTTTAGTGTAAAAATAAGAGATATAAGATCGGAGGTGAAGTCTTGGCAGGCACAATAACTAATTTAGAACTTTATTTCACTATACAATTAACTATAGTTCACGATTAAATTATAATATTCGAAGTCAACGAGTCACTTTTTAAAAACTGACTACGGCCTTGTCAATTTGACAACAACATGCTACAAATTAGCGGGAGTTGGCACCTGAAAGAGAAATAATGAAACGCGCCTCCGCACAAATTGTGTAGAATCCTGAACATTCCGCCCGCCTCGTCGGAGGACGAAATTAATTCTCTTCCCCATTTTCCTTCTTCCACTGTTGTGTCACTGGGTCTCGTGACTCTTGAGTAGAGGGCAAAGCTTGACTATTGGACGGGTAAATGATGACGTCGCCGTCTTGACTGTTGCGACGCGGATTCGTTTGTCTTCTCCCGGGTGAACGTTGGTGATACGAGCTAGTGGCCACTTAGTCGGTGGTAGATGTTCGTTTTTTACAAGAACTAGATCGCCAATTTCCAGAGAAACCTGAGGGTGTTGCCATTTTTGACGAGATTGCAAACTATGCAAATACTCCTTTGACCATCGATTCCAGAAGTGGCGTTGCATTTGCTGGATGTGTTGAAATCTTGATAAGCGAGACAGAGGTAAATCCATTAGAGACGGTTCAGGGACTGCAGTCAGAGGTTCACCGATTAAAAAGTGAGCTGGCGTTAGAGCTGTCAGATCGTCGGGATCATCGGTTAGTGCTTGGAGTTGACGAGAGTTTAGGCAAGCTTCTACTTGAGTAAGAAATGTTGTCATTTCTTCGAAAGTTAAGGTGTTATCGCCTGTGACTCGTCGAAGATGGTGTTTCGTAGATTTGACGGCTGCTTCCCAGAGACCACCAAAGTGCGGGGCCGCTGGAGGGTTGAACTTCCACAACGTTCCATCATTGGCGAGTATGTTCGAGATTTTTTCGGATTCAGCAGAGGTTGTGGTAAAGAGAGCTCGTAGTGCGGCGTCTGCTCCTACAAAATTCGTTCCGCAATCACTACTGAGCGTACATACGAGGTTAATTGAAGATTGTTCCGTACAATTTACGCGCATTTAAACTACCGCAGCATAAGCAAGCTGTGAAGCGTCTCCGAATCCATGAAGCTCGACAGTCTGTGGAGATGATCTCAATCCGAGCCATCGAGGAATACGGACTTTCGAGATTGCGGGTAGATCAGCTTGGATTTCGATCCAACGTGTTGCTTGTTCTTCTGGTAGCACGTCATCCCATTCAAGCTTAAGCAGCCACAAGGATTGCATAAATATTTTCGTGCGTATCATCACTGGTGCTAGCCATCCAAGTGGGTCGAATAGTTGAGCAATGCGAGACAACACATTCCTTTTGGTTAGGGTATGCTCAAGCTCACTGGATTTTACCTGGAAAAGGAAGGAGTCGCTCGTCGATTGCCACGATAACCCTAGCATGTGGAAGGTTTCCGGTTGTCAGACGATCGAAGTAGTCGTGGCCCTTACTTCAGGCGTCAGATGATTAAGAAGTTCTGGGCTGTTTGATGTCCATTTGCGTAGGGCGAAGCCGCCCGCCTTGAGCAGCTCGATTAATTCGTTCTGCTTGACCAAAGCAGTGTCGATGTCGTCGGCGCCAGATAAAACATCATCGACGTAGACGTCACTCAAAAGTGCTGAGGCTCCAATTGGGAAGTGATCCCCTTCGTCATAAGCGAGTTGACGAAGCACTCTCATTGCGAGGAAAGGAGCACACGCACGGCCATATGTTACCGTACGGAGACGGTAAGTGTCAATTGACGATGAATTTCTTCTCCAGAAAATTCGTTGAAGATCACGATCTTCTTCGTGTACGAGCACTTGCCTTTACATTTTCTCCATGTCGGCGGAGAACAGTATTTTGTGCGTTCTCCATCGAAGTAAGATGCTGACGAGTTCAGGCAAGATCTTAGGACCTACATGAAGATGATCGTTTAGCGAGTGTCCGAAGTTGGTTTTTTGCGATCCGTTAAAAACTACTCGCAACTTTGTAGTAGTAATACTTGATTCTCTCCATACGCCGTGGTGTGGAAGATAGTAGCAGAATTGTGGCTTTGGGCTTGATGAGGGGATGAGCTCCATGTGATTTAGTGATTCGTATTCTGTCATAAAGTCGAAGTATGCTTCGAAGAGCGTAGTGTCTTGTGAGAAGCGATGCTCCATTCGTTGTAGCATTTTTGAGGCCGGAATATAGGAATCGCCGAGAGTATCGAGAGGTTTCCTTAGAGGTAGACGAACCGTATATCTACCGTCTTGCGTTCGAGAGTGTGTCGAAATGAAGTGATTTTCGCATTCAGTTTCTTCCGGAAGAAGTTTTGGAAGTGAAGTTGCTATTTCTTCTTGCTCCCAGAAGCGCTGGAGAGATGAGGAGAGAGAAGTGTCGAGTGCGATTTGCATGCTAGTTAGTGATGGGAGGCTAGCCGAGTGAGAAGCTATTTTGCCAGAGATTATCCAGCCTAATTGCGTGTTTTGAGCTATTAGAGAGGTAGCGTTTCCCCTTCGAATCAGTAACATCTCAATGGGACGTGTTGAGAAAAAGTCTGGGTCGGCTAAGGGGAGTCCATCGAGGTGCTTCCATGGTGAAGTCAAGATAAGACTGGGTGGTTGATAAGCAGTTAATTTTGGAAGAACGAGTGCTTGCACTTGGCATTCAAATTCCGAATTTACTCGAGACTTTATCCAGAGGGAGACGGATCCTCGCGATGTTGTAGCCGCGTTGGCTCCGATGCCAGTGACGATTACCGACGCAGATGATCGCGGGAGTTTCATTCGTTGAGCGAGTGATTCGGAAACAAAGGATGCTTCGGACCCTTGGTCTATGAGCGCGCGCACTGAGAATCTATTATCTCTTGATGTTGAGACATCAACTAGAGCAGTGGCAAGGAGAACACGTGCCGATAGTACTCTTGACACCTTCACGTTGTGAGTCGCGAGTTGAGTTGATGTCGGAAGAGTTTGAGAGTTAGCTGGTTGCTTGGCGCTAACTGAGGTGGAAGAGCCAGAAGTCATCGATGGCGACGAGTAAGAGTCGTGAAGAGTGGTATGGTGCTTGCCCTTGCAGGCTTGACACGTTTTGAGAGAGCGACAATCGCGTACGTAGTGGTTCCCAAGACAATTTAGGCACAATTTATTTGCCAGCACAAAGAGCCGTCGCTCTTCGGCCGTTTTCGCACGAAAGGTTTCGCAGAAGAGAACAAAGTGTCCTTGTTGGCATAGGGAGCACTTCTGGTAGGTTGGAGCATTGCTTGAAACGTGAGATTTAACTCTGTGTCGAGTCAACGTAGTAGATGGGTTCTTAGAGTTGCGACAAGAACTCGAACATGCGGATTTCGAGGATGTTGAACCTTCGCGTGGTTTTGTTGTTCCTTCGAGAGCTTCGATGGAACAAATGCGATTTTCGAGAAAAGTTAGCAGTTCTTGATAGGTAGATGGTTCCTTATTGGCTCCTACAGAAACTTCCCATTCGCGTCGAGATTGTTTATCTAATTTTTGTACTGTCATGTACACGATAAAGTCGCTGCATTGCTCAACGGGGCGTCCTAGAGCCTTCAAGGCTCCAATTGCATTGGAAGTTCCGTTGTAGATGACCTTCAGATCTGAAGAGGACTCTGTGGTCATACTTGGTAGTGAAAAAAGGCTAGCGATTTGAGCATTAGTCAGTAGGCGAGTTTTGTCGTATCGAGAGGTGAGAAGTTGCCAAGCGGTTTCGAAGTTATCGGCAGTAGAAGGTACTGAGGCTATGAGGGAAGAAGCTTCCTTTGTTAAACTAGTTTTCAAATAGTGCATTCGTTCTATTGGCGACAACGAAGCTTCAATTACCATGGACTGGAAGAAATTGAGCCATTCAGTAAAATCTCCCGAGAATTTTGGAATGTTGATTTTCGGCAATGATTGCCGCATTAAAGGAACAGCATCGCTTCTAGCAACTTCGTGAGATCCTTCAGCAAGGGCACAATTACAGTCGAGTAACTTACCCTTCTGAGTGAGGTAAATTTCTTCCGTCGTTGAGAAAAAATCTTCAGTGAAGTATTTTAAATTAACGTCTTCGGTCGATGCATCATCTTCGATTTTATCGTGACAATTTTTGAATTGCTTCCATTTTTCTTCGAGTGACTGAAGTCGGGCTTCAAGCACACCTTGAGTTATATTTGCTTGCTGGGTCATTTTTGATGTTGTCGTAAGTACGAGCTAATTGTCCAGAAAGTCTGGCTTGTTTTTCCAGTCGTGATTGCATGATTTGAATTAAGTTATAATCGTGAAAATCGTTTGAAATCGCGAAAAGTGAGCGAGAATTCAAAAATAACGACGCGGCGCGGAGCTGACCGCACGAGAGAGAGAGATAGATAGCGTTAGCGCGTACTGCAGACGCACTTCGATAGATGCCCGTCAACGATGCGAAGCGAGAGGCGAACTTACTCACCCGGCAATGTCACAACGCACCGACACAAACACAAATGAGAGTTTTTTGATAGTGTTTTTGCTCCGATCCGGCTCGAAGGACCAAAATGTTCTGTAGTAAATTGACTTTAGTGTAAAAATAAGAGATATAAGATCGGAGGTGAAGTCTTGGCAGGCACAATAACTAATTTAGAACTTTATTTCACTATACAATTAACTATAGTTCACGATTAAATTATAATATTCGAAGTCAACGAGTCACTTTTTAAAAACTGACTACGGCCTTGTCAATTTGACAACAACATGCTACAAATTAGCGGGAGTTGGCACCTGAAAGAGAAATAATGAAACGCGCCTTCGCACAAATTGTGTAGAATCCTGAACAGACTGGCATAGGAGTATAACCATACCTATCTTCAAGAAATACCAGAAAACTAACCCCGACAATTTTAGAGGCATAAGTCTGCTCTGCACGATCATGAAACTCTTCACCTCAATGCTAAGACTGACGTTGGAGGAACAAGTGGAATATAGAGATGAATACCAATGTTTCAGACGAAATAGATCAATAACAGATGCATTATTCATACTAAGACAACTCAAAGAAGAAGCAATCGAATACGACAAGCCACTGTACGCATGCTTTAAATACCTCACAAAGGCGTTTGGCTGAGTACAACTGAGGGATGTGATAGAAATCCTACAGGAGATGAAGGTACCATCGGAGATCGTCATATCATACACCAACTTAACATCAATAACACTACAGCGATCAAGGCAAATGACAAAACATCCAACTAATAAACAGCCCCTTCTTGTTTAACTTGATAATGGACAACATCATAGACGAGGTCCACTCCCTGAGCCTCGGGTACACATAAGGTTCGGTGCGGTGCGGTGTTCATGTGCTATGCCGACGATGCAGTTATCGTGGCGAATACAGAAGACGACCTACAGCAACAGGTGTTTCGCTTGTAGCAGGTGGCACGGAAATATAATATGGTAATACCAAACAAGAAAACAAAAACAACAACCTATTCCAGGGACATGAGATGCAAAACAGAAATTGATAGCAGCAGCATACAGCAGGTGATGGATTTAAGATTCCTGGAGCGGACACACTAAGTTACCACAAGCCAACACAATAACTAAGACATAAAATAAAGCTGCTATCATATCGGGATGCTTAAGAGACGTCGTGTGGAATAACAAACACATGCGTATCGACAGCAAAATGAGAATATACAAAGCGTGCGTACGCCCAACACTAACTTATGGAATAGAAACCAGAGCAGACACTAACAATACAAAATCGATGCTAAGGACAGCCGAAATGAAAACCCTTAGAACAATAGCTGAGAAAACACTGCATGACAGAGTGAGAAACGACGAAATAAAAGGGACCTGCGGAGTAGAAGATGTGGTGAGATGGGGAAGGCAGAGGAGACGTCAATGGTATGCCCATGTTAGAAGGATGGAAACAGAAAGGATAGCCCGAGCAGCGCTGGAGGACATGCCAGAAGGAAGACGACCAAAGCGATGGATAGATACCTGGAAGTCCACGTCCCAAAAAAATCGAACCTGACTTTGAAGGAAAAATAGACCATGAGGTCTTCGAAAGAAGAAGAAGTGTTCATAAACAGCGCAATTCATTCTACATGCTCTTGAAATGAAATATCAAATTACTTGGCATTATATTTATCATAAAATAATTTATAATTTTATATGTACATTTATTATTATGTACAGTTAATAAACACATTTATTTATCTATCCATCTATCTATTCCATTTTTTGTTCATATTTTTGCTTTGACACATCTAGCTAGAACTTCTATTACTCTTTATAAAGTTAATGTTTTAAATTCTTGGCACGAGTATTTTATTGCTTTTACATGTCCAATAATTAACTTTGATGGTGATTTCTAATTTTACAATTTTCCTCAAAACCCAGAGCTAAGATCAAATTTCAGTGCACATTTTCGTAAACTTAATCGTTGGCAACTACAAGCTCATTTGTGTTAATATTTGATTCCATACAATATATATAGAAAAGACACCAAGGTTCCCGAAATAGTATGGATTACCAAAAATTCCAAATTTATTGTGCGCTCCCCGGGATCGCCAGTTCAACCAGCAGTGAGATTTTGCAAAAGAACTACAACCAAATGGTGGTAATCATATGCGTATAATACAGATTACAAAACCTTGCGGTTGAAGAACTGATTAGTACGATCAGGTCAATATTTTTGGTAGCATTATTGTGTTATATACCTTATTCTTTGTTTGTTTGTTTATTTCTCTTTTTTCAAAAATAGTCTTGTTCGTCTGGCAGTATGTTCTTCTAGTATATCTTGATTACGGTATATATTTCCTATTTCCAAAGTTTCTCTCTTTACCTATTCTCATCACTTTGCTATTCCCCACAATTATTTCCATTTCATTTTTCTCTATTTCTTTTTTCCATATTATTTTATGCACTCTCCTTTCCCTGTGGGCTAGCAGAACTGCATCGGCCGCGTATGCCATGCTCTGTGTATATGCCGGTTTCATATTTATGTGCCCTACGCACATACTCGGCGCTTCCTTTTCGCATTCCCTTATTATGTCGTCCATATATACCATAAAAAGTAGTGGGCTTATACTATACACCTGTTTCAATCGTCTTTCCATTTCAAATACTCTGGAATTCCCTCCTTCCATTCTTACTGCTCCCATCACTGTTCTATATATGCTTCTTGCTACATGCATATTTTTTTCCGACACCACCCTTTTCCTTAATATTTTCCAAACTTCCTCCTTCTTCACCGTGCCAAACGCTGACTTAAGTTCATGAAATCTATACAGGGTGTTAAAAAAATGTCTCACAATGTATTGAGGGCTGATAGCATGGCCCAAAATATGCCGAAAAGTCTCAATGAACATGGGTCCGCAAATGGAAGGTTTCGAAGATAAGAAACATTTTGTGTCTACACCACTTACACTACATCTAGGTGGCATGGACTTTCGAACTCTTTCGAAAAGACCTACAGTGGCTCGGATTCGATGTCATCCTTGATATACTCTTTGCTCCGGGAGATCATTTACAGGCGTAACGTGTACTAACATTTTCAAATATTCCTAAAAAAAGTAATCAAGGGGGTTTAAATCGGGCGATCTTGCAGGTCATGATACAGGTCCGCCCCTTCCTGCGCATCTTCGTCCAAAAGTTCCGTGCAAATACTCTCTAACGGCAATCGAAAAATGCACGGAGCACCACATTTGTTGCCTTTGGTTGAAAGGAATCTCGTCTAAAAGATGCGTATTGTGGATATCTCCGAAACCGCCCAGTTGCGGACCCATGTTCATTAAGACTTTTCGGCATATTTTGGGCCATACTATCAGATCTCAAAGTTTGTGACACTTTTTTTAACACCTGTATATAGATCTCCTTTTCCTATATATCTTTCCATTATGTCTCTTAAGTTGCTTATATCGCATATGTATGTCTCTGTACGCTGCATACTCCGCTTTTATGTTTCCTTGCAATTCCATTATTGGTCTTCGCTCTTTCCCTGTCCGTCCTTGTCCGCTTCCAACCACTTCTTTACTCTTTCTCCTCCCCATTTGATCATCTCTGGCGCTACACCGTCCCCTTCACTTGCTTTTCCATTTTTCATATTCTTTATAGCTTACTCTACTTCTTTTTTCGTTATATCATTCCAATGTTTTACCCCTTTCCTGTTTTCACAGCCTTCATTTGCATTTCTTCTTTATC
The DNA here is from genome assembly GCA_959613385.1 of Geotrupes spiniger. NCBI lineage: Eukaryota > Metazoa > Arthropoda > Insecta > Coleoptera > Geotrupidae > Geotrupes > Geotrupes spiniger. The sequence goes on from OY390737.1 coordinate 36,913,060, forward strand.
TCATTTCCTTACCTCTTTAAACTTTTCGCTAAAATATTTCCTCCATGCCATCCAGAATTTCTGCTGTTTCTGTTTTCAAATTTTGCTTATCATCCCTTATATTTCATATTCGTTTCCTTTTCTCCCCTATTAAAGTTTTTATGTAACTCCAAAAAGCCCTATCCTTATATAGTTCGTTTCCAGGTTATCCCCGAACTCCACCCAGCTATTCTGTTTCCCCTCCTTTACTGCTATCTTTACCTCATTTCTCTTTGCAATAATATTCTCCTCTATGTGTTTCCGCATTTTAGTTTCTTGAAATTTCTTCCAAGCTTGCTTCTTTTCCTTTATTTTGCCCTTTACTTCCTCATTCCACCATTGCGTCCTTCTCCTTCTTTGGTCTACACATTGTTTCCCACATACTTGCTCACTTTTTTTACTAGCACTTACCTTAGTACTTCCCATATCCCTTGTATTGACCAATCCCCTCTCTTATTTTCCTCTTTCTCCAGTTTTATATTCACTAGTTCCTGGTACTCTTTTTTTACTTTCTCCGTTTTTAGTCTTTCTATTTTAATCCTTTCATACCTCCCAAGGTCCATCATCTTTGGTCTTTCTATTTTTGCCCCTGCTATCACTAAGCTTTGATCTGTGTTTATTTCCACCCTTTTCCAATTTTCACTTCTCTTATAATTGCACTTATGGTAGCTGTGTATACTATGTAATCAATTATGCTCTTTCCCTCCCTCCATTCTGTTTCATATATGCTCATGTCCTCTTCGCTTTGTTTGAAAAAGCTATTTCCTATTACCATATCATTCATTATACTGAACTGGGAATATTATTTAACTAAAATAATATTATGAATATATATATATATATATATATATATATATATATATATATATATATATATATATATATATATATATTCATAATATTATTTTAGTTAAATAATATTCCCAGTTCAGTATAATGAATGATATGGTAATAGGAAATAGCTTTTTCAAACAAAGCGAAGAGGACATGAGCATATATGAAACAGAATGGAGGGAGGGAAACAGCATAATTGATTACATAGTATACACAGCTACCATAAGTGCAATTATAAGAGAAGTGAAAATTGGAAAAGGGTGGAAATAAACACAGATCAAAGCTTAGTGATAGCAGGGGCAAAAATAGAAAGACCAAAGATGATGGACCTTAGGAGGTATGAAAGGATTAAAATAGAAAGACTAAAAACGGAGAAAGTAAAAAAAGAGTACCAGGAACTAGTGAATATAAAACTGGAGAAAGAGGAAAATAAGAGAGGGGATTGGTCAATACAAGGGATATGGGAAGTACTAAGGTAAGTGCTAGTAAAAAAAGTGAGCAAGTATGTGGGAAACAATGTGTAGACCAAAGAAGGAGAAGGACGCAATGGTGGAATGAGGAAGTAAAGGGCAAAATAAAGGAAAAGAAGCAAGCTTGGAAGAAATTTCAAGAAACTAAAATGCGGAAACACATAGAGGAGAATATTATTGCAAAGAGAAATGAGGTAAAGATAGCAGTAAAGGAGGGGAAACAGAATAGCTGGGTGGAGTTCGGGGATAACCTGGAAACGAACTATATAAGGATAGGGCTTTTTGGAGTTACATAAAAACTTTAATAGGTGAGAAAAGGAAACGAATATGAAATATAAGGAATGATAAGCAAAATTTGAAAACAGAAACAGCAGAAATTCTGGAATGGCATGGAGGAAATATTTTAGCGAAAAGTTTAAAGAGGTAAGGAAATGAGATAAAGAAGAAATGCAAATGAAGGCTGTGAAAACAGGAAAGGGGTAAAACATTGGAATGATATAACGAAAAAAGAAGTAGAGTAAGCTATAAAGAATATGAAAAATGGAAAAGCAAGTGAAGGGGACGGTGTAGCGCCAGAGATGATCAAATGGGGAGGAGAAAGAGTAAAGAAGTGGTTGGAAGCGGACAAGGACGGACAGGGAAAGAGCGAAGACCAATAATGGAATTGCAAGGAAAGATAAAAGCGGAGTATGCAGCGTACAGAGACATACATATGCGATATAAGCACCTTAAGAGACATAATGGAAAGATATATAGGAAAAGGAGATCTATATACAGGTGTTAAAAAAAGTGTCACAAACTTTGAGATCTGATAGTATGGCCCAAAATATGCCGAAAAGTCTTAATGAACATGGGTCCGCAACTGGGCGGTTTCGGAGATATCCACAATACGCATCTTTTAGACGAGATTCCTTTCAACCAAAGGCAACAAATGTGGTGCTCCGTGCATTTTTCGATTGCCGTTAGAGAGTATTTGCACGGAACTTTTGGACGAAGATGCGCAGGAAGGGGCGGACCTGTATCATGACCTGCAATATATATATATATATATATATATATATATATATATATATATATATATATATATATAAAAATGGTACTTATCTTGTATCATGAGCAGTCAGTCGTTGAATAAAACACTTTTAGCAATATTAAAGTTTATTGCGACACCTTTTTTTTGCAATAAGGTGTTTCGGAAACCCTTGTCAAGCAATAAACATTAATATGACAAATGACATTAAATAAAACCTATCGCGGTCACAAGGCCGACTTTCTATTACCCCAGTATTTACTGCAAGAACTAGGGAAAACCTTGTAAAAACCTAGTTAGGGTATTCGTCCAACATTTAATTCACTACAATACAATTTAAATCACAACGATAAAAAAATATATATGATAAGATAAAAATAAATTAACCCGCAATTGTAATAATAATGATCAAAAAATTGTATTGTAATGAATGAAATATTGGACACTTGGAATTTTGTGACAATATTAATTCAATATTAATAAATCAAAATTAATATTAGAAATTAATATTAAAGCCACAAAACTCCCATTGTGAAAAGGCTAGCTAAGAGAACTAATAATAAAAATCTACTAGAATGACCAATGTTTAATTCAAAAAAAAAAAAAATTAACATTAAAACAAAGCAAATTTCTAAAAATGATTAAAATGAAATCAACATTGGTCAGACCTCTTAAAAAAATATACAAATCAAAACTTAAATTAATGTGCCAATAATCAACTCAAACGCAGGGCCGCTCTAAAAGGATAACGTATAAATTCCAAGTTAATACATGCCAATGCCATAAAAAATGACTATGCAAAAGTAAACACCAGCATGCACCAAAATAGAACCACACATCAACCTTAAAGATCAGCTCTACAATGAGTTCATTAAAGGTCACATCTCTTAAATATTAATTACTAATTTGATCAATGTTCAAACTAAAGCTATGTGAAAAAGTTAGTTTCAACATTGGTCAAAATAAAACTAAAATTAAATTAACAAATAAAAGAAAAAGAAAAAAATCAATCTAGAAAGGTGCAGGCTCACAGTAATAAATTATTATAAATTTTACTTAAATTGAGAGTGTCAGTTTTAGAGTTTATAGCGTTAGTGTCTTTTTGTATATGTAACATCTCCAAAACCAAACGCTTTTTATAATTGCACTCTTTTGTAAGAATTTTGATGTCATCGAAATCAAAAATATGTCCTGTGTTTTTTGCATGTTTGGATAAAGCAGTGTCAATGGTTTTGTTAGATGTTGTACTGTATTTATTTGTGTATATGCGTCTATGTAAGTATTGTAATGTTTGACCAACATAAGTTGCTGGACAATTAGAACAGTTAATTTTGTATATAGTGTGTGTTTGGTTTTGTTTTGGTATTTGTGGTTTAAGTTGTGTAAAAATGTTTTTAACTGTGTTATGGTTTGTGTGTGCAATTATAATATCGTATGGCTTTAGAGCATGTTTAATGCGTTCCGATAAACCCTTAATATACGGAAGTGATGCATATCTAATATCGTTATTAGTAGATATTAGATCTGCATTGTTGTTATATAAATTGTGAATTCTGCGCCTAATTAACTTTTCGAAAAATGAATTTGGAAAGTTATTTGTAATTAAAAAAGATTTAATTTTGTCTAAATTTGCTTTTCGAAATTTTGGATGTGATAATTTAATTCCTTGATCAACAAGGCTATTAACAACACTTCTTTTATATATTAAAGGTGTATCAGAACTGAAGTTTATGTATCTATTGCAATTAGTTTCCTTAATATACCAATTTGTAAAAATGTGAGTGTTAGTGTGTGTAATTTGTATATTTAAAAAATTTATGGAGTTATTTGTCTCTGTTTCTAGTGTAAATTGTATTAGCATTTTAAGTGATTTACAGTCGAGAATTTGTACAATAATTATATATATATATATATATATATATACATAATATAATCTATCAAGTTACATTATGGTGCAACGTAGAATATTCATTTGATTACATATATTGCACAAGTGAGAATATTTAAATATCATAACGAGTAATATTAGTCGAATCATGGGTTATGAAGTTAGCATGTTAGCATGTACGAAGATAGAGTAAACAAACACCACCTTGAGGTTTTCCGATGACGTCACATAAAGTCAGTAGAAACGTAAAATATCACGTATCAAATATAATGTGACGAATCACAATGTCTAGAAATACTCAATCTACGCCTGGTGTCACATATTTGTGGAATTTGCTGCGTATGTTTTATTAAGTTATATTGAAAAATGGAAAATAAATATAAAAACATTGTTTTGGTACTAAATACTCGTATATGCATGTAGTATATGTAAATTATATGATATGAATATAAAACTTATATAGAATATCCAATGTAGTGTCGATTGGAGTTTGTATATGCAAAGGAATTATTCGAGAATCGTGTAGAATTATTAAATCCGTGAATCGTTAAATAAAGCACTGCAAAATAAACACAAATCTCAAAGTAAGCGTAAATATGCCTAGATACAAAAGTTTTCACTGTAGTGAAAAGAAAACATAAATAAAATAATTCAAAGCTTTATTTATTAGATCTAAATGCAAGTAAAAGAAACAAACTCAGTTTAAAAATTACTAAACTACACCATACAAATTGAGACTCGATATTTTTGTATTTTTTGTATTCAAAGGCAATACAATTAAACAATTAAATTCAAAAAGTTCGTAGTAACAACCAATAAATTGAAACGCACGTACTGATTTCTAGTTCTGGAGTTCCGAATATTGTTGCAAGCGAAACTCTCGGTCTCGATGTCGAAGACTGACTGATTGATCGCAATGCCGATGCCGGTCTGCTTATATACCCGATGCTATTTTACATTATTTTTTAATTTTAATCTAAATTTTAACGAAAGTCGCAAACCGAAATCTATTGGTGGTTTGAAATGGACCGCAGTTGTCAAGCCGGTTGTAAAAGCTGGTTGGACGCAATTGTTACCAAGGTGTTATGAGTCACGTCTAGGACCATGCGATTATATCATGTATTTGAAAATACTTTAAGATTTAAGTAGTAAAGCCTATTATATTGAATTCTACTTTATAATTATGTTATTCTTAATTCTATTCTAATATTCTACATACCTTATCTAACTTAATTATACGACACACAACCTTATTTGTTCAATTATTTACATGGAGTTATTATTCGGAACAATATTACGAGGCCGAATCTCTCTACGTGGCTCGATCTAAAAGTTCTACTCTCGTCTGGCGTCGTATTTCGTTGCTGCCAAACCTGTTATTTTATTTAACGCTTTTGTTATTGAATTTATGACCTTTGCAATACACATATATATATATATATATATATATATATATATATATATATATATATATACATATATATATGTGCTTCTTGGTTCTCGGGTTGTGAACCGCGTTGTAGAAATGTTCCCCGAAGGGTCGCTTCGACGTTTCGGCAGAGTCCCATCTGCCATCTTCAGGAAGCTCTTCTAGGTCTCGCTGACTTAGAAGAACAGTTCTTTCTAAGTCAGCGAGATCTAGAAGAGCTTCCTGAAGATATTAATTCAACATGTGTTGAGTGGCAATTGAAAACGGTACTTCGCTATTTTACAAGGTATGTGTGAAATTTTAAACTAAAAAGTCAAATTGACTTTCTATCGATTTACTTCAAATTTAATAGCGGGACTCTTTACTGCTTTAACTCACCAGTACTTTATCATTAATCTTGGTTTGGTATCGTATTTATAACTTAGACTTCCATTTTCCGACGTTGGTTTTTCGAAGTGTCAAAACTATCAACCCTACAATTATCGCATTTTGCATGATAAACTGACGTGAAGGTGCTTCAATGGAAGCCGGAGAGTGACTGGATCACATGACCTCCAAATACGTTGAAATTCATAATAATTCAAGTAAATTATAATTTTATGAACTTTTGCCCCCAATAACTCTCGGACTATGCTTTTAAAGAGGATTTTTTTCCACACTCCGGTAACCAATTTTGGTCTGATTAATTACTTCAAAGCATTTTAACAACTTTTTAATCCAAGTTTGAATCATTAGCGTTATCATCTCAAATGGCGATTTTTTACAAGCATTTTGATATGCAAAATTCTTACATTTAAATATACGAATTAGAGTAAATTGACTAGGAAAGCTCAATTTGACTAAACTGTAAAGACACATATATCAAGATGTGATGTTTACTTTTTAGAGTCCTTTACCGCCAGTAAATAAATGGTTGATTCACACTGAGTTTTCAGATTTATCACAACTTGTAACTCCCATATATATATATATATATATATATATACACACGAAAGATGGTCTAATCTTACACCTCAATGGTGTAGTGAACATTAATTAAAACAGGTCCATGAAGACTAACATTACATTTTTCTGTCATATTTGACAAGACACATTTTCAATTTGAATTGTTTTTGAACTTAATTGCAGCAATCCTTTCATATGTTGACAGTGGACATTTGACAGTCGTCTTGTTTACTCGCCGCGAGGTGTTAGACAAGGTATCGTCTTGTCAGTGTTCTGTTGTCAGTGGTTCATTAGGAGTGATTGGCTCGCGCCAAGAAGTTTTGATGGCCACTACATGTAAAGGTATTTCAACAACTAAGGTTCTTGGTAATCGCTACTGACGAAGGGTAATAACCCAGAAACAATATTGTCTAGCGATCCACCAGTTAGTCTTCATGGACCTGTTTTAATTAATGTTCACTACACCATTGAGTGTAAGATTAGACCATCTTTCGTGTAAATTTTACATTTTTCTGTCATATTTGACAAGACACATTTTCAATATATATATATATATATGTATATATATATATATGTTGGTGCGTAAGTTCTCGCGGCTGAAATCTGTGCTTCTTGGTTCTCGGGTTGTGAACCGCGTTGTAGAAATGTTCCCCGAAGGGTCGCTTCGACGTTTCGGCAGAGTCCCATCTGCCATCTTCAGGAAGCTCTTCTCGGTCTCGCTGACTTAGAAGAACTGACGTTCGGAGTTACTCGTTCATCCTTATATTCCGGTTTGTCGTTGGGGTTGACTACGCTCGACTGCTTCTTACTTCGGCTCCTGGTTAATGGACCTTGGTGTAGTGGGCGTGTGATGACCTGTAGCGGTTCCTGCGGTGGTTCCTGTGGCGCTGTCCTTTGAACACTGCTTGTACTGTATTGTTGAAATACTGGTCTCCATGTTGCAGGCAATCGTTGGGCATCATCTCGTGTGTTGAGGATTTCTTTCCGTTTCTCTATTTCTATTGCCTCCCGTATTATTCTGCTGGTGAACTGTTCAATGCTAGCTATTGTCCTTGTATTGTCGAAGTCGATTTTGTGTCCTGTGTCTAAGAAATGGCTAGCCAATGACGATGACGAATCTCTTTGTTTTACGGCGCGAATGTGCTCTTGTTTACGGACTTCAATGCGCCTATTGGATTGACCGATGTATGTCTTCTCGCAGTTTCCACATGGTATTTCGTACACTCCCTGCGTTTCTAATGGAATTTTCGTTTTTGGATTCCTCAGCATCGTTTCTATCTTCCTGTATGGTCTGAAGGCTGTATCGATGTTCTGTGTACTAAGCATCCTGCTTATCTTGTCCGTGGTCCCTCTGACATACGGTAGAAAAGCTGTGGCTGCTGGTTTTTCTTCTCGAGAAGAGGAAAAGGAAGAAGAAAAACCAGCAGCCATATATATATATATATATATATATATATATATATATATATATATATATATATATTGTTACCATTTTTTGCGGGCACGAGCACCGATAGTTGCAACAATCGGAGAGCGGGCCTGAGTTTTAATTTTATTTATTTTATTAACACTGTGGGCGCCAGTCACGAGTGACAAAATGTGGATTGGGGATGTTGTCAAAATCAAAAAAAGACAATTTAACAAATTTAATAATTAATTAGATTAACAAAATATGTACATAACATTGAACCATAAAAGAAATAATTAATCCTATTAGGATATTGTAATGTATTGTATATAGTAGATGTAGCGATCAATCTTCGTGTTTCTTGTAAGAGTTTTTTGTATATATATGCGTACCTGCACAGGCAGTCAGGTACCGTCATCGGCGAATAAAGGTTGTGTTTAAGCAAGCAAGTGTTTGATTTAAAGTAATCTACATTGGCGACGAGGAGTTCTAAACCCATTGCGTATGTTGGAAAATCAACGTGGCAAAGAATCAAGTCCGTTTAAAATGACGGAAACTACGGAAATAATAGGACATTTACGTGAATTCGATCAACGAAAATCGGACTGGTCAGTTTACAAACCGCGTCTTGAAAACTATTTCGTGGCTAATAATATTACGTGTTTGCTAAGAAAACGTGCAATATTACTTAATGCACTAAGTGAAGAAGCGTACAAACTCGTATATAATTTATCGTTACCGATAACACCGGAAACTAAACAATATGGTGAATTAATTACGTTACTAAATAATCATTTTAAAACGGGAATTTCAGTATTCGGAGCTCGATTTAAATTTTATACCGCAAAGAAAGAATTAAATGAAAGTGCAACCGAATGGGCAGCGAGGGTTCGCGGCTTGGCGGCAAATTGTGAATTCACCGCAGACAACATGCTGATGATTTTAAGGGATGTGTTCATCGTGGGTTTTAATTCAGGTCCGATCCAAGATCGCCTTTTTGAGGAAAATATTGCCGTATCTTTCGACCACGTGGTTAAAATAGCAGCTGCAAAGATGGCGGCGCATCCGGAAACCTTAGTACAAGTGAAGAGGGAGCCGGAAATACATCATGTTGGTACGCGCAGTAAATGGACAGGCGGTAAATCCGGATCGGCACCTGCGGCGACGCAAGCGAGAGCGGCGCAAGTTAGTCAGAAGACAACCCGGAAGGAAGGGAGATGTATGGTATGCGGTAGACAAAATCACCTCTCTGATAATTGTTATTTTCGTGAGTTTACATGTCACACGTGTCATAAAAAGGGTCATTTGTCTACAACATGTCCCTATAAATGTAAGAAAAATAAAGCACCTACTTTCAATCGAAATAAGAATTGTCAAAATTATATGGAAGATGTTGCATTATTTTCTGTTCAGGCAAAACAATCGTATAAACCAATTTTGTTGAATGTACTAGTTGAAAATATGCCTCTTACATTTCAAATTGATACTGGCTCTTGCATTTCGGCAATGCCGGAAAAGATATTTACAAGTAAATTTAATTTTTGTAGAATAGAACCGCCAGATAAATTATTATATTTTTATAATGGCGACAAAATTAAACCAACTGGTTTTACTCAATTAAAAGTTACCCATAATAATGTAGATAAACAATTAAAGGTATATATTATTAAAAATGGTTCAATTCCAATATTGGGTAGAGATTTTCTGGAATTATATAAATTAGGAGTTACTGAAATTAATTATGTCGACGTTCCAATTGATTTAAATAGTTTAATTAAAAAATATGAAAAGGTATTCTCTCAAGGTCTTGGCGCATTCAATAAAGGTAAGGTCTCTTTAAATTTAAAACATGAAAATGCCTCACCTAAGTTTTTCCGTCCACGACCATTACCATATGTAATACGGGACAAAGTGGAAGCTGAGCTAAATCGATTATTAAAATTAAAAATAATATCTCCAGTCAACTTTTCAAATTGGGGTACGCCAATTGTTCCTGTATTGAAAAAGGATGGTCAAGTACGCATATGTGGAGATTTTAAGGTAACTGTCAATCCAGTTCTAGAAAGTGATCAATATCCACTGCCGCGTATTGACGATCTGTTTTCTAAATTAGGTTCTAGTGTTTATTATTCAAAACTAGATTTATCACAAGCTTATCAACAAATTTACTTGGACAATGAGTCGAAAAAGCTTGTTACCATATCAACTCACAAAGGGTTATTTCAGTTTGAGAGATTACCATTTGGTATTGCTAGTGCCCCCAGTAAATTTCAAAGAATAATGGAAACATTACTTCAAAATGTCGATGGTGTTGTTTGTTTCATCGACGATATACTTATAAGTGGTAATAATCGAGAAGAACATATACATAGACTAGATAAGGTTTTAAGTATATTACAGGAGTCAGGATTAAAAATTTCGGTAGATAAATGTAATTTTTTTCAGCGAAAAGTTGAGTATTTGGGCTACGTTATCGATAAAGATGGGTTGCATACATCAAAAAGTAAACTAGTAGCTATAAAAAATGCACCTCTTCCACAGACGGTTACGCAACTTAAATCTTTTTTGGGTTTGGTAAATTACTACGGAAAATTTGTACCTAACTTGGCAACTATTTTGAATCCGTTATATAATTTACTTAAATCCACGACAGTCTGGAACTGGAACAATAAATGTACACTTGCATTTAATAATATTAAAACAATTTTAATGTCAGCCGAGGTTCTTGTGCATTTTGATCCAAAATTACCTATAAAATTAACAACTGACGCTAGCGCCTACGGCGTGGGTGCAGTGCTTTCACACATTATGCCTAATGGGAATGACCGACCAATAGCGTACGCGTCACGTACACTAAATAATGCAGAAAGGAATTACGCGCAAATTGAGAAAGAAGGCTTATCAATAATCTTTGGACTTTCTAAATTTAATCAATATTTATTTGGGAAAGAATTTATTTTAGTCACCGATCACAAACCATTACGTACAATATTCAGTCCAAATAAAGGAATACCACAATTTTCAGCAAATCGTTTAAGACGATGGGCAATAATTCTTTCGAATTATCAATATAAAATACAATTCGTCAAATCTCAGAAAAATTTGGCAGATAGTTTGTCGAGATTACCAATTAAAGACAAAGAAAAGTGGGACAATTTTGATTTGAATTATATGAATTATTTTAATTATAATGAAGTTATGCCAATTGATTTTGATACTGTAAAACAATTTACACAGACGGATGAAGTTTTATCAAAGATTAAAACGTATATTTTAAAGGGATGGCATAAAAGTATTAAAAATAATAATTTAATCAAACCATACTTTAATTATCGACATGAACTTAGTCTTGATAACGGATGCTTGTTATGGAACAATCGTCTAGTAATTCCGAACAAGTTAAAACAAAGGTTTTTAGATCAGTTACACAAAACTCATTTAGGGGTATTGAAAATGAAAAGTGTGGCCCGTTCCTATGTGTGGTGGCCAAATATTAATAAAGATATCGAAAATCTGGCAAAATCATGTGAAAACTGTAATATACATAAGCAAAATCCTCCTAAAATTCCTTTAAACAACTGGAAATGGCCAAACGATCCATGGAGCAGAATTCACATTGATTACATGGGACCATTTCTTAATAAATATTTCTTGATAATCTTAGATGCTCATAGCAAGTGGCTGGAAGTGTTTCCAACGAATTCAATTTCTAGTGGCAGCACGATTCGGGCATTAAGGTCTACTTTTGCAAGATTTGGTTTACCAAATTTAATTGTATCAGATAACGGTACACAGTTTGTGTCTGAGGAATTTGAATTATTTTTAAAATTGAATAAAATTAAACATATAACAACTGCACCGTACAATCCTCAATCAAATGGAGCCGCTGAAAACGCGGTTAAAACAGTTAAAAATGCTTTGAAAACGCGTTAGGTAAGAACAGAAATATAGATTTAAATTTAACATTAAATAATTTTCTATTTGATTATAGAAATGTAAAACATTCCACTACAGGTGTTTCACCATTTTCATTAATGTTTGGTAGATCAGGAAAAACTCGATTTGATTTACTCAAATCTGCAGCTAAAAATAAAAAATATGTACAAAATAAACAATTAAAACAAAGACAATATTTTCACGGAAACAGAATCGTTCAATTTACAGTTGGGGAGGAAGTGTTGGTAAAAGATTATCGTGAGCATAACAAACCAAAATGGATTAACGCCATCATAAGCAAAATTATAGGTAAATGCACATTTATTGTAAACGTTCAAGAATTAAAACTATCATGGAAAAGACACGCTAACCAAATTTTAAAACGTACAGTTGTCCAGAAAGTGTCAAGTTTGCCTGCTACCGATAATGAGACCACTACCAATGAATCTGTAAATTCAAAGATTACGACAAATGATACTATTGTAAATGAACATGCCATAACTGAAAGGCGGCCTAAACGGATAATTAAGGTACCAGATAGATTAGGGTATGAATAATGTAAATATGTAGTCATTAAGTTTATTGTTTATGTTGTAAATTTATGGTGGGGGTATGTAATGTATTGTATATAGTAGATGTAGCGATCAATCTTCGTGTTTCTTGTAAGAGTTTTTTGTATATATATGCGTACCTGCACAGGCAGTCAGGTACCGTCATCGGCGAATAAAGGTTGTGTTTAAGCAAGCAAGTGTTTGATTTAAAGTAATCTACAGATATGATAAACGTAAAAGAAAAGTTCCTTCTAATGAACACGGAGCGCTCGTGGTACACCGATCCAGCAGGTAGGTATAATGGCAACAAACAAAAATATTAAATAATAAACAATAAAGCCTTTGACAGACCACCTCACCTGCTTGAAAGTGCACACACGACTCCCTGTTTATCGGTCTCCCTCCACATGAGTGAACGATACTTGTCAATTTTTGGTCAGCTATATTAATTGGATGTACTATCATACATTACAATTTTAACGAATTTTAACGTTTCACACCCCCTCTTCCCCAATAAAAATTGAGAACTCAATTTTTTTCCATTTCTATAATTTAAGTCAACATCGGGAGTATGTATATGCGCGCATGACAAAATCGGTATTTGAAATCTCATATCGGACAATTCTGGTAAACTAATACTAAAGGATTAACAGAGGATACACGTTTCACGCCTAGGGACCCATCAACGCGGCTTATACTAACATACATTAAATAGGCCACGGATAAGAGGTAAATCCACAAAGGAAAAGTAAACAAAGGTAAACAATAACATCCTAACCAAGGGATAAATTAGAATTTGAGCCCAAATAAGGTTTTAAATCTTTGACATGCCATCGGCCTATGGCATTACCATCTAAGTCCACTAAATCATAGACAAGTGGTGATATAACTTGCTTTACTTGACAAATAATATATTTTGGAGCAAGCTTCGATGCAAATTTATTAATACTACTTGACAAAACATAATTCTTTTTCCACAATTTATCACCAACGTTATATTTATCAGAAGCTCTTTTTCGTAAATTGTACGAATGTACACTCTTATTATAGGCTAACTCCAATTTATTTCGTACATCTTGATAAAGTGCAGGCAGCTTAAGAATCTCATCTGCATAATTGTTTCGATCGGATAATATTAATTTTAATTTCTCATCATTTATTGATCCATAAAATGATCCTTTCAGAGGAAGTATACTCCAAAATTTAAAAATGAAGGGCTAAATCCTGTGACTTCATGAACGGCGGTGCGTAGAGCGTAACTAATTTTTGGAATTTGAATATCCCATGTTCGATGATCTAGGTTATCAATGTAGGATCTGATGGCCGTACCAACTACTCTGTTGACACGTTCAGTTGGATTTACTTGTGCGTGATATTTTGCATTATACCATATCTTCACTTCATATCGTTTCGCAATTTCTTTAAATATCTGGCTTGTGAATTGTGTGCCATTATCGCAAATAATTACCTGGGGAGTACCATATACAAGAAATAATTCGTTCTCCATATATTTTACGATGGTGCTGGCAATAGCCTCCTTCATGGGATGCAACAATGTGCAATCGCATACAACCAACAAATACTGATAACCAGTTTTAGATCGAGGTAAAGGACCAATAATATCACAAGAAATGTGTTGCCAAGGATAACACACATGTTTTGGTTGCCCCATTAAGCCGGGTCGGCTTGTAGTCAAAATCTTTTGAGAGGAGCAAACGTCACAAGAACGAATGTAACTTTTAACATCGAGGCGCATTTTGCGCCAATAATATAATTCTCTTATTGGTGACAAAGTTTTAAAAACACCAAGGTGAGAAGCAGTAGGTTCGTCATGACAAGATTTAATTGTGTTGATACGCTGCCCTTTTGGTATAACTAATTTCCAATCAGGTATATTAGAGTGAATGTTACAATAACTACGAAAATGTTTATAAAGTAGGTTTTCTTCAACTTTCCACTCGGAATAATTCTGTGGGTTCTCTTTGATTTTATTTAACATCCCGGAATACCAATCATCCGTTTCACAATTGTCAGCGTTGATCGCTAACAAGCAAACCTCAAGCGGTGCTCTTGACAATGCATAGGGAACTACATTCAAACGACCCTTTTTATGCTCAATAACCATGTTATACTGTTGTAATTTAATCGCCCACCGTGCCAAGCGTCCGGTTGGATCTTTTAAATTATGAAGCCATAATAAGGAACTGTGGTCTGTTATAACTTTGAAAACTGAACCCTCGATGTAAGGTCGAAATTTTTCAACGCCAAATAATACAGCTAAACACTCCTTTTCCGTGACTGAAAATTTCTTTTCAGAACTAGAAAGGGTGCGGCTTGCATACGCAATGACAACTTCGAATCCCTCATCATTTAATTGTGTAAGGAGGCAACCCAATCCTAAATCAGAAGCGTCGCATTGAATAGAGAATTGTTTTTCAAAATCTGGACTTCAAAATCTGGAGCGGAAATTAGAGCTTCCTTGATGTTTGTGAACGCTGTCTCTGGTTTCCAAGTAATCGTTTGTGATTTTCGACGACCTTTAATTAGATTTGATATAAGGGCGGTCATTGATGAAAAATGGTGTATAAAGCGACGGTACCATGAACATAAACCGATAAAACGCTTCACTTGCGTAACAGTCTCTGGTTTCGGATATTCTAACATGGATCGAATTTTATCAGGGCTAGTTCTTAAGCCATCTCTATCAACAATAAAACCTAAGTATTTTAACGAAGGCAAACAAAATTCGCACTTTTCCATATTAACTGTTAAATTAGCTGTTCTTAGACGATTGAAAACTTCTAATAGTATCCTGATATGTTCTTCAAAAGTAAGAGTTGCAATAATAATATCATCGAGATATACAAGCCGAACGGCATAACTACAAATTCGAACAAACCTCTTCCAGGAATAACAAATGCAGTTTTTTCACAAGATGACGCATGTAATGGAATCTGCCAAAGTGCGGACTTGAGATCAATACTGGAAAGAAATCGAGCACCTGATAGCTTTTGTAGAATATGATCAACAAATGGCAAGGGATATGCATCTCGTTTTGTAACGGAGTTCAATTTGCGACCATCAAAACAGAGTCTGTATTCACCATTAGATTTCTTAACAAGAAGTATTGGAGATGCCCAAGGGCTCTTTGAGGGACGTATGACACCCAACTCTAACATTTTGTCAAGTTCCTTTGTCAAGTGAGTTAACATATAGGGTGATAATTGATGGTGTCGCTGCTTTATGGGCTCCACATCACCGGTTTCGATTTTATGAACTAACAAATTCGTACGACCCAATTTAGTACCTGACAACCAAGATAATTGTTTAAGTTTATTAATTACTGATTCCAAGAGCAAAATTTGAGTGGAGTTTAATTTAGATCGGTCGTGGATCACGCTAACTGTATTAACAGACAAATCTGGTGTTTCAGAATAATTTTTATCTAACGAAATCTTTTTATTGCCAACATAATAACTATTACATTCAAAATCTAATTTTAAATCAAACAAACGACAAAAGTCACTACCTAGGATTAAATTATGGCATATGGAAGGAACCACTAGTACTCGTACTACTAATCAAATCAACTTCTAAAGGTAAATTAACGTATCCTATAATAATCTGAGATTTTCCATCTGCTGTAACAATATGGGAATCCCTGTATTGATGAATGTGCAAAGATAACATTCTAATGACATTTAAAGAACCACCGTCAAGAACAGAGTGATTTGCACCGGAATCCACCAATCCAATAATATATTTATTGAAAACAGAAACTTTTATGTAGGGTCTATTGTCATAGTTCGGCGGAACAAACAAAAGGCTGGATATAGTTTTTTGATGAATGCTAACCGGTTGTATATAAAATTGTTTGACCTTTAATAGCCAATTTTTCCAATCGGATAAGTCCCACTTGTTGGCCTCTCTGATATTAGGAATCCGGCGGCCAAAGGACCGTTTCCCATTATTTAGTTTTTTGAACATTTTGGGCAAGTAGCTTTTGTGAAGTTGGATTTCCCACATCCGAAACAAAATCGCCCTGAAATGGGTGCTCGACAATCTCGCAACACGTGACCAGATTTATTACAATTCCAGCAAGTGAACCGAGGGACCGACGTTGCGACAATATTACAGTAACGTTTACTATTAGTAGGAAAACTATTGGTAGGTGTTCGCGGACAAGATAAATCAGGCTCTAGAAGTGAATTATTTGAATTATTTCTATAGACACATGATTGAAATTTTTGTGTAGTAGTTCGTACATTTTCTAGCTTCCGGCATACTTCAGCTAAGTGGAAGATAATGTCGATCAAAGCCAACTGGGTTTGAAAATAAGGCAATAAATTCCTTTGAATAACTTTCAGCACAGAAGTTTCTGAAGGTCGTTCAACAAGCCTACCGACAAGATTTTCTATGACAGCAATAAAAATTGTAACACGTTTAGTAACACCTTGTCTTCTACATCTAATTTCGTCCCAAAGATTTTCATCGTAATCAGCGGGCAAAAAATCTCGCCTGAGAGCAACAATTAAGGAATCCCAGTCATTTACAGATGTTTAATTGAACGATACCAGATCAATGCCGATCCAGTGAATAAATCTGCGGCGGACTTAAATAAATCTTCTTCAGTTATATTACGTGCTAAACGAAGTTCGTTAATCCTTTCAAGAAATGCATTAACAGAAAACCGTTCTATGTCGCCGTCAAACGTTATTGCCCATTTATAGACGGGTTGGTACAGGAGCTGGACAAAGATTTTTATACTCAGCTACCTTATCATCTAAGTCAGCTTCGAGAGAAAAAAGTTCGAGACGGCAGTCATTTTTGAGTTCTAAAATTTCGTCTTTGATTTCAGCCTTAAGATTCGGATCTAAACGATTAATTCTACCCCTTACATGAATCAATCTTGAATTAACTTTTTTATAAGCAGTGTTATCATTATCAGTTATAAATTCGGATATTAAATCCTTCAATGACGAAATAGAAGAAGTTAATTCGGCCTTTTCTAAATCAAAATTAATTTCTTTAAGTTGATAATCCAAGTCCGAACGTTGTTTTTCAGTTTCTACTATTTTCCGTAAACCTTTCCGACGCGTATTTACATCTGCTTTGACATGAAAGCCTCTAAGTCGTAATTCGTAACTAATTTCATGAGAACGTAAATAGTTAACGTCCATTTCAAAGTATAATTTATGAATAATATCAAAAATTGCAAAAACGGGGTGTGTGTAAAGTTGAAACAAATTTTCATTAAATTAATTAATTTTCAAAACTGCACTTAAAATTATAATTTTAAACGATTTGAAATTGAAAAGCGACAACATCTACATCAGAATAAAATGATCTTATCAGTGTTATTGAAATAATAATGGCCCTGAACGTTGGACGCCAATTTGTGTTACCCTTTTTTGCGGGCACAAGCACCGGTAGCTGCAACAATCGGAGAGCGGGCCTGAGTTTTAATTTTATTTATTTCTAACACTGTGGGCGCCAGTCACGAGTGACAAAATGTGGATTGGGGATGTTGTCAAAATCAAAAAAAGACAATTTAACAAATTTAATAATTAATTAGATTAACAAAATATGTACATAGCATTGAACCATAAAACTAGAAATAATTAATCCTATTAGGATATGATAAACGTAAAAGAAAAGTTCCTTCTAAGGAACACGGAGCGCTCGTGGTACACCGATCCAGCAGGTAAGTATAATGGCAACAAACAAAAATATTAAATAATGAACAATAAAGCCTTTGGCAGACCACCTCACCTGCTTGAAAGTGGACACACGACTCCCTCAACATGAGTGAACGATACTTGTCAATTTTTGGAGCGTTCACGCTCGTCAGCTATATTAATTGGATGTACTATCATACATTACAATTTTAACGAATTTTAACGTTACAATATAAATAATATAATCATAACTATTAATATTTATATCATTTGCAAGTGTTAATTTAATGAGTGTATACAGAGACCCACAACAAATAGCAGTAGAAATTGAAACTGATGGGAGATGGGAGAGAGATACACCGAGGGCTACATGGAATGCAGAAATTAGCAGAATATTGACAGGGAAGAAAAACCATGGCGAGGCGATAACAACTAACCCTTTAGAAGAAGGCTCGGGATAAGAAAAGATATATTTATAAATTATGTAGCAAAATGTATAGAGATTTATATCGCGAAATGCGATTTGTTTTATACAAGAATGATTTTGTGCAATTTTCCTTGCTAATGTTAACATTTCCTAATTAAGTTGGAAAATATAATGTTTTACAATGATATTATTTGTAATTTTATATAATTTGCTATTTAATTTTAGTTCTCAAAAGGTGCACTTTTTATAACAAGTACCTAAATGTGATAAAAATCATATAATATATGTATCATAAGAGTTTGATAACAGAAAAGTAAATATTGTGAATAAATAAACACTGAATTCCAGTCCGTAGTTAGCTAACGACGGAGGCTAGACGATGAACTAAAAAGAACACACAGGACTATCGAAAAGAAGTGAAGAGCCCATTGTGGCAAAATAATTCAACTACACATTAGCTTGCTACGAATTTGTCAACGATTTGATTGCGAAAACTAATAAATTATTTGAATCACTGAAATTAAATCTTCACTTGTCGCAAGACTGACGGCAAAATAAATAAGTTCATTTAAAACTAGATCTACGGTATGTGTTGAGGCAGCAGGATGACGGTTTTTCCATCGCTTCCGTCAAAGTTCCATTACGAGTACAGTAGCAACAACCTGAGATAAAGCAGTGACGCCAATTCACTGTAGCTGATGATGAGAGTGACTAGCTGGATGCTTGCGTGACGATCACACGATCGGCGCCCCCCTTACCTGTTGTTACCCACAATAAAAAGCAATTCCGATCCGGGATCGTAAGATCGTTCTTTTCTGGTGTTACCTTTGGTTGTATTGCGGCGAATTTTTGTAGAATCTTTCGTTGTTTAGCGTCATATTCGAGTTCACTGTTGTGGATTTATCGTCAGCAACAAGCCTTTAATATCCTCGTATCGACGGTAGAGCCTTTATGGGATATTTGACCGACTTCAAGTATCAGTAGAAGTACGCAGGTAGAACACAGTAGTCAGTGCGTCGTAATCGCTAATGTATAGTTGAATTATTTTGCCACAATGGGCTCTTCACTTCTTTTCGATAGTCCTGTGTGTTCTTTTTAGTTCATCGTCTAGCCTCCGTCGCTAGCTAACTACGGACTGGAATTCACGATAAGTGTTTATTTATTCACAATATTTACTTTTCTGTTATCAAACTCTTATGATACATATATTATACGATTTTTATCACATTTAGGTACTTGTTATAAAAACTGCACCTTTTGGGAACTAAAATTACATAGCAAATTATATAAAATTACAAATAATATCATTGTAAAACATTATATTTTCCAACTTAATTAGGAAATGTTAACATCATTTTAATAGCAAGGAAAATTGCACAAAATCATTCTTGTATAAAACAAATAGCAACATGTGTCATCACTCGCATCTCGCGATATAAATCTCTATACATTTTGCTACATAATTTATAAATATATCTTTTCTTATCCCGAGCCCTCTTCCAAAGGGTTAAATTATATTTTAACACCAAACCTATTGCACATGTATATATTTTTTTCATTATTTTTTCGTATAATTGTCGAAATACGAAGATGCAATCCCGGGTTTACCTGTTTCCTCCAAATCCTGATTGTATGTTCAAGAAAGTGGGGTCTAATTGTTTTCTTAAACTATTTTCTATTATTCTGCTGAACATTTTTCTGAGTTCGCAGCCCTCTGCAGTCACATTCTTAACTAGTTCTTTAAAGTAATATCGATGATCCGCAATTTTTCCAATTCTCCTGGAATCCATGGCACGATTGCTCCGATTCGACTTGTTCGCCCCAAACTTACCTCTTAGATGTGATAATATAACTACAGTACTATACTACGTAGCAACGTAAATTTCATATTTCAATTGAACAATACCCAGCTACCATGTTCCTTAATTTTTATTCGAGATTTTAACAGAAATGGACGTCTTGACTTTCCCTTATCTATATTATACCCACCATGTGTGTGTGTATGTGTGTGCTCGAAAATGTATCAGATTTTTATTTTAAATATAGATAATATATGATATATAAATATTCTATGCAAACAGTAGACATATACAAGGGAAGACTAATTTCAGAAGTATTAAAATAAACTAAATGCGGATATATTCAAATTATATGGAATAGTTTTGTATAAATGCTGTACATGCAATGCTGTTTTTGCTCATTTTCCAATTGTATTACTACTACTACTACTATTAATGTAGTTTTGTCTACAATTTGACGAAAATAAAAAATATCTGTGGCATGTTCATGTTCAGTACTCTAGGTACAAATTTTCCGTCGAACATGATGTTTTGTCATTGTTGTTTAAGTTGGTCTACAATGGAAATAATACAATCACATTTAATTACTAAAAATAATCATTTTATTAATGAAAATCAGTTAATTTCTGGAAAGCTAGAGAGCGATGAAAGAATGTAACAATTGTATGGTAGTGAGAAATGATGGATGTATTTGGGGTACGTTTGTAGTAAAATATAGAGGAAATTTTGAAAAGTGCCTAACGGAGTAGAACACATGCCTGATGTGTGGGATGAAAATATTAGGAGAGAATCGGAGACTGTAGATAATGTGGATAGAAGTGCTAAAAGGGGTTAGCACCTGGTTACAAGATCCTAGACGAGACAGTGTTACGTTCTCTTTTTCACATTGAAAGATTTTGTTTAGTCTGTTTTGTTTATTAGCTGATTGAAATTTGGTGCGGTGATAATTTCCCGAGCGAGGTCCGAGAAAGCGTACGTCCGCCAGTCTTCTGGCCAATTAAGATATTTTTCGTGTGACTCGGGGAAGGCGAAGATGTCGTGGTCGTCGGACACGAGTGGGGAATCGCGGTCCGGCGCAGGAAAAATTCGGGGAGAGAGTTACGACGAGCCGCTGTAGGAGAAAAGTACGATTTTTGATTACGTTTTTGGGTAACGGTCTTCGAAATAAAAATGTCCAACACGTGGTGTTTGTGATATTCGTCGTTTTGACGGTTTATTGTTGACGTGCCCTTTTGTTTCGACTCCCGGTGGCATCGAGTGTAATTTGTGTTGCCGAGAAGTCAATTTCGGAAATATTTTCCGGTTTAAAACGAGCCAAAATCAGTTAATTTCTGGAAAGCTAGAGAGCGATGAAAGAAAGTAACAATTGTATGGTAGTGAGAAATGATGGATGTATTTGGGGTACGTTTGTAGTAAAATATAGAGGAAATTTTGAAAAGTGCCTAACGGAATAGAACACATGCCTGATGTGTGGGATGAAAATATTAGGAGAGAATCGGAGACTGTAGATAATGTGGATAAAAGTGCTAAAAGGGGTTACAAGATCCTAGACGAGACAGTGTTACGTTCTCTTTTTCACATTGAAAGATTTTGTTTAATCTGTTTTGTTTATTAGCTGATTGAAATTTGGTGCGGTGATAATTTCCCGAGCGAGGTCCGAGAAAGCGTACATCCGCCAGTCTTCTGGCCAATTAAGGTATTTTTCGTGTGACTCGGGGAAGGCGAAGATGTCGTGGTCGTCGGACACGAGTGGGGAATCGCGGTCCGGCGCAGGAAAAATTCGGGGAGAGAGTTACGACGAGCCGCTGTAGGAGAAAAGTACGATTTTTGACTACGTTTTTGGGTAACGGTCTTCGAAATAAAAATGTCCAACACGTGGTGTTTGTGATATTCGTCGTTTTGACGGTTTATTGTTGACGTGCCCTTTTGTTTCGACTCCCGGTGGCATCGAGTGTAATTTGTGTTGCCGAGAAGTCAATTTCGGAAATATTTTCCGGTTTAAAACGAGCCAAAATCTACGACGCAACCTTTGGAGTTTCGCCGTCGTATCAGGGTGAAAAGACGATCATCCGAAATCCTACGTCGTGGTTTTCATCAGAGTAAGTCCCGAATATATTAGTGTATGAGCCGCCGCCAGATATTTTTGCGAATATTTGAAGAAAATTCCGAGTTGGTAGCCATTGAAATCTTGCGTGAAGCATATTCGACGAATGGAAAGGCCAAGCGTCGCGAAAAGAAGTTGGACGCCGTCGTCGGTCCGGGAAACTTCCACGACGGACCAAAAAGCCGCCGCCTGGTTCCGTGCACGTGGTCGTAGCGAGCGTTCCTGAAGCGACGCCTCGTGAACATTGGACGACGATGTCGTGAGTTGATTTTAAATGTTTATGTTTGCGCGAATTAACGACTGTTTTCCTCTCGCGAATTTTATCATACGTAATGACTAAATCGAACAGCGTTGAATAGTTTCCTGCCTCGCAATCGGCTATTCATCAGCCAACACCCGATGTTTTCGTCGTATGTCACATTATTTATGTTTTCATGCATTTTTTTTGTTTTGTAACGAAGAATAAATTTCAATTGTTATCTATACTGTTTGCGACGTAGTTCTAAGAGCGCATTCGGGAAACAATGTCTTCATACTTATCCGCGGAGGTCGAATATTTATTTTCTTTCCTTTTTAGTATTTTATTATTTATTTAGCGGTAATTCATCGATGATCACCGACCCGTGGTCAGACATACAATTGAGAGGAGAAATTGTAGACTCTGCGCGCGCGTCACTTATCTAGTTGCCAATACGGCAGGCGAAGTATTTACCAGCTGGTCAATAAAATAAGCCTCACGCAAAGTACTTATCTCTTCATATTTTCTATATATATTTTCGGTGTACAGATCTGTGATGAACAGATAATATTGTGTATATATATTTTTTTGTAGTGTATTGCTTGGGTAAATATATGTATTTAATTTGATGGTCACCGGTAATTTAGTTATATTATTTCTCTCTTTTTTTTTCCTTCTCCCGCGCTTAGAATTCTCCATCGAGTTTATAGTACACTTCGACATTAAGTGGAGCCCATAAGCGTCATAGGTAAACATTGTGGATTGGCGGACCGACCATATGTCTGGAGGGCTCACTATCTCCAGTTTGTATTAAACAGTGAGTGGCGCCCTAAAACAAAAACCCACGGCAGTCCTCCCCTGAAGCTGGTCAGGACACGCTGTACCAAAACGAACCGCTCAATCCGATCTATGAGGGTGCGGTGCCACATCCATCTGGGTTATCGGTGTTACAGGCCACGGCACACAACCGCAGCGTGGCAACAAGCAGACTAAAATTGGTGGTAGAACAATCAGAACATGGACGCATGTGGTAGATAGTAATGGACGAAATTAAGAAGGATCTGTCAAGGTGGGAGAAAAATAGAATGAAGTGACACATGAGGTTCAGCGTACGAGGGGATAGATCAAGCAACAAGTAGTGCAAATGTAGATGAGGTTGGAGATATAAAGCCTGTGTATCATACTTTTTATGAATAATAAAATATTACATTTTCCGTGCGAGTTGCACATTGGAAACAACTTAAAAATAAAATTGCATTTTAGCTATTACGTACATATCAACTACCGATTACTTGATGGTACAGACAGAAACCTTCAGGCAAGAGCTAATCTCAGAGACAGTGTACGGTGTTCTTGCTTCTGAACAGTTAAAGAATTTACGAACGGCAATCCACAACAATTCTTCTCCAGGAAAGTGAATCATTTGGGGTTGTATTAAAATCATCACTTGAGATAAAAGCAATGAAATATTCTCTAAGAAAACCGGGCCACACTAAGATAAGTTGTTTCGCGCATATTTCCTCCTTTCTCCCATCCTTGTATTGCAATATATGAATATCATGTATTGGGCTTGAAACAAATATTTATATTTTTTTCAGATGAAAACCTATCCCGACCCAACTAGTTCCCAAAAATCCAATCCAATATAAAGAAAAGTTCGCTTTTCTAAAGTATCAACCATAATTGCCTTGCGCTTTCTTTTTGTGTAGGGTTGGTATAATCCCAAAAGTCATCCTCGAGTATTTGCTCCACCCCAGAATTATTCAATATGAATAATAGAATCAAATCGTTTGGCATTTTTGGATATTTTGCAAAATGAATTTGATCTGAATCCGTCTACTAAACGCATATCCAACCAAATACAATTTCATCAGGTTGCGTTTCTAAATAATCAACCATAAAGACGTTATTCAATATCTTGACTTCAAAGGTCAAGAATTTTGCTAGATGCTCCGCCTCCATATTTAGATATTAATAATACTAGAATCACTTGATGTTGAAACCAAACAAAGGGCTATGGCAGGGATCCTGTCTATCTCCTAACCTATTCAAAGTTACAGCATAAATATAGAAGGGTTGAAGAAGATATACTATGCACATTGTACTGTATCGATGACCAAATTGTAATAGCGGAAGACAACTGCGATTTAAGTTACATGGTGAGAAAATGTACGCACTAGCTAGATTAAAAATAAATCTGGAAAAATGCGAGTACATGGTTACGGGAAGAAAATATAAATATAAAGAAAAGTAATATAACAAACAAATTTTAATTATACATTAAGGAAATCAAAACTAACGTAATGACACAATGAATAACTTTAATCTATTTTTAGAATAAAATACAGAAGTATTTTAAAATAAAGTAAAATAGTTCAAAAATAATATTTGTTTTTATTACTTTTTGCAACCTGGAGTTACATAGCTCAATGAACCGACAATTTTTCATTGTAATAATTCGATAGAATAGAAAGAATGAATCAATATTTATTATATTTCATAACAGGTGTCAAGGATAGATTCGATCGCTTAACTTACCGTAATATAGATAAAGAATTGTTTGAAAGCGGATACATTCCTAACGACAGTAATTTTAATTTAATTGGACATCTCCGTGCGGTGCGTTCACGCTTCAATTACTAGATTCCACTTTCCTGATTAGAACTGCTCTTCGAATTGATGAAATTTCACGAAATTTTAAGCTTCACAATAATCGGGCCAATTACCCCGCAATGTTTAAATTACGGTTCACAAAAAAATTAAACTACGCGTTTCCCCTAATTAAAGATGAAGCGAATCCCATTTCCAATCGGGAGGACTTAATTAAAAACGGATTGCGTCCAATTCTATTATGCACGATTATGCATATCGATTGGACCGCAAACGGGTCGTCGACGATGTGGAGTGGACGTCGACAGGCCGACGTTGCGCATCCCGAAGCCCGAGCGCGGAACGTTAAATGCGTATCGTTTCTCCTCTGTCAATATTTAATGGAGTTTCTGTTGTAACCATAAACCGAAGGGCAAAAAAAATGAAGCGTGCCACAAAGGATATTTACTTCTCGTGCGTCAATATGAAGTCGCGCTCGTGAAATTCCATATATCCTGACAGAAAAAAATGACCAAAAAAGTGGCAATTTTTATTTAACCGGAACGTGTGACATTCTTGAAAAATTGCCGCAGAATAATTATGGAACAACCACAACAGAGAAAAAGCTTTTTTATTCCACTGGTTCACATGCGCTTTATTTTATACTATACATATAATGTGTACTATTGATTATTCACCGTCTTGTTCTACGCACCCATTTTAATCAACACCTTTTCTTCATTGACTCATTGAAATTTCTAAGAGCATTATTGATTTACCATCCTCCAACATCCAACTCTCAGTTTCCTAACTTTTCATCAATTTTCTGCCACTTTAATAAACCATTAATTTGCATTTAAAATGTTTCTTTGAATAAAATCATTTATTTTCTAGTCGAATTCAATATGTGTATATATATATATATATATATATATATATTGAAAATGTGTCTTGTCAAATATGACAGAAAAATGTAAAATTTACACGAAAGATGGTCTAATCTTACACCTCAATATATATATATATATATATATATATATATATATATATATATATATATATATATATATATTGAGGTGTAAGATTAGACCATCTTTCGTGTAAATTTTACATTTTTCTGTCATATTTGACAAGACACATTTTCAATATATATATATATATATATATATATATATATATATATATATATATATATATATATATATATATATATATATATATATATATATATACACATATTGAATTCGACTAGAAAATAAATGATTTTATTCAAAGAAACATTTTAAATGCAAATTAATGGTTTATTAAAGTGGCAGAAAATTGATGAAAAGTTAGGAAACTGAGAGTTGGATGTTGGAGGATGGTAAATCAATAATGCTCTTAGAAATTTCAATGAGTCAATGAAGAAAAGGTGTTGATTAAAATGGGTGCGTAGAACAAGACGGTGAATAATCAATAGTACACATTATATGTATAGTATAAAATAAAGCGCATGTGAACCAGTGGAATAAAAAAGCTTTTTCTCTGTTGTGGTTGTTCCATAATTATTCTGCGGCAATTTTTCAAGAATGTCACACGTTCCGGTTAAATAAAAATTGCCACTTTTTTGGTCATTTTTTTCTGTCAGGATATATGGAATTTCACGAGCGCGACTTCATATTGACGCACGAGAAGTAAATATCCTTTGTGGCACGCTTCATTTTTTTTGCCCTTCGGTTTATGGTTACAACAGAAACTCCATTAAATATTGACAGAGGAGAAACGATACGCATTTAACGTTCCGCGCTCGGGCTTCGGGATGCGCAACGTCGGCCTGTCGACGTCCACTCCACATCGTCGACGACCCGTTTGCGGTCCAATCGATATGCATAATCGTGCATAATAGAATTGGACGCAATCCGTTTTTAATTAAGTCCTCCCGATTGGAAATGGGATTCGCTTCATCTTTAATTAGGGGAAACGCGTAGTTTAATTTTTTTGTGAACCAAATATGACAGAAAAATGTAAAATTTACACGAAAGATGGTCTAATCTTACACCTCAATATATATATATATATTCAAAATGTGTCTTGTCAAATCTGAGAGCAAAATGTAAAATTTACATGATAGATGGTCGAATCTTACACCTCAAGGGTGCAGTGAATTAAAAGAGGTCCATGAAGACTAACTGGTGGATCGCTAGAAAATATTGTTTCTGGGTTATTAACCTTCGTCTCTAGCGATTACCAAGAACCTTAGTTGTTGAAATACCTTTACATGTAGTGGCCATCAAAACTTCTTGGCGTGAGCCAATCACTCCTAACGAACCACTGACAACTGAACACCAGTTAGTCTTCATGGACCTGTTTTAATTAATGTTCACTGCACCATTGAGGTG
Organism: Geotrupes spiniger; assembly: GCA_959613385.1. Taxonomy (NCBI): domain Eukaryota; kingdom Metazoa; phylum Arthropoda; class Insecta; order Coleoptera; family Geotrupidae; genus Geotrupes; species Geotrupes spiniger. The sequence goes on from OY390737.1 coordinate 36,940,782, forward strand.
TAAGATTCGACATTAGGTAAATTTTACATTTTGCTGTCAGATTTGACAAGACACATTGTCAATTTGAATTGTTTTTGAACTTAATTGCAGCAATCCTTTTATATGTTGACACTGGACGTTTGACAGTCGTCTCTTGTTTAGTCTCCGCAAGGTGTTAGACAAGGTATCGTCTCGTCAGTGTTCTGTTGTCAGTGGTTCGTTAGGAGTGATTGGCTCATGCCAAGAAGTTTTGATGGTCACTACATGTAAAGGTATTTCAACAACTAATGTTCTTGGTAATCGCTACTGACGAAGGGTAATAACCCAGAAACAATATTGTCTAGCGATCCACCAGTTAGTCTTCATGGACCTGTTTTAATTAATGTTCACTGCACCATTGAGGTGTAAGATTCGACCATCTATCATGTGTATATAAGTATATATATATATATATATATATATATATATATATATATATACATATATATGTTAGTATTGTTACCTTATGGATGCTGTATTCTCGTGGCCTATTTATGCGAGTTGTTTGTTAAAATGTTTGTACACTTACATACACGTGTTCACTAACTTAATTTAGTTTGGTCACTTATATTTACGAGAATACAGGATACATAAGGTAACAATACTAACATATATATGTATAAAACAATGGAAGCCGAATACCAAAAACATTTTATTATATATATTGTTGTAAATTGTTTTATTTTATTTAGTTTATCGTTGAGATTCTAATGAAAGTTTTGTATGGTTGGTTGCTTTCCGATAGGTTGTTTTTTATGTGAGCACCTTAAAAGATCTCTTTATCTCAGGGAATGCCGTGGGGTGTAGAAGGATGTGTATTAGTTGGAGTGTAGTTAAAAACTTATTTGTAAACGATAACACAATATTTATTACTTTCTAAATGATTCCAAATATTAAACACCGAGTGCAGACAATTAGGCAACTTCTTATACTATGCGTATAACGCGTCATAGAAGGTTAGGTTTCGGTAGTTATTATTTATTCTCGCGGACTCTTCGATGGCGGTTTTAAGTGTGATCTCTAGAGATTTTATTTAAACTAGGTGAATGTGCTGTGGTATTGGAGTAGGTGCTGGATAACAGGAAATTATATGTGTTGCAAGTATGAGTGTGCAATCTTATAATCTAATCTAACCTTTATTTCTAATCGTCTACTTGGAGACGCTTACAAAATGGCGGTCGGTGGCGTGGGTTTCGCCGGGATTTTAAAAACAGGATTCCGGACCTTTTTGAGGCTGGGGAGCCGTCAGGACTTCGATCAGGATCGTTGATATGGTAGCAGGAATAGGATTAGGGCCTCGGCTTCTTCAATTCGACAATTTTGTTGCTACTTAATTTTTACGCAACAAGTACTTCTTCTTGGTATTACGGTAAGTTTATTCACTTTCTACACTCTTTTACTAATTTTTAATTTATTTTCTTAGGTACTTCCTCGCGAAAACTGAATTTATCTGGACACAATTTCGAAAATCGTCACGACGCTATCATAGACCTGTTTTAATTAATGTTCACTACACCATTGAGGTGTAAGATTAGACCATCTTTCGTGTAAATTTTACATTTTGCTGTCAGATTTGACAAGATACATTTTTAATATATATATATATATATATATATATATATATATATATATATATATATATATATATGTATATAGGTCTCGCTGACTTAGAAGAACTGACAGTCGGCCAGAAAAACATTTGTGTAATCAACATAGTTAACAATGTGATTATTCCCGATTTCCAATGCTGACAGAGTATTTATAAAAATAATAAACAGGAGCGGGTTCAAAGTACTCCCTTATCCACGGCACCCGAGCACGAGACCCCTCCACTACCATAACCTATTCGCACCCATGGTTTATAAAGTCTAGTTGCACGTTGCACCGTAAATTGTTGGAGAGTGAGAGATACCGCCATATTGCGCATCATCCGGAGTACACACAATACACTATCATTGCTTACGTATGTCTGCTTGTATTTTCAAGTTGCTTACCAGTGTTCTTTTGGAGTTCTAAGATTGTTAATAATGTTTTTTAATTTTCTTAAAAATGCAGAGGTAAGAAACAAATGGATAAGGTGTTGTCATAGAAAGAGTAAATGGAACTCAAGTACGTCAAGAATTTGCAGTATACATTTTTTCCAATGATGATTATGAAGATAATCTAAACGCGAACCTCATTAAACATTAAAAACAACAGCTAAGTAGATAAATAATAGTAAGAAAAGAATTTGCATTTATAAACTACTTTCAGCTGTTCCATCATTGTATTTATTGCCACAATGTACATCAAAAGCATTGCCTAGTGTAAAGGGCAAACTAAGAGTGCAAAGGGCTAAAAGTAAAGAACAAAGACAACTTGTAGAATAGAAATAAAATAAAATAGAAAACATACTGTCCACTAGTTCAGACACTGAAGTGGACATTTTACGTCATCAGTTGAAGGATGTCATTCAAGAAAATGAAAAATGCATAAATTAGTAGAAGAAAGGGGTAAGCTGAATGTTATGCTATACAAAAAAAATCAACAGGTAGAAACTTTAAGGCAAACAGGAGCTGATGACTTTGAAGCCAAAGTGAAAGACATTTTTGCCAATTTTCTATCCAGCAATCCAGTATATATTCTCCTAAAGAAGAAATCAAAAGCTAGATGAACCACCGAAGAACTTGCTCAAGATTTTACGTTTAGATATTTTAGTAAACTGTTATATTTATCTAAGAGAGTAGATACATTATCCTCTGCCTGGACTTGGCTACGTTACAACATTGGGCTGCAAACATAAGCATAAGATCTGGTATTTTGGTGGATGTAGTCAGCATAATGTATATTGCAGGACGTTCCAGGACAGAAATAAACAAATTAACAGCCTTATCTTTTGATAAGGTAAAAGTATTATCAGTTTACGAGTATGCTCAAAAAGAATATAATGAGGTAATAGGGCCACACTCGTATTATGGTTCGTGGATTATTTAATAATTGAAAACAACCAGTTTATCTTTGTTTTGACAAGAAGATAACGATAAATACATTTTACTACTGCAAAGTATTATCACAAAACTAAGCACTGTTAACTATAACGTAGTGGTATGTGTTTCAGATTGTGGTGGGGGAAATCAAGGTATTTGGAAAGAATTAAATATAGACAACTGTCCACGTACATTTTACATTCAGCGACAAAGGCAAAAATTAACTTTTTTGCTGATGCCCCACACCTGTTGAAACTGATACGGAATTGGTTTTTGGATAGAGGTTTTGAACTTGAAGATAGGAGTATCATCAACAAAGAAATAGTTGCAACTTTAGTGACTTGTACCAATACAGAAATTGCCTCCTGCCATAAATTATACCATACATTTAACGTGTGAGAAAGCGGAACACCGACATGTTTCTTCAGCAGCCCAACTCTTCTCCAATACAACAGCCACGGCGTTACGAGTTTATATGCCAGGACCCGAGAAACAGTTACAAATGTGTAAAAAAATCCAACTAACAAATCATTGGTTTGATGTGATGAATTCTTATATTCCATTTCCCAAAGTGCCAAGCAAGAAATATAGCGGGTATTAGAATTCGTGGAGATTAAAATTGATACAGCCTCATTTAAAGATTTATGGACTTGGTAAGGTCAGTTTTAATATTTTGTTTTTTGAAGTTTTAAGTTTATTTTCAAGCAAATTTAATCTTTCCTTTTATATTAAGTAATTGTAATGCTATTTACTGTGTTCAAAATTTCGGTTGTATTCAGGTAAATATGTCTCCAATACAACAGCCAGGGCGTTACGAGTTTATATGCCAGGACCCGAGAAACAGTTACAAATGTGAAAAAAATCCAACTAACAAATCATTGGTTTGATGTGATGAATTCTTATATTCCATTTCCCAAAGTGCCAAGCAAGAAACCATATGGCAAAGATTTGGAAATTCAAAATAAAACTTTAAATGAAAAGATAGATACAATGAGCACGATGCGCTGTATTTGTAAAAAACGAAAAACTGAAACTTTTTACAAGCATTTCAAAAAGGGGTGATAATGTCATGTTGTTCCCTCCAAAGTCTATACATCGATTTGAAAGAAAAATACAATATATCCTACGTATTAACGCACCGGCTGAATCAAGATTGCCTTGAAAATTTCTTTTCACAGGTTGGTACTTATAACTTTAAATTATGTGTCCATTAATATTATTATTTTTAGTTGAGAACTCGAGGAGGATTGCATGACCATCTATCTCCATTAAATGCTTTATGCCGAATACGCATAGTACTTTTGGGGAAGAACCCAGGAATCGTTCAGACTCATGCCAATGTTCAGTCGCTTCCTGGAATGGAAGAAGAACAATATGTTGTCCCCAAAGCATTTCAGCAAGCAAAAATTGGTGAATTGACCGTCAAGGAACCAGAAAAACCAGAGGAGTTCTCTGATGTTGCCAGTAATACAAGCTCCAATAGTTCTGCTTCAACAGTATCAAGTGACAGAAAAGGATGTGTTGTTGTATGCGGTAAGTTACCTGGCTAAGAAGCATAAAAACGAATTTCCTGAACTACTAGAGAAAACATCGATAACGCTTTGACAGTTCAATCATGCAGCATCCCCTTGTGGATCCAAAGTGTACACACGGTGGCCTTATACAACCTTCACAACAATGGCTACATAATGTACACATAATGAAGAAACGCTTTATAAAACTCCATGAAGACAGTTACAAAGGTGGACCAAACATTATTCGAAGAACGACAGATTACATATGTAAAAAATAAACAAAAAATTAGTCAATTCATTTAGTCGACGAATAATTTTTATGAGGATCAAATTCCCAAAGAAAAGGGAAGGTATGTAAGAGAAAAAGTGGTGAACCATAATGAAAATTAGCCAAGAAGATGAGGAAGACCGTAATTTAACATTTACTTTGTATGACTTCCCCATTGCTAAATAATGCTATTAGTATACACAATTTTCAAATTAAATTCAAAATTCAAATTCTACAAAACCTATTATGTGTTTTATTTTTTTGTACTTTTTTTAACGATATTTTCATGAAAGATTATTATCGAGTTTTTGTTTTTATAACTGCAACATTTTAAGCAAATTCGTGCGAATAAATGATAGTAATCACTTTATTTTGCCAATATATTTTATTAATTTACATTATGTTATTATTATGTTATTTACATTTGCATTATGTGCTTCACATCTTCCATGTGTGTAATACGTGCCCCGTCTGTGTATATGATAGAAATTGTTTAAATGAGTACTCTGGATGCCGTTATCGCGCCGCGTTCTATCATTGGCCAAAAGTTACGATGCCACCAATCTTTACAAACCATGAATCGCACCGAGTGAAGAGTGGATAGAAACCAACTTATACAGAGGAATGGCGAACGTGGTAATGTCAGCATACCCAGAACGTGCTTTGGATTCAATATTTTTGATAATGCTTTTTAAGTCGTTTTTCGTTATTGTAGGTTATATGGCAAATATAGCGGGTATTAGAATTCGTGGAGATTAAAATTGATACAGCCTCATTTAAAGATTTATGGACTTGGTAAGGTCAGTTTTAATATTTTGTTTTTTGAAGTTTTAAGTTTATTTTCAAGCAAATTTAATCTTTCCTTTTATATTAAGTAATTGTAATGCTATTTACTGTGTTCAAAATTTCGGTTGTATTCAGGTAAATATGTCGACAAGGTTTGAAACAAAAGTAGTTTCTTCTCAGTCTGCAAAAAAGAGTTTTATATATTTAGTAATTTTGTTTTTGAGAAACATGCTTTCCAAAATACATTATTACAGTGATTTATGTAGAAATTCCAAAACTAAAAGTTGGCCCGAATGAACAGAAATACCAGTTTCAATAATATCAGTGATAATATTATTCAAACAAGTTCTCCAGAAATTCGTACAGGCGGAATTGTGAGAGCAATTGCCATCTATCGTGTGTGCAATCAAGATTTGGCGAGTGTGGAAGGAAGTTTACCTCAAACATAATATCCTTAGATATTGAAGAATTCTCTAAGTAAACATACCGTATTATAAATGCTGACAAACAAAATTTACAAAACTGTTCAACAAATATCGATGAAATTATATCGTTTAAAACAGAAATCGACAAATTACAATGCGAAAGTAAAATATTATTGCAAGGCATGGCGTATTTGAAATCTGTAACTGGGGTATACAATTCACAATAACGAAAAACTGATAGTCCAAATTCACCAACAGATGTCATAGATTGTAATTTATGTGAATATAAGGATACATATAAGGATATATACACAAAAAATCCGAATACTTCAAAAATTCGTCAGTATAGGCTTAGGGAAGGTCAAAACGTATATTGCCGGTAAAATTTTCACGGAAAAAATACGAATGAGGAGAATTTTACGCAACATATCAGAGATCTATCCATTATTAATGAAATTGAGATGGCAATGGAAATACATTTAAAAGGGAATACTTTTGCAGTTTCAATTAAGCCTCTATGGAAAATTTCATAAATGATTTAGATACTGTATTGGGTTATTTCAATATCAATACGCGGGCAGACACGCAAAACAAAAATGATTTTACTTCACTACTCACAACCTACAACCTCAAATACACAACTACACACGAATAACACATGCAAGGAAAACATGCCTGGACAACATAATCACAAACATAAGGGACATAGTTAAAGTAAAAATGTGATAAATGTAAACCATGCAAATGTAAACCCACGCACGCACGCACGCACACACACACACACACACACGCGCGCGCGCGCGCGCACACACACACACACACACACACACACACACACACACACACACACACACACACACACACACACACACACACACACACACACACACACACACACACGCACGCACGCACGCACGCACGCACGCACGCACGCACGCACGCACGCACGCACGCACGCACGCACGCACGCACGCACGCACGCACGCACGCACGCACGCACACACACACACACACACACACACACGTCATTCCGAAAATAGTCAGAAACGATTCAGGGGACCTCAAAACGCGTATATCCGTTGAAATCTCGAGGTCGAAATTTTTCATGATTACTATACTTACTTATACATAAAGTATAAGTAAGTAAAAACTGATAAATTGCTGACTACAGTTGGACATGGGAATATGATGCCACTCAAAATACATATACGCAGTTATTAGTGCTTATAGCAGATAATAATAAAAAGTTGATAAATATATGGACATATAAAAAGGCAAGAAATGTTAAGCAGTAGGAAGATAAATTAGGACATGAGCTAAATAACTCGAAATAGAATAATAAATAAACAATCTAAAAATCTCGTGGGGAATCTTAAAAACACAAGAATTAAAAGTGGGAATCAGAAGTATGCGGCACTACAAATACACGAAACCGGAAGCATCCGATTTGACAAATCATAACTGGAATCAGTAAAAAAGACTATGGAAGGATTACCTGACCGAAAACGCTAACAAAACATCTGAACTGTAAAAAGAGCAAACGAAAAAATAAATAGGAACCGATGGGAGGAATTCGTAAACAAAATAGAAAAAAATAACACAGGAAATATATAATTACTGTGTAGAGAGCAAATAATAATTCCCAAACACAGTATATAGAAGACAAAGAAAATAACTAATTAACAAGGGATGACCAAACAATCCAAACATGGTATGAATATTTTAAGACAACGCCAGGTGGTAGGTAATACAAAATGCAAGGAGACCATCCAACCAAACTAAAACGAAAAATAAAAAGGAAGATATAACAATAGGAGAAGTAGAATAAGCATCGAAAAACTAGAAAAAGGTAAGGCAACTAGTAAAGACCAAATTAAAACTGCGAAATATATGGGAAGAAATTACTGGATAGGCACACGAACCGCATACTCAGAGATTGGTCTATGGTCATAATAACTACCTCTCTATAAGTAAGACGATAACACCACATGCTCAAATTACAGACCAATATCGTTACTTCGTCAGTAAAATATACGAGTTAACATTAGAGAAAGATAGAAAGAGGAACAAATGACCTAATTTTTTGTTTAAGACAATCGTAGAGAAAGAGTTGGCATATAACAACAAACTATACATACGTGTTGTAGATCCAGAAAAAGCTGATGATAGCATATAACGAGAACGGGTTTGGCAAATATTAAAACAGAACGGGATAGGCAATAATTTATTGAAAGCTGCAATGTGTATATACGAACTCACAAAATACATTATCAGGACAATGAAGAGGCGTGTTCTGAGTCCTCTGGTGTTCATCGCTTTAATAGACGAAATAGAGAAAATGTCAGAGACAAACCAAAGGACCTATAGTAGGTGTGAGGAACATAACTCAAAGTTAATCTATGCGGATAATAATAATAATATTTGGTAACTCTAAAGTCTACTAAGAAGCGCAAGACTTTTGGATCAAGAATCTAAAACCTTAAAATACCGTAGAAAAATATGATAATAGCAAGAGAACAGAAAGTATTGAACACGAAAACGTCATATATCGTCAAATATCTAGATGTCAACAAAAAATTAAAATTGGTACAGGAAATTATCAACCAAATAATAACTGCGAATAAATGCTTTCATCAGCTAAACAAAACATTTATTGGGACAAAGAAAGTGCTGGTCTAGCACCTGTGCGAAACGTGATCATTGAACGCTAGACTGAAAAGTAAAATACAGATGAAAGCAGCACTATTTAAGAGCTACGGCGGCAGTAATAAAAAATGACCAAATTAAAAATTATATATTTGCTGGAACAGCTTAAAGTGCCAATGACAAATAAAATTGAACAGAGACAATTGCAATAGTCATATTACATGAATAGCAGTAACAGGAAAGTAAAACGCAAGAAACGGAGAAGAGGTAAACGAACACAGGCATGGAAAGGCAAAAGTAGAAGAAAAATTTACAGTGGCATGAACGCGATAAACGGGAATTTATATATATTTATTTTTAATTCTGTCATCAAGGATTGTCGCACATAAAAAAGGACAATCCCAATGGGAAACCATATAATTATTCATATCAACGTCGTGTGAGAGCATGTTGCTAATGTTCGGTTGTCTCTACAATTATATTATCAACTCAGGTGTATAACTTATAATCAATAATTGTGATATTCGGTTATCCTGAACTATTGACTGTGTGTGATACAACTTCTGAATCATCAAAGTTAAACTTTTTAATTCCGGAATCTTAACCTAGAATAACGCAGTGCCTTGAATTGTGACCTCTACGCGCACAGGTAATTTCATGTGCGTCTAGTACAGCGTGACCTTGCACTGGAACTCGGTTATTACTCGGCAATTCGAAAATGTCAGTAACGATGTCCAAAACTAATAGAGCAGGCTCCAGTTGCGTGCCAAACCTAACGCTGACGAAGACCAAACATAACAATAGCTATATAACAGTTGTTAGTCAGGACGACAACGGAACTACAGATTTGAAATCAACAAATGTAATTGATTTGCAAAATAAACTCGCCACAACGGATTTCGAACTAGCTGAATTATCAGAAAAAAATTTAAAACTAGAGACGCATTTAAAACATGCTCTAAGCACACTCAGAATTAAAGATAAAACTATTGTTGACCTGCGAAAAACAATAGCGAAATTAAACGAAAACATGAAACTTCGAACAAATCTCGCCGACTCTGCTACCCAAACCAGTTCTTTAATAAACAAAAGTAATACGAACAATCAGAACATTACGTCTGTTTGCAAAACTAATCGGAAAACTTCGACTACTGGCAAAATACCACCTATACCTTATATCAACAACAAACATGCACATCTTGATATTGGAAACAATAACTTGAAGTCAAGCATTAATCTTAAGGCACATATTAGTAAAAATAGTATATTGATTCTTGCCGATAGTCATGGTAAAAATACCTCAAAAATTTTGGATTCAGTTATTAATGTGAATAGTAACAAATATGCAATTATGACAATTTGCAAACCAAATGCAATGCTTGCTGACGTAGTATGCAATATAAATTCCTTAACAGGAAACTTCACAAAAGCTGATTATGTAATTGTGATGGCTGGATCTAATGATGTTTTATCAGGTTTTTCACTAAATAACAATGTCATAAAAGACTCAGTGTACCAACTCCCTCATACTAATATTATATTTGTATCTGTTCCGTACTGTAATAACCGGTCGATCGAAGTAAATATCTTGATATATAAGTTCAACTTGGATCTATGTAATACTATAAAATCAATCAATGAAAGTAATATTAATATTGTTGACATAAACTCAGTTTTAACTAGTTGTGACATTATGCGTGATGGATTACATCTGTCTAATAGAGGAAAATTGAAACTAATGAATCTTGTTGCGGACTGCATTAAAAAAGTCAATCAAGATGTGTTTAAGAACAGTGTGAATTGTGTGCACAGTGTTAATTATAATAATCTTATTACAATTCCGCTACTCGTAAATGAGAATGTATTAAATAATGTGTTGCTTAACAATTCCAATTCTAATGTAACAGAAAGTAACCATTTTTTGGACCTATCAACGGCGTGTCGCTATTTAGGATAGTACACGTAAATGTGCAGGGTTTTAGTAATAAAATTACCCAATTGGAATTGTTATGTATAGTAAATAATATCGATGTTTTATTATTATTTCTTCAGAAATTAGTAGTATTTATGACTTAGCGCGTTATACTGTGATTTGTGGTGATTTCAATATAAATTCACTTATTGAATCACAGCAAAAAGGTATTTTGACTGATCTATTTGAGTCATTTGATTTGATTAATAAAATATGTACGCCAACACGAATATATACAAATAAGAATGGTGCGACGACCAAGAGCGCAATTGACTACATGGTTTCAAATCTACCTTCTGATCAATTTTCAGTTTCTACTGAACATGTGTGTGTAGCTGATCACTTAGCTCAGGTTTTAACATTTAAAACCCCATTACCGAAGGATGTGAAAGGGGAATGTCCTGTTTAGTTATAGACGCATCTCACAGCAGAATATTGTTAAACTTACAACCTATCTTAATTCTGTTGACTGGGTTTCAACGGTTTACGCCGAAGATGTCGACGAATCATTTAACAGTTTTATAAGTTTAGTTAAAACTGGGGTAGATATAAGTTGCCCTATTATACATTCTAGAGCAAATAGAAAGGACAAAGGCTGGGTCACTCGCGACATTATGCAAGACAGCAATGAACTTAGAGAGCTTGTAACGAAACAAGGGTTCCGTCACCACCATTTGCTTTTCCATAACGTCGTTACCTTTAATTAATTATTAATTAAAGGAAATAACGACAGGAAAAGCAAATTCGTCCCGCCGACCGAGATACCAAATTACCGAGACGCCTGTGCGAGAGAGAAGAGACGCTCCGATGTCGACAACGCGTGCGTGTGACGTACGCCGCGCCGGGGTATATAGCCGACCCACCACTTATTATCGGCGCCGAATACGCACTACCGAGAAACCATCCGCCGAAATAATTCATATCCGTTCCGACTGTCAAATTGATAACACCGATCCCGTCCTAAATAACAATTATCGAGTACGCCGGTCCGTATGGTCAGCGATCTTGCATTGTTATTAACCAGTCCGAATAAATAACAATTATCGAGTACGCCGGTCCGTATGGTCAGCAATCTTGCGTTGTTATTAACCAGTCCGAATAATAAACAATTATCGAGTACGCCGGTCCGTATGGTCGGCGATCTTGCATTGTTCATTACCCGTCCCGAAACTGTGTGATAATAAATTGGATACGCTAACGCGCTTCTATATTAGCACACATTCCGCCCTACATTCATCAAACCAATTCAAGATCCTCACCGGACAAATTATTTGTTTATTCCGAGAATGTAAATTATTTGTTTATTCCGAGAATGTAATTATTATTTGTTTATTTCGTTCATTCATTTATTACATTGGTTATTCCGTTCATTTACTTTGAGAATAATTATTATTTCGTTGATATTTGAGTTTTACTTATTTTCTTTAAATTATTTAAGAAAATATATTCCGTCCAAATCTGTTTCCACGAGTTTGTTTATATACCGAATATCTTACGCGGAGATAAATATACATCGTAAAACATACGATCCACCGGCCGAACACCTGGATACAAAAACTCCGAATCGAGCAAAACCCGACAGGCTGAAAGAAACACACGCGCGCATCGTCCGATAAGTACGAGGTGCCGTGTCCGAACGGTAGTACATTCCGAAGGGCTCGTTCGCCACGATAAAGCTGCGTCCACACTGGGACGCGCCGATTCCAAATCGCGTTAACAAAGAAAAGCCCAACGGAATGGATACCGGCGGCAGGTTAGATCTATCTCAACGTAAATAAAGAACAAAAAATAATAAAATAAATAATCAAAGGGCAGTGACAAGAAGAATGGAGGAACACAAAAGAAGACAAGCTAAAATTTACCTCTAGCTACATCACATTATTAGGTGACCAAGTTTTACATTGCAATGTGTCTCAATAAATTGAAAGTTGACGATTTGAAACTACAATTTTGAACTAAGAGTTATCATTAAAAATAACCTAATTCGTCGATAATTATCGAGTTTTGTGACGTCATATGGCGCGCACAAAGAGGTCATCCCGAAGTAAACCACCAAATAATGCGTAGTGTGAGTGCGCCGCATGATGTCATTCGATGTGTAAAAGTGCGAGTTTCGAACGGATCTCGGCCGGTTCCCATCGAAACTGACCACAAAACTCGGAAGTTGTTAACGGAATCGCATCGACGAGATATATTTATCTTCAACGGTTTTGAAGCTGGAGGCGTACAAATAATAAATAACACAAAGCTTTTCTACTTTAAACTCGTTCTATTTCTAAGCTAAAAACAGACATCAATGCGATTCCGTAAGAAAAGTCCATTTACTTGCAATTTTATTGTATGTAGTACAAATCGTAGTGTCGCGCTCGTTAGCAATTAGTCCTCGCCTCGACCAATGAAATGGGCAGGCGTACTTTTTCGAACCGGACAAAAAAACATTATCGTTCTATATATGATAGTTTGACTTTGTAGCAATATAATCAATTGTTGGCTATTTTTAGTATATATTCATAACCCAGTTTGGTTATTTCATAACATAATAATTTGACACCTATTCTTGGGGCATATAAAATGCATGTAAAATTAAGCTGCGAAGATGGTATGTAATGTATCATACATAAGAAAGCATGTAATGCAGGGAATCGAAAATTGCGAAGAAAGGGGGAGCAAATCGGACACACTTGATATGGAAATGAAGAAAGGGGAAATAAGACTCAAATAAATCGAGAATATAGAGACATCATATATTAAAATTGCATTTACATATTCATCACGCATACTCCTGTGTAGGTAGGTTTGCTCTACGTTTGCTCTCGTTCAATTTCAATGCGATCTGAAATGAATGAATGTTTAAATATATGCCATCCATAGCGTTGTCAGTAAACTAAATTTTCATGCCCAATATATAGTAACGCGCATTCGAGTTTATGGTTTTTGGATACGAATTTAATTATATTTGACCTGATGAATAATCGATCGTTAAATAAAGTTAAGTAAGATAATACATTTATTCCATCAACATTTTCTGATCCTTTGTTTAATGCACATATAATTCAAACGACGTAAATTAAATTCCAAGTGAAACACGCCATTGCTAAAACGCATATTGCAGGTTTTTGTTTCGTGGCCCTTTTATATCGTTCGTGATATTTTCATTGCAATTAAAATGAATTCCCCGCCAACTCGAAAAAAATTGCGTACATTTAAATATATTTAAATGTAAAATACAACTTAAGTTATTTAATTTAATTTAACACTGGATGCAAGGACAATATGATGTATGGCATGAGTGTAGATGGTGGAGAAAATGCCAGGAAATAAAGCATGAGAAATTGGAAAAGCGAGAGGGGTGAACCAATACACAAGGAACACGAAATTGAATTTGTTTTATTTTGTAAACCATTTCGAAACTCAAGCTGCCAATAGGGTTTTAATTATATTTTCTATTACTTGCTGCCTGCGTCTTCCTTTTCTTTGGCGTATTTCAATTTAGTATTTTAAGAAATTTATTACATTAGTTACCACGAGATTGTATTTTTATGCGAAGTATTTACAAATCTGTGAAATGAATCTGCAAAATTCTTTGGGAATTTTGTACATTGAAAATTGATAGATGGGGTTATTGTAATATAATCCGTTGTTTAGCGAGCTGAGTGCTAAGTTTGTAACAAGTAAACGATGGAACGTTTTACTTTTCTAGGTTGTATTTCAGCAACCCGTTCGGAACATTTTCAACCAACATTCTCACACGTACGTAGGGTACGTGGGGAACAACGGATTAGGTTCGTCGGATCGGGTCCGCTGCTTACACCCGGTGAACTTTGACCCAACACGGCAACATCCATTAACAAGCGGACTTTTTGCCGGATCTGGTCCGCTCGTGTATGGCAGCCTAATGCAATATGCCGATCCCGGTCGGCTTATAAACCCGATGCTACTTCACATTATTTTTTAAATTTTATCTAAATTTTACCACATTGTCACAAGTGACGAATGGTTTTTGTTTATTTAAAAGGTCCAGATATTGGTAAGCACTTCTACACGCGGAGGATTGGACGCAACCCAGTTGCCAACGGGAATTTTCGCGCGCTTTTGCATCGACAGCAAGTCGACACGGCCCACGTGCGGACCAGGTGCTCTGAGTCACGTCTCGGACCATGCAATTATCTCGTGTATTTGTACTTTACGATTTAAATTCTATAAATGTAGTACCTAGTAGTACATTCCGAAGGGCTCGTTCGCCACGATAAAGCTGCGTCCACACTGGGACGCGCCGATTCCAAATCGCGTTAACAAAGAAAAGCCCAACGGAATGGATACCGGCGGCAGGTTAGATCTATCTCAACGTAAATAAAGAACAAAAAATAATAAAATAAATAATCAAAGGGCAGTGACAAGAAGAATGGAGGAACACAAAAGAAGACAAGCTAAAATTTACCTCTAGCTACATCACATTATTAGGTGACCATGTTTTACATTGCAATGTGTCTCAATAAATTGAAAGTTGACAATTTGAAACTACAATTTTGAACTAAGAGTTATCATTAAAAATAACCTAATTCGTCGATAATTATCGAGTTTTGTGACGTCATATGGCGCGCACAAAGAGGTCATCCCGAAGTAAACCACCAAATAATGCGTAGTGTGAGTGCGCCGCATGATGTCATTCGATGTGTAAAAGTGCGAGTTTCGAACGGATCTCGGCCGGTTCCCATCGAAACTGACCACAAAACTCGGAAGTTGTTAACGGAATCGCATCGACGAGATATATTTATCTTCAACGGTTTTGAAGCTGGAGGCGTACAAATAATAAATAACACAAAGCTTTGCTACTTTAAACTCGTTCTATTTCTAAGCTAAAAACAGACATCAATGCGATTCCGTAAGAAAAGTCCATTTACTTGCAATTTTATTGTATGTAGTACAAATCGTAGTGTCGCGCTCGTTAGCAATTAGTCCTCGCCTCGACCAATGAAATGGGCAGGCGTACTTTTTCGAACCGGACAAAAAAACATTATCGTTCTATATATGATAGTTTGACTTTGTAGCAATATAATCAATTGTTGGCTATTTTTAGTATATATTCATAACCCAGTTTGGTTATTTCATAACATAATAATTTGACACCTATTCTTGGGGCATATAAAATGCATGTAAAATTAAGCTGCGAAGATGGTATGTAATGTATCATACATAAGAAAGCATGTAATGCAGGGAATCGAAAATTGCGAAGAAAGGGGGAGCAAATCGGACACACTTGATATGGAAATGAAGAAAGGGGAAATAAGACTCAAATAAATCGAGAATATAGAGACATCATATATTAAAATTGCATTTACATATTCATCACGCATACTCCTGTGTAGGTAGGTTTGCTCTACGTTTGCTCTCGTTCAATTTCAATGCGATCTGAAATGAATGAATGTTTAAATATATGCCATCCATAGCGTTGTCAGTAAACTAAATTTTCATGCCCAATATATAGTAACGCGCATTCGAGTTTATGGTTTTTGGATACGAATTTAATTATATTTGACCTGATGAATAATCGATCGTTAAATAAAGTTAAGTAAGATAATACATTTATTCCATCAACATTTTCTGATCCTTTGTTTAATGCACATATAATTCAAACGACGTAAATTAAATTCCAAGTGAAACACGCCATTGCTAAAACGCATATTGCAGGTTTTTGTTTCGTGGCCCTTTTATATCGTTCGTGATATTTTCATTGCAATTAAAATGAATTCCCCGCCAACTCGAAAAAAATTGCGTACATTTAAATATATTTAAATGTAAAATACAACTTAAGTTATTTAATTTAATTTAACACTGGATGCAAGGACAATATGATGTATGGCATGAGTGTAGATGGTGGAGAAAATGCCAGGAAATAAAGCATGAGAAATTGGAAAAGCGAGAGGGGTGAACCAATACACAAGGAACACGAAATTGAATTTGTTTTATTTTGTAAACCATTTCGAAACTCAAGCTGCCAATAGGGTTTTAATTATATTTTCTATTACTTGCTGCCTGCGTCTTCCTTTTCTTTGGCGTATTTCAATTTAGTATTTTAAGAAATTTATTACATTAGTTACCACGAGATTGTATTTTTATGCGAAGTATTTACAAATCTGTGAAATGAGGATTGGACGCAACCCAGTTGCCAACGGGAATTTTCGCGCGCTTTTGCATCGACAGCAAGTCGACACGGCCCACGTGCGGACCAGGTGCTCTGAGTCACGTCTCGGACCATGCAATTATCTCGTGTATTTGTACTTTACGATTTAAATTCTATAAATGTAGTACCTATTATATGGATTTCCAATTTACAATTTTAAAATGATAATAATTCTATTTACATATTTATATTATCTTATCGAACTTAATTATACGACAAACATCCTTATTTATTCAATTATTTATATAGAATTATTATTCGGACTAACATTACGATGCCAATTCTCTCTACGCAGTTCGATCTAAAAGTTCTATTGCTGTTTCGGCGTCGTATTTCGTTGCTGTTAAATCTGTTATTTTATTTAACGCTTTTACTGTTAATTTATGACCTTCACAATATATATATATATATATATATATATATATATATATATATATATATATATATAAGATTCGACCATCTTTCATGTAAATTTTACATTTTTATGTCACATTTGACAAGACGCATTTTCAATTTGAATTGATTTTGAACATAATTGCAGCAATCCTTTTATATGTTGACACTGGACATTTGACAGTCGTCTCTTGTTTAGTCTCCGCAAGGTGTTAGACAAGGAATCGTCTTGTCAGTATTCTGTTGTCAGTGGTTTGTTAGGAGTGATTGGCTCGGGCCAAGAAGTTTTGATGACCACTACATGTAAAGGTATTTCAACAACTAAGGTTCTTGGTAATCGCTACTGACGAAGGGTAATAACCCAGAAACAATATTGTCTAGCGATCCACCTGTTAGTCTTTGTGGACCTGTATTAATTAACGTTCACTGCACTATTGAGGTGTAAGATTCGACCATCTTTCATGTAAATTTTACATTTTTATGTCACATTTGACAAGACGCATTTTCAATTTTTATATATATATATATAAATATACATATATATATATATATATATATATATATATTAGGGCGGGTCAAATTGTATGGACCGATTTTTTTTATGAAGCGTATAGCAAAAATGTAATCTATAGGTGATTCTGAGAAATTTTGCTCAAGAGACCATAGCTCTAAGTCGGATTTGGAGCCCCCCAAAATTTCAAAATAGACATTTTTCCATATATACATAGAACAATTTAATTAAATTCGTCATAAAATCGGATAGAATTATAGTAGATTTCTCAATTTGGGCTTGTTTGAAAGGTATTTTTATCACCTTTCAGAATCTGATACCTGTAGAATAAGTCGTCAATGGCAGCATTGTTCAATTGAACAACTTTGTAACACTGAATAATGACGTTACAAAATAATGACGTTTACCACCACTAAACGTTGCCAAGCTTGCTTTTCCTTCTTCCTTAATCGTTCATCGTGCAATACGCACGCAGTTTGCCAAAATACTTAAATAAAAACTCGGTTATCACAATACCAATATTTACTTTCATATACATTATGTATTAGTATAGGAATCATGAAAAATTTCGAACTCGAGATTTGAACGGATATACACGTTTTGAGGTCCCCTGAATCGTTTCTGACTATTTTCGGAATGACGTCTGTTTGTGTGTCTGTGTGGTACTGTGTGTCTGTGCGCGCTCTAGCGTCCAAACGATTATAGCTAGAGCTCTTCAACTTTAAACTTAACATTTGTATGTAGCAAGGAGGAAAACGTCCTATTTTGAACGCAATCTCTTAACCGGAAGTGATGGTTTACTCTTATCACCTTTTTCCATATCTCGAAAACGGTACACGTTACTGGAAAACATATTCTTACATAAATTATAGATATTGGGGTAATTACTGTGGGGAATTTCTAATGGTATTGTTCCAGTTGATTTAGCTAACATTAAACCAGGACCAATTGCACATTCTCGTTGGTTAACCAAAGCAAGTAGATTACTACGATTACATGTAACAACTAATACACCATCGACCAATTTAAAAACTTTGGCAGTTTATATTATTACAGTTTATGTGCCAATGTACTTCAATGTGAAGTTTTATAACTCTGTTGTGTACGGCAGTGCACTTTTATTAAAATTTATACGTTGGACACGATACTTACAACCAAACTTTCGTAATATTGTAGATGGTGTAATTGAAAACAACTCATATTACGCACATCCAGAAAATATCTTATTAACAATGTTATTTGATGATCGAAAAGCAATACGGGATAGAGCTATCAAAAAGATTTTACACTATCGAGAACAATTGTACGATCCAACTAAACTCAGAGTTTACAAAAAATATATCTTAAATTTCAATGCTACCGATTATGTCAATATGGTTGACATGAATAACGACGATATATTATTTGAACCAGCATTTACTCGACAGATTCCATATGATCACTTGGTAGAATACTTAGATTTCGTTGAACCACCACTGGCTGATCCACAAATTCCAATGCACATACAAGGAACAGAAAGACATGTACAATTATTAACGAGTGTTTCAAAACGAGTTATAGAAAAGAATCGTGAAGGAGTTATGGCAGTGACATTAGAAAGTCGTAAGAAAACTCCTCGAATGGAAAGTAAAAAGGACCTTAAAAAATAATATTACCACGTTAAAACATTAAATTGTAGGTCGAGAATAATATTTAAAAATAAATTGAATAAAAAATGTAAAAATAGTGTTTTCTTGTTGAAACCTTGAAAATGTTGATTTTTTCAAATCGATTTTCCTACAAAAAAATTGATCGTAATAAAAGTTTTTGGAAATTATCTGAACTTTTATAATCTGAATTCTGAATTCTGAATTTATTAGTTAAAAGTTCATTTTAGGCTATTTTTCGACAAAAAATTCCTAATATCTCTACTAAAAATAAAAAAAATATTGGTATCAATATTGGTACAGATTCTGAAAGGTGATAAAAATACCTTTCAAACAAGCCCAGATTGAGAAATCTACTATAATGCTATCCGATTTTATGACGAATTTAATTAAATTATTCTATGTATATATGGAAAAATATATATTTTGAAATTTTGGGGGGCTCCAAATCCAAGTTAGAGCTATGGTCTCTTGAGCAAAATTTCTCAGAATCACCTATATATTACGATTTTGCTATACGCTTCATCAAAAAAAAAATTAACCCGCCCTAATATATATATATATATATATATATATATATATATACATATATATATATATATATATATATATATAAAGTCGATGATTCTTGAGACAACGGTGCTTGAATTTAAACACAGTTTACATTTGTGACGTTTCGCTCTTTATTAAAAAGCATCTTGAGACTGAATAGAAACAAACAACAATTAACATTCGTAATTATTTAAAATAATAGTGTCTTACCTAATGTAATGTAAATTACTAACAAAGCAATTGTCAACATTATATCAAATCAATACAAACACTTTGAAATTACATACATAATAACCAATTTAAAATAAGTATGATTTTCCCCAATTAATGCGAGAAGAATTAAAATCGGAAACAATCAACGCACATTTTCTACATAATAAATAACGTTAAGGAGCAACGTCTAACCAGATACTGAAGCGACTTATAAAAACAGACAATGTCGATTGGAAAACGTTAATGTGAAAACGGAAAAAACCTTAATGTACAAGGACAAATATAAAATGATTTAAATGCAAAATTGTTCGAGAATATTATTACAAACCGTATATATAGTGATGTTTTAATTTTTTATGTTACAAATATTTGGGGTATATTTTATATACGTGGATTCAACAATAAACGTTTTGAAAGATTATTCTCCCTATCTATAGTAGTCGGATTTAGTAAATCAAAGGCATGTTGATATTTTTCTACGTGTGAACATAACGCTGTGATCTCTGATTTTTCCTTTTATTAATATATTATTACAATCTTGTGTGTGGTTTTGTACTCTACGTTTAAGATATTGTTTAGTTTGACCAATATAACACATAGGACAATCTTTGCATTGTAATCTATAAACTAAATTTGATTATGATAAAAGAGGTGTCTTAGTTTTTAATTTTGTGAACAGGGAACCTAGCGTCTTAGTGTTAGTCAAACCATCAACATTGTTGTTTAAAATTTTTCTTAACTGTTCCGATAAACCACTAATGTAAGGGAAAGAATAATATTTTGATATTGGTACATTAATCGTTGTTTTTTGGAATGGTTATTCGAGTATAAGATATTATTGATAAATTGTTTTGGGTAATTATTAGATTTTAGTAAATTATATATGATTTTTTCTGTGTGAAATGTAGCACTACTTAGTTTATTAACCCGTTTATTCAATGCTATTATGGTATTAATTTTTGTTTCAATGGATGCTGGGATCTAAAATTTAATATTCTACCCGAACTAGTGGGTTTTGTAAACCATTTCGATGATTATTCCTAACGACAGTAACATCTAAAAAGTTTAATTGATTATCTTTCTCCATCTCGAGAGTGAATTGTAGTTGTGGGTGAAAACTGTTAAATGAATTCAAAATATTATCAATATAATGTTGCGGAATAGCCGTGAATATGTCATCCACATAAATATATAAAAATGGAATATTAATAGGTAATGACGCTATAGTACAATTTAGAAGATTATTCATTATTATTGACGCTAGGATAGGTGGATATGGATGACCCATTGACGACCCTGAATTCTGGTGAAAGAAGGAATCAATTGGTGTGTATAGTTGTATATTACACCATTCCTCTTGTATGATATTAAGTATTAAATCTTGTGGTAAATTGGTAAACAATGACACAACATCCAATGAAATTAGCACATGATCATTTGGTAATGTCAAGTTCTGAATTTTTTGTACAAGAGAAAAAGAATCTATCTATATAGGAACTACAAATAATACATGTAATATTAATAATGATAATTCAATGAGATCCACAATTTATAGTAATTTATTAAAGTAGGTTTTTACTTAGGGGTTTTATTTACTACATGCTCGCGCACTCATCGTTTTTGTTCCAGTTTTACGGTCCGTTTTGTTCTTAATGTTAATAATTGCTTTTTATTGTTGTAATTATAGTCTGAAGATGCTATTTAATTACAATAGCGAAACGTCACTTATGTAATATTGTTTTATTTTCACCCGTATGTCCTAAACACTCCGAAGATTAAGATTATTATTATTATTATATATATATATATATATATATATATATATATATATATGTATATATAAAATAAAAAAAGAAAGGTGTATAACGCGTGGGTAATAAATTAATGGAAAGATATAACGGCTCAAACCCGCAAGGAAGCACGCAGCCGCCGACACGTGTTTCAGACTCATTAGTCTTCATCAGGACGGCATAGCCAAAAGGAAGATGGTCACAATTTGGAGATGTAATATAACCGGAGTCCAATGCAAGCGACCGACCACCACATTGTGGCTCCAGTCAAGTTACCCAACCAATTGTGGGGGAAAACCAACCTGGCCACGCGGGAGGACATAGCCACTTACATGAACAACCGTGCCGAGGATATACAATAATAAAAAAAGAAAGGTGTATAACGCGGGGATAATAAATTAATGGAAAGATATAACGGCTCAAACCCGCAAGGAAGCACGCAGCACGCGTATATATATATATATATATATATATATATATATTGATAGTTAACGTTCGTGTCCTCTTGTGTGAATGAACAAATATTCTTTGGTAATTAGGACAGTCCACAAAATAAAATAAAGCTATTTCATTGCTAACGTTTCGCCTTTAATTTTAAAAGCTTCATCAGAGCTACAATCAACAATTAACGCAATTACAATATAGGTATAATTAAAAAAAAAAACAACTAAACTCACCTCTGAAATAAATTTCTTAAAACAATAATGACGATGAAAGAGTTCATAAATAAAATCAATACATATTCAATAATAACAATCAATTCCATACACTTTTGCGACATACGTACAAACTGCTAGTAAGAATATTAAACATAATTTATTGAAGTGACAGAAATTTTATCAAGGTGTTTCTTTTTTTGAGGTTTTTTCCAATTACAGCGGTAAAAATAACATCTAAATCCTCATTGAAAGAGCTGATCCATATGCAACACAATATACAACACATTTATCTCCAATGAAACAATTAATTAAGGAAACGAGCACTACCACAAACCATTATACACGATATTCAAATTGTAACCATCAGTTCTAATATTTATGTTGTTCGGCTCACAATTGATGTAAATTTTTTCCAATATTAGACGCTTTGATAGATTCTGTTCGGTATCTAAAATTTTCACATTATCCCAATCAAAATTATGGTTTAAGTTAAAGTGATGTATCGCGAGTGCTGTTTTTTGTTTTTTGTCACGATATTTCTCAAAACAGTCTTGTTTGTGATTTTGTAGCCGCCTTTTCAAATACTGTTTAGTTTGACCAATATAGATTCCACTACAGTCCTTGCAGTTTATTTTGTAAATTATATTTGATCTAAATGGTGTAGGAGTTTTGTCTTTTATTTTTGTGAACAGTGATTCCAACATTTTAGTGTTATATGTGACTAAATTACAATTTTCATACTTTAGCATTCTTTTTAATGAGTTTGTAAGTCCCCTAATATATGGTACTCTGAAGTATCTTTTCGTGTCAGTTGTCTGCGTGGTCGTATGTACGGTGAGATTTTCCCTATCTGTGTGACTATATAGAATATTATTTATAAAATTTATGGGATACCCATTTTGTTTTAACAGTTCTGTTATGTTTTTAAGATTCTTCTTATGAAATATTTTGTTGCTCAATTTGAGTATTCTGTTTTTTAATTCTAAAATAACGTTCTTCTTTAATTTGAAATCATGTTGAGAGTGAAAATTTAATATTCTATCTGAGCTAGTACTTTTTTGATACCAATCGGTTATTAAACTGCCATCCTCTTGTCTTACTATTGTTGTGTCCAAGAAGTTAATCCTATTTTGGTTTTCCACTTCTAAAGTAAATTGTAAATGCTGGTTGTATTTATTGAAATAGTCTAAAATTGTTTGAGTTTTATTCGATGGAACAGCTGTTAGTATGTCGTCTACGTAACAAAACAAGAAGGGTACATCAAACGGCAAGTCCTTAAGGGTATCTGTTATTAATTTATTCATTGCCATACAGGCAAGTACTGGTGAAGCTGGGTTTCCCATAGCGGTTCCAAATAGCTGTTTGTAAAATACTCCCTCTGATGTAAAATAACTCGTGTCAAACAAATGCGCAACTAATTTCAAAAAGTAAGCTTTGTCAATATTTGTGTGGTTACCTATGTCACGCCAACTCTCCTCAACAATATTCAATATAAAGTCCCTAGGGACATTCGTAAATAATGAAATTACATCAAGCGAAATTAACACATAGTCTTTTGGAATGTTTCAGAGTACCATATATTAGGGGACTTACAAACTCATTAAAAAGAATGCTAAAGTATGAAAATTGTAATTTAGTCACATATAACACTAAAATGTTGGAATCACTGTTCACAAAAATAAAAGACAAAACTCCTACACCATTTAGATCAAATATAATTTACAAAATAAACTGCAAGGACTGTAGTGGAATCTATATTGGTCAAACTAAACAGTATTTGAAAAGGCGGCTACAAAATCACAAACAAGACTGTTTTGAGAAATATCGTGACAAAAAACAAAAAACAGCACTCGCGATACATCACTTTAACTTAAACCATAATTTTGATTGGGATAATGTGAAAATTTTAGATACCGAACAGAATCTATCAAAGCGTCTAATATTGGAAAAAATTTACATCAATTGTGAGCCGAACAACATAAATATTAGAACTGATGGTTACAATTTGAATATCGTGTATAATGGTTTGTGGTAGTGCTCGTTTCCTTAATTAATTGTTTCATTGGAGATAAATGTGTTGTATATTGTGTTGCATATGGATCAGCTCTTTCAATGAGGATTTAGATGTTATTTTTACCGCTGTAATTGGAAAAAACCTCAAAAAAAGAAACACCTTGATAAAATTTCTGTCACTTCAATAAATTATGTTTAATATTCTTACTAGCAGTTTGTACGTATGTCGCAAAAGTGTATGGAATTGATTGTTATTATTGAATATGTATTGATTTTATTTATGAACTCTTTCATCGTCATTATTGTTTTAAGAAATTTATTTCAGAGGTGAGTTTAGTTGTTTTTTTTTTTTAATTATACCTATATTGTAATTGCGTTAATTGTTGATTGTAGCTCTGATGAAGCTTTTAAAATTAAAGGCGAAACGTTAGCAATGAAATAGCTTTATTTTATTTTGTGGACTGTCCTAATTACCAAAGAATATTTGTTCATATATATATATATATATTTATATATATATATTTATAATTTATTTCTTTTCTTTTTTCTTTTGTCGTATTTCTTCTTAGAAATTTTATTTCTTTTGATGGGATTTTCGACAATTAAATGACAAAATGTTTGTTAGAACATATTTTACTATTAAAATATAATATGTTTATCAACAACGTTTCGGCCAAAAGTGGCCTTTTTCATAGTCTGTAATTAAATAAAAGTATCATACATATATAAATGGTCAGCATAATACAATTGGTGGTAATAATTTTATTTACATTATTAACTCAATTATATTAAGTGTCAAAATATTAGTAAATTGAAATGAAAATATTATTATTGAGTTAATAATGGTTATTATATAATATTCCTAAACTTATTATTTATTACAGTATACATATGCAAAATTTGAACATAATATTGAAAAGAAAATTGTTATATTACTTACTTTTATATTAGTTATGATGTATAATAATTTGGCATATTGTCATAAATTATGCATGTCAATATTTTTTTTGGTGACTAGATAAAATTATTTATATATTTACATTAATAAAATTATTCTCCTTTTATGAGTTACAAATTCCGATAATATATATGTGAAAGATTATCAACATCAGTTTTATTATTTATCAGCTTTAAAAACTCATCAAAATGAAACAGGACACACATTTGATTTTAGTAATACTTCAATACTCGCAATAGAAAAAAACAATAAATCCAGACTTATTCTTGAAATGATTTTTATCAAAATTGAATCAAAACAATAAATAATAAAACTGATGTTGATAATCTTTCACATATATATTATCGGAATTTGTAACTCATAAAAGGAAAATAATGTTATTAATGTAAATATATAAATAATTTTATCTAGTCACCAAAAAAAATATTGACATGCATAATTTATGACAATATGCCAAATTATTATACAATGTAACTAATATAAAAGTAAGTAATATAACAATTTTCTTTTCAATATTATGTTCAAATTTTGCATATGTATACTGTAATAAATAATAAGTTTAGGAATATTATATAATAACCATTATTAACTCAATAATAATATTTTCATTTCAATTTACTAATATTTTGACACTTAATATAATTGAGTTAATAATGTAAATAAAATTATTACCACCAATTGTATTATGCTGACCATTTATATATGTATGATACTTTTATTTAATTACAGACTATGAAAAAGGCCACTTTTGGCCGAAACGTTGTTGATAAACATATTATATTTTAATAGTAAAATATGTTCTAACAAACATTTTGTCATTTAATTGTCGAAAATCCCATCAAAAGAAATAAAATTTCTATATATATATATATAGAAATTTTATTTCTTTTGATGGGATTTTCGACAATTAAATGACAAAATGTTTGTTAGAACATATTTTACTATTAAAATATAATATGTTTATCAACAACGTTTCGGCCAAAAGTGGCCTTTTTCATAGTCTGTAATTAAATAAAAGTATCATACATATATAAATGGTCAGCATAATACAATTGGTGGTAATAATTTTATTTACATTATTATTATTATATATATATATATATATATATATATATATATATATATATCCTTTTATATGTTGACACTGGACATTTGACAGTCGTCTTGTTTACTCGCCGCAAGGTGTTAGACAAGGTATCGTCTTGTCAGTGTTCTGTTGTCAGTGGTTCGTTAGGAGTGATTGGCTCGCGCCAAGAAGTTTTGATGGCCACTACATGTAAAGGTATTTCAACAACTAAGGTTCTTGGTAATCGCTACTGACGAAGGGTAATAACCCAGAAACAATATTGTCTAGCGATCCACCAGTTAGTCTTCATGGACCTGTTTTAATTAATGTTCACTACACCATTGAGGTGTAAGATTAGACCATCTTTCATGTAAATTATATATATATATATATATATATATATATATATATATATATATATATTATATATATATATATAAAGAGGATTACGAAAAACGTTTCGTTGGGTTATGCGGTCTTAAATCGGCACAATGTTGGTTATGTCTTTATTAATTGTCAATATTTCGTGAGCAATATCTCACATCATCAGGACATCTACAAATTAAGTAACAATAGAAAAAATCATTTAAAATTAGGTGATAACTTACTCAAAACGACATTTTAAAAAGGTTGACATCCAATTCTTGGTTAACATAAGTATGATAAAATTTTACGTGATATATGTGAACTTGAGTACATTGACATTGAACACTTATATAAGTTGAACATTGTTTTGTTACTTGAAGGTGATATAAAACTACGTTGATGAAGTAAAAACTAAATTAAAATTATTACATTGCTTACATTTAAGACCGCATAACCCAACGAAAATTTTGTGAGAAGCCCTGTGCAAGTACTCAAACTGTCTTTGTATTTTTTTAAATTCATCACCTGTGGTGAGTTAACAATGTAACACATTTCCATAAAAGTTCTTTGTTGAAGGCGCTTGTTAAACGCTAAGATCTTGGTTTCGTTATAGTTTATGTAATGGCTATTACCAGAGGCATAAATAGCCAGAGCACAATATTGTGCTTTGATTATAGTGTCACTTGTATGCTGTGTGATGCGTTATTTAAGACATTGAGTAGTTTGGCCTATATAAACTTGGTTACAATCATCACAAGGGATTTGATAAATAATATTACTATGAAGAAGAATAGAGGTTTCGTCCTTAGTATTACAAAAGAATTTGCCAACAGGTTTAGCGATTCGGTAGGCGACCACGATGTTAGTGCCTTGGAATAATTTTTTTAAGGAAGGAGACAACCATAAACTGAAATTATATGGCCTCCCTAAAATTCATAAACCTTAAATCCCTCTTAGACCCATTGTTTCTTCAGTACAAGGACCCACTAAATTTCTGTCTAAATCTATTGCAAATTTTCTCTCTATAGCTTTTGAAGAATTTAACTCCTTTCGTATCAAAAATAGTTTTTCCTTTTCAGATCTCATTAACAATTTCCAATTACCGGAAGGTTATGTGATTCATTTTATGTGGTTTCTCTATTCACTAACATCCCTATGGATTTAGTATGTAATATTATCACTGATAACTAGGATATTATTGAACCACACAGCTAGCCTCTTAACCACTTTGAAATTCATTTTTGACACAACTTATTTAATTATTTAATTTAACAATCAATATTTTTCACAAATGTTTGGTACCCCAATGGGATCTTCCCTTTCCCCCATCATTGCCGAAATTGTTAAGAATACACTCAACACACAAGATTCTGTTTCTCGTTTACCTTTTCACTTCCCCTTCATTTGTCAGTATGTTGATGATATCACCTGTAGTATTCTTATTGATTCCAAGGAGACTGTCTTTGAAGTATTTAAGTCTTTTCAATGACCGCCTCCAATTTACTATCGAAGTACTCTTTCTCGATACTTTGGTCACGAGCACTGGGGATGGTATTGTCAAACTTAGCGGGTATCGAAAACTCACAAGTTCTGGGAGATACCTTCATTTCAATTCTTACAGCCCCTTCCAACATAAATTAAATGTCATTTTAGGTCTTAAACACAGATAACCCACATTGACCATCGGTATTTCCACACTACTAGTTTACAATTATTATATAACATTTTACTTGAAAATAATTATCTTTCTTCACTTCTCAACAAATTACTTTTTTCAAATCCTCCTCCCAGACTACGGGACGAACTTCCCAAAGAAACAGTCAAAATTTACAAAAGTTTCCCTTACATACACCAACTGTCCTCTTCCTCAAAAAAAATATTCCAAGACACTAACATCGTGGTCGCCTACAGAATCAGAACCTGTTGGCAAATTGTATCCCAATACTAAGGACAAAACCCCTATTCTTCTTCATAGTAATATGTAACCAAGTTTACATAGGCCAAACTACTCAACGTCTTAAACAACGCATCACACACCATAAAAGTGACACTATAATCAAACCACAATATTGTGCTCTGGCTACTCATGCCTCTGGTAATAGCCATCACATAAACTATAACGAAACCAAGATCTTAGCATTTAACAACCGCCTTCAACAAAGAACTTTTATAGAAATGTGTTACATTGTTAACACACCACAGGTGATGAATTTTAAAAAAGACAAAGACAGTTTGAGCACTATTTACACAGGCCTTCTCACAAATTGTTCACCTAAATTTAAATTAATTTCTTTTTTGGTTTTGTACTCTGTACCTTAGTTTTTGGATAGAAGGCGAATCTGATGACGACCATTTGCTTTTGCCTTATACCTTCAATTAACCTATTTTTCTGACTCCCTGAACATTTCTCTTACTCTTTTATCCTTTGTGATAGTTCTGTTACAGATGTTTTGTTTTTAACGTTAATTTTGATTTCTTTTCATATTTTATATCTTAAACTTTTCATAAATTTATATTTTGACTTTTTAACTTCCCCTCGTAAGACTCGCAGGTATACATAAGGTTCATTTTTGCATTGTTTTAACGTTTGTTTTTTTTTGTGGGCGAAATGTGAATATTTGTTTTTAAAATTGTTTCATCTTGTGCTTTTCCTGTAAATGTAGCAGTATGAGTGGTATATTTACCACTTTCTCTTTAAATATAACACATCTAATAGTTCATTAAGTAAATTAAAAAAAATCTCTTCTCTTTTTAATTGTTTAAATATATTTTTACTTAGCATTGTTTACCTTCTAGGCTTTGAAAATGCTTCGATAAAGAAGCGAAACGTTAGCTTGGACCAATTGGCTTTTTTTCCGAATCGTTCAAACCCGAAAACTGTGTGTTCGCAGTAATCTCCGATTTAATATATATATATATATATATATATATATATATATATATATATATATATATATATATATATATATATATATTGAAAATGCGTGTTGTCAAATATGACAGAAAAATGTAAAATTTACATGAAATATGGTCGAATCTTACACCTCAATGGTGTAGTGAACATTAATTAAAACAGGTCCATGAAGACTAACTGGTGGATCGCTAGACAATATTGTTTCTGGGTTATTACCCTTCGTCAGTAGCGATTACCAAGAACCTTAGTTGTTGAAATACCTTTACATGTAGTGGCCATCAAAACTTCTTGGCGCGAGCCAATCACTCCTAACAAACCACCGACAACAGAACACTGACGAGACGATACCTTGTCTAACACCTTGCGGAGACTAAACAAGAGACGACTGTCAAATATCATGACAGAAAAATGTAAAATTTACATTGTCATATTTGACAAGACGCATTTTCAATTTGAATTGTTTTTGAACTTAATTGCAGCAATCCTTTTATATGTTGACACTGGATATTTGACAGTCGTCTCTTGTTTAGTCTCCGCAAGGTGTTAGACAAGGTATCGTCTCGTCAGTGTTCTGTTGTCGGTGGTTTGTTAGGAGTGATTGGCTCGCGCCAAGAAGTTTTGATGGCCACTACATGTAAAGGTATTTCAACAACTAAGGTTCTTGGTAATCGCTACTGACGAAGGGTAATAACCCAGAAACAATATTGTCTAGCGATCCACCAGTTAGTCTTCATGGACCTGTTTTAATTAATGTTCACTACACCATTGAGGTGTAAGAGTCGACCATATTTCATATATATATATATATATATATATATATATATATATATATATTAGGGCGGGTTAATTTTTTTTTTGATGAAGCGTATAGCAAAATCGTAATATATAGGTGATTCTGAGAAATTTTGCTCAAGAGACCATAGCTCTAACTTGGATTTGGAGCCCCCCAAAATTTCAAAATATATATTTTTCCATATATACATAGAATAATTTAATTAAATTCGTCATAAAATCGGATAGCATTATAGTAGATTTCTCAATCTGGGCTTGTTTGAAAGGTATTTTTATCACCTTTCAGAATCTGTATTGATACCAATATTTTTTTTATTTTTAGTAGAGATATTAGGAATTTTTTGTCGAAAAATAGCCTAAAACGAACTTTTAACTAATAAATTCAGAATTCAGATTATAAAAGTTCAGATAATTTCCAAAAACTTTTAATACGATCAATTTTTTTGTAGGAAAATGGATTTGAAAAAAACATTTTCAAGGTTTCAACAAGAAAACACTATTTTTACATTTTTTATTCAATTTATTTTTAAATATTATTCTCGACCTACAATTTAATGTTTTAACGTGGTAATATTATTTTTTAAGGTCCTTTTTACTTTCCATTCGAGGAGTTTTCTTACGACTTTCTAATGTCACTGCCATAACTCCTTCACGATTCTTTTCTATAACTCGTTTTGAAACACTCGTTAATAATTGTACATGTCTTTCTGTTCCTTGTATGTGCATTGGAATTTGTGGATCAGCCAGTGGTGGTTCAACGAAATCTAAGTATTCTACCAAGTGATCATATGGAATCTGTCGAGTAAATGCTGGTTCAAATAATATATCGTCGTTATTCATGTCAACCATATTGACATAATCGGTAGCATTGAAATTTAAGATATATTTTTTGTAAACTCTGAGTTTAGTTGGATCGTACAATTGTTCTCGATAGTGTAAAATCTTTTTGATAGCTCTATCCCGTATTGCTTTTCGATCATCAAATAACATTGTTAATAAGATATTTTCTGGATGTGCGTAATATGAGTTGTTTTGAATTACAGCATCTACAATATTACGAAAGTTTGGTTGTAAGTATCGTGTCCAACGTATAAATTTTAATAAAACTGCACTGCCGTACACAACAGAGTTATAAAACTTCACATTGAAGTACATTGGCACATAAACTGTAATAATATAAACTGCCAAAGCTTTTAAATTGGTCGATGGTGTATTAGTTGTTACATATAATCGTAGTAATCTACTTGCTTTGGTTAACCAACGAGAATGTGCAATTGGCCCTGGTTTAATGTTAGCTAAATCAACTGGAACAATACCATTCGCAATTGCTTTAGCTATTTGATATAAATATTTAACATCTGTTGATAGTTCGAGCTCATGTTCATGATCCATCATTGCAGGCATATTCTCCAGTGGTATTGGATCAAAATCAGCTACTACCTGAAAAATGAAATGTTTAGATCAATTAAAATGCAATTATTTTATTTTAACTTTATCCCAATCGAAAAAGTAAAATAATGACAATAAATAATGATGATATTAAATAAAATAAAGTGTTACATACCTGCAATTTCTCACATTCTTGAATAGCTTTGAATAACTTTCCACTTGCTGCTCGTGGTCCACTGGTGACTTGTTTTGTCCAATGCTTCATATAAATGACGAAATGGCAGTTCATTGAAATGAAGCAGACATATAAACCAGTGAATTGGTCTATTTAACTGTTTTTCAAATAATCGTAAAACACCATTTTCTGTTCCAGTATTTGTTGGCTCACCATCACTGCATATGCCAATTAATTGATCAACTGTTAATGTTTTATTGTTGAAAAATTCATTCAGTTTTCTGTGTTTGGTTTACATATCCAAGTAACTCATTATAGGGCTCTTTCAGAACAACTAAATGCGGTTCTTTTACCATAGTGGTATGAAATTTGTCATTAACTTTCTCTGTAGTCAATGAGTCATTTTTTCTACCATCGAAAGAGAATGCAGTTATGGAAGAATTTGTATGTCGTGTACGGAGCACTGCATCTCTAGATTTAACTTTTTCTCTATCCACTTTTGATTTATCCATAATAACAAGATTACCATGAACATCTCTAAAATTTATATCTTCGAATAAAGCTGTTGCTAAACATGAAGCGACTCTATCTGAAACACCGAATCTATCACACATCATAGCAAAATTTAAGGCATCGTATCTTTGAGTATAATGACCTCGTCTCATTTGAACAGTTGCTTCTGGAACTTCTGTTGTTGCTTCATTTTCATCTTCATGCATGTGTAATTCAGGTGGTTCGTAACTTGGATCATCGGTACCAGTTGTAAGTGTTGGTATTGCTGTATCTACTTCTTCAACGTCTTGAAGATTCAAGGTATATTCAGGTATTGTGAATTTTCTAACATTATGCTGGTCCATCATAAATTCTTTTAGATGTTCTGCAATCAATCCACACGAGCATTCTGTTGTTTTTAATTTGCAATTACATTTGCCAATATAAAATAATTCGTTTACTGAATCAACAAATGCTTTAAATTCATCTCTTTTGTTTCTATGTTGTACATGTTTCTGGTATTTATCAAGCAAACCAGTTAATTTTTTTAAAACACTCTTTCTATTAATGATTTCAATATTTAATTTACACCAAATTTGGATCAATTTATCTGTTACGTGAGGAGTAAAATTTTTATACGAGAACATTTTGTTTTCAAATTTAGCACGATCACTTAAAAAAAAATAATATTTTAAAATGTCACATTTAGTAGGCAAACTAAGATCATTTAAATCACTTGATAAACCAAAAACAACAATATCTTGATGAGGCATGTTATTCAATCTAGAGTCAAAACTTGTTGATGTTGTTGCTTCCATTTGCGAAGACACCGCAGACGATGTTGATGGTTCTTGATTATCCATAATAACTTTGATATTATCACTGCACTCTTTGACTAAATCTAAAATTATAGTTAAAAAATTAAAAAATTAAACACTTGGTTAAAGTTTCAAAGAGTGTATTAAACTGTGGGTAATTTGCAAACGGGGTTCTATATATACTAATTCAACACGTGTGCGCTTAAGGGATAATAGCCGCATAAATGACCGGGGAAATTCCGAATTCTGTGTGGTCGTTCGTGATGTTCTTGCCGTGTTTTTCCGCTTTTTTGATTTCTAGCGTTTCTAAAAAATTCAACCGTTTGCCTTTGGTAGTTGTATGCAATGTTTTAAATTTATTTAGATCCGGGAAATGGTTCTTTGTAGGGGCAATACTAGAAGCCTGTGTATCCATGACCGAAAGGCACTCATTTTTATATTGAATTGACAAGAATTGGCATTTGTTATGGCGTCTGAGAAAGTATGTTTTCTGAATATGTCGAAGGTCAGGTGTTGTTCTTTTTTCCCAATTTGAAGGTCTAGGTAATTGCTTCTACGAGCAAGTACAATTCACCGTAGAGACAGAAAACAACGAAGATGGCACGATCAATTATCTAGACCTGCATAACAAAGAACCATTTCCCGGATCTAAATAAATTTAAAACATTGCATACAACTACCAAAGGCAAACGGTTGAATTTGTTAGAAACGCTAGAAATCAAAAAAGCGGAAAAACACGGCAAGAACATCACGAACGACCACACAGCATTCGGAATTTCCCCGGTCATATATGCGGCTATTATCCCTTAAGCGCACACGTGTTGAATTAGTATATATAGAACCCCGTTTGCAAATTCCCCACAGTAATTACCCCAATATCTATAATTTATGTAAGAATATGTTTTCCAGTAACGTGTACCGTTTTCGAGATATGGAAAAAGGTGATAAGAGTAAACCATCACTTCAGGTTAAGAGATTGCGTTCAAAATAGGACGTTTTCCTGCTTGCTACATACAAATGTTAAGTTTAAAGTTGAAGAGCTCTAGCTATAATCGTTTGGACGCTAGAGCGCGCACAGACACACAGTACCACACAGACACACAGACACACACACAGACGTCATTCCGAAAATAGTCAGAAACGATTCAGGGGACCTCAAAACGTGTATATCCGTTGAAATCTCGAGTTCGAAATTTTTCATGATTCCTATACTTATACATAATGTATAAGAAAGTAAATATTGGTATTGTGATAACCGAGTTTTTATTTAAGTATTTTGGCAAACTGCGTGCGTATTGCACGATGAACGATTAAGGAAGAAGGAAAAGCAAGCTTGGCAACGTTTAGTGGTGGTAAACGTCATTATTTTGTAACGTCATTATTCAGTGTTACAAAGTTGTTCAATTGAACAATGCTGCCATTGACGACTTATTCTACAGGTATCAATACAGATTCTGAAAGGTGATAAAAATACCTTTCAAACAAGCCCAAATTGAGAAATCTACTATAATTCTATCCGATTTTATAACGAATTTAATTAAATTGTTCTATGTATATATGGAAAAATTTCTATTTTGAAATTTTGGGGGGCTCCAAATCCGACTTAGAGCTATGGTCTCTTGAGCAAAATTTCTCAGAATCACCTATAGATTACATTTTTGCTATACGCTTCATAAAAAAAAATCGGTCCATACAATTTGACCCGCCCTATTAGGGCGGGTTAATTTTTTTTTTGATGAAGCGTATAGCAAAATCGTAATATATAGGTGATTCTGAGAAATTTTGCTCAAGAGACCATAGCTCTAACTTGGATTTGGAGCCCCCCAAAATTTCAAAATATATATTTTTCCATATATACATAGAATAATTTAATTAAATTCGTCATAAAATCGGATAGCATTATAGTAGATTTCTCAATCTGGGCTTGTTTGAAAGGTATTTTTATCACCTTTCAGAATCTGTATTGATACCTGTAGAATAAGTCGTCAATGGCAGCATTGTTCAATTGAACAACTTTGTAACACTGAATAATGACGTTACAAAATAATGACGTTTACCACCACTAAACGTTGCCAAGCTTGCTTTTCCTTCTTCCTTAATCGTTCATCGTGCAATGCGCACGCAGTTTGCCAAAATACTTAAATAAAAACTCGGTTATCACAATACCAATATTTACTTTCTTATACATTATGTATAAGTATAGGAATCATGAAAAATTTCGAACTCGAGATTTCAACGGATATACACGTTTTGAGGTCCCCTGAATCGTTTCTGACTATTTTCGGAATGACGTCTGTGTGTGTGTCTGTGTGTCTGTGTGGTACTGTGTGTCTGTGCGCGCTCTAGCGTCCAAACGATTATAGCTAGAGCTCTTCAACTTTAAACTTAACATTTGTATGTAGCAAGGAGGAAAACGTCCTATTTTGAACGCAATCTCTTAACCGGAAGTGATGGTTTACTCTTATCACCTTTTTCCATATCTCGAAAACGGTACACGTTACTGGAAAACATATTCTTACATAAATTATAGATATTGGGGTAATTACTGTGGGGAATTTGCAAACGGGGTTCTATATATACTAATTCAACACGTGTGCGCTTAAGGGATAATAGCCGCATAAATGACCGGGGAAATTCCGAATTCTGTGTGGTCGTTCGTGATGTTCTTGCCGTGTTTTTCCGCTTTTTTGATTTCTAGCGTTTCTAACAAATTCAACCGTTTGCCTTTGGTAGTTGTATGCAATGTTTTAAATTTATTTAGATCCGGGAAATGGTTCTTTGTTATGCAGGTCTAGATAATTGATCGTGCCATCTTCGTTGTTTTCTGTCTCTACGGTGAATTGTACTTGCTCGTAGAAGCAATTACCTAGACCTTCAAATTGGGAAAAAAGAACAACACCTGACCTTCGACATATTCAGAAAACATACTTTCTCAGACGCCATAACAAATGCCAATTCTTGTCAATTCAATATAAAAATGAGTGCCTTTCGGTCATGGATACACAGGCTTCTAGTATTGCCCCTGTCGACTGCCAACTACAGAAGTTGAATAAAGAAGTTGAGATCCTGAAAGCCATTGTAAGAAACAATAATTACCATGAAAGCGTCATCGATCGGTTGATAAGGAAAAAACGTCAGAAGCTATTAACCAAACAATTGTACGCACCGGTGGAGGATGTCCAGCGCAATTATTGCTTTATCAATTATGTTCTTAAGTTTAGTGACAAAATCTCCAATAGGTTACGTCACAGCAACCTAACACCTATTAGTGTAAATAAAAAGAACTTGGGAACTAAATTGGTAAACAATAAAGAGAAACTAGACCAAACACAAAAAAGCGGAGTATACGAAATTACTGGTTTGCTTGATAAATACCAGAAACATGTACAACATAGAAACAAAAGAGATGAATTTAAAGCATTTGTTGATTCAATAAACGAATTATTTTATATTGGCAAATGTAA
Organism: Geotrupes spiniger; assembly: GCA_959613385.1. Lineage (NCBI taxonomy): Eukaryota > Metazoa > Arthropoda > Insecta > Coleoptera > Geotrupidae > Geotrupes > Geotrupes spiniger. The sequence goes on from OY390737.1 coordinate 36,977,769, forward strand.
TTGCAAATTAAAAACAACAGAATGCGTCATTCCGAAAATAGTCAGAAACGATTCAGGGGACCTCAAAACGTGTATATCCGTTGAAATCTCGAGTTCGAAATTTTTCATGATTCCTATACTTATACATAATGTATAAGAAAGTAAATATTGGTATTGTGATAACCGAGTTTTTATTTAAGTATTTTGGCAAACTGCGTGCGCATTGCACGATGAACGATTAAGGAAGAAGGAAAAGCAAGCTTGGCAACGTTTAGTGGTGGTAAACGTCATTATTTTGTAACGTCATTATTCAGTGTTACAAAGTTGTTCAATTGAACAATGCTGCCATTGACGACTTATTCTACAGGTATCAATACAGATTCTGAAAGGTGATAAAAATACCTTTCAAACAAGCCCAAATTGAGAAATCTACTATAATTCTATCCGATTTTATGACGAATTTAATTAAATTGTTCTATGTATATATGGAAAAATTTCTATTTTGAAATTTTGGGGGGTTCCAAATCCGACTTAGAGCTATGGTCTCTTGAGCAAAATTTCTCAGAATCACCTATAGATTACATTTTTGCTATACGCTTCATAAAAAAAAATCGGTCCATACAATTTGACCCGCCCTAATGTATATATATATATATATATATATATATATTTATATATATATACCGGGTGGAAAGTATCAAACCCGAACATAGCATACTTGCATTGGAATATACTTTTATGCATATACCTGTCCCCATTTCCACCGATAAAACTTATAATGACATCAAATGAAAGAGAATAATAAACGGCGTCAATTGATACTAAAATCTTCTCTTAATACCTTATCATTAGTTTTTTACAAAGCAATTAATATTAAAAACCCAGGTGCTATAAACTATGGGCGGCCGTGCTTCTGTCGGCACAACTCACTATTTGTCAGATTTGACAACTGCATAATTGATTTAAATTGCTTTGTAAAAAACTAATGATAAGGTATTAAGAGAAGATTTTAGTATCAATTGACGCCGTTTATTATTCTCTTTCATTTGATGTCATTATATTTTTTATCGATGAAATGGGGAGCAGGAATAGGGATAAACGTATATTCCAATGCAATTCTGCTATGTTCGGGTTTGATACTTTCCACCCGGTATATATATATATATATATATATATATATATATATATATATATATATATATATATATATATTAAAAATGTGTCTTGTCAAATCTGACAGCAAAATGTAAAATTTACACGAAAGATGGTCGAATCTTACACCTGTTTTAATTAATTTTCACTACACCATTGGGTGTAAGATTATACCATCTTTCGTGTAAATTTTACATTTTGCTGTCAGATTTGACAAGACACATTTTTAATTTGAATTGATTTTGAACTTAATTGCAGCAATTCTTTTATATGTATGTTGACACTGGACGTTTGACGGTCGTCTCTTGTTTAGTCTCCGCAAAGTGTTAGACAAGGTATCGTCTCGTCAGTGTTCTGTTGTCAGTGGTTCGTTAGGAGTGATTGGCTCGCGCCAAGAAGTTTTGATGGCCACTACATGTAAAGGTATTTCAACAACTAAACAATATTGTCTAGCGATCCACCAGTTAGTCTTCATGGACCTGATTAAATTAATGTTCACTACACCATTGAGGTGTAAGATTAGTCCATCTTTCGTGTAAATTATTATATATATATAGCGATTACCAAGAACCTTATTTCAACAACTAAGTTGGGGAGTCTGCAGTTTCTTATGACATAGTCAAATGCTGGTGTCAAGATTTTAAATATGGAAGAACATCCTGTGAAAAGCAACATGCCGGTGGTCTTACCATAACGATGACAACAGACAAGAACATTAAAACAGTACACGATATCGTACTGCAAGACCGACGAGTACGCATCAGAGACAATGTGGAATATATTGGCTTATCATATCATGTGGTGCGCCACATACTTATTAAGGAATTAGATATGAAAAAGATGAGTGCAAGATGGGTGCCTTGAATGTTATCCATTGATCAAAAAAGACATGACACCAAGCAAGCTTTGAATTAGTGGAACACCCACCATATTCGCCAGAACTCGTCCCCAGTAATTACATGTTGTTCCGCAAATTAAAAGAAAACTTACGCGGGAAATTTTTTTCCAGTAATGATGAAGTCATAGAGAGGTGGTTTGCAGAGGTGGTTTGCAGAGGTCGGACAGTTTTTTTCCAGAAGACTGTTGCGATGTTGGAGCACCGATGGACCAAGAGCATTAGTGTAGAGGGAGACTATGTCGAAAAATGAAAAATATAATACCACTGTAGTTTTACTGTAAGGGGGTCAGGGGTGCAGCATAGGGATCCGCCCTCGTATAAGAGCAATATACTACATTTTACACAAGGAATAATAAGGGAAGCTATAGAAAAGAAGAAGCCGGAAAACCTTAACAATCGGGACGACGCTCAACGACTTTCGAGAACATGGCGACCAACAATTAGCGGTCTGAAAAATCCCTGTGGCAAACTGTTATCATGATTGATCTGAGGAAGGACGAGAACAACGAGCCAGACGTTTAGGGCCTTTTTTCAACAAGATAATGCCCGACCACAGGGTTAGTATGCCAGGGTTAGTATGACTTGTTTTGAAGAAGCTGAAAGCACCCTTCTTCCTTGGCCTCCAGGATCTCCTGACCTATCCCCTATCGAACATGTTTGGAATATTATTGACAGACGACTGGGCTACTTACTTCGTCCTCCACAGGCTCTGGAAAAGCACTGACACCTAATACAGGTGGCATGGAATGAAATACCCCAGGAGGAAACTGATAACCTCATCAAGAACCATCAACATCGTCTGCGGTGTCTTCGCAAATGGAAGCAACAACATCAACAAGTTTTGACTCTAGATTGACTAACATGCCTCATCAAGATATTGTTGTTTTTGGTTTATCAAGTGATTTAAATGATCTTAGTTTGCCTACTAAATGTGACATTTTAAAATATTATTTTTTTTTAAGTGATCGTGCTAAATTTGAAAACAAAATGTTCTCGTATAAAAATTTTACTCCTCACGTAACAGATAAATTGATCCAAATTTGGTGTAAATTAAATATTGAAATCATTAATAGAAAGAGTGTTTTAAAAAAAATTAACTGGTTTGCTTGATAAATACCAGAAACATGTACAACATAGAAACAAAAGAGATGAATTTAAAGCATTTGTTGATTCAATAAACGAATTATTTTATATTGGCAAATTAAAAACAACAGAATGCTCGTGTGGATTGATTCCAGAACATCTAAAAGAATTTATGATGGACCAGCATAATGTTAGAAAATTCACAATACCTGAATATACCTTGAATATTCAAGACGTTGAAGAAGTAGCTACAACAATACCAACACTTACAACTGGTACCGATGATCCAAGTTACGAACCACCTGAATTACACATGGATGAAGATGAAAATGAAGCAACAACAGAAGTTCCAGAAGCAACTGTTCAAATGAGACGAGGTCATTATACTCAAAGATACGATGCCTTAAATTTTGCTATGATGTGTGATAGATTCGGTGTTTCAGATAGAGTCGCTTCATGTTTAGCAACAGCTTTATTCGAAGATATAAATTTTAGAGATGTTCATGGTAATCTTGTTATTATGGATAAATCAAAAGTGGCTAGAGAAAAAGTTAAATCTAGAGATGCAGTGCTCCGTACACGACATACAAATTCTTCCATAACTGCATTCTCTTTCGATGGTAGAAAAAATGACTCATTAACTACACTATGGTAAAAGAACCGCATTTAGTTGTTCTGAAAGAGCCCTATAATGAGTTACTTGGATATGTAAATTTGGGTAGTCAAGAAGATGCAAAAACCAAACACAGAAAACTGAATGAATTTTTCAACAATAAAACATTAACAGTTGATCAATTAATTGGCATATGCAGTGATGGTGAGCCAACAAATACTGGAACAGAAAATGGTGTTTTACGATTATTTGAAAAACAGTTAAATAGACCAATTCACTGGTTTATATGTCTGCTTCATTTCAATGAACTGCCATTTCGTCATTTATATGAAGCATTGGACAAAACAGTCACCAGTGGACCACGAGCAGCAAGTGGAAAGTTATTCAAAGCTATTCAAGAATGTCAGAAATTGCAGGTATGTAACACTTTATTTTATTTAATATCATCATTATTTATTGTCATTATTTTACTTTTTCGATTGGGATAAAGTTAAAATAAAATAATTGCATTTTAATTGATCTAAACATTTCATTTTTCAGGTAGTAGCTGATTTTGATCCAATACCACTGGAGAATATGCCTGCAATGATGGATCATGAACATGAGCTCGAACTATCAACAGATGTTAAATATTTATATCAAATAGCTAAAGCAATTTCGAATGGTATTGTTCCAGTTGATTTAGCTAACATTAAACCAGGACCAATTACACATTCTCGTTGGTTAACCAAAGCAAGTAGATTACTACGATTATATGTAACAACTAATACACCATCGACCAATTTAAAAACTTTGGCAGTTTATATTATTACAGTTTATGTGCCAATGTACTTCAATGTGCATGCCACGACGTGTTAGGGAATGCATAGAGCACCACGGCGCGGGCGGGCGATGCATTATTAACTTTTGTATTGTTCTTTTGTTTTGTTTCAAATGTTGTTCGTTTACTTATTTTGACCACTTACATATAACATATTAAAATCAGTTCAATTGAATGACTACTTCTTGGTGTTTTTTATTTTTGTCACTCAGTATTTTATGTTTTTATATGACAACAAAGCAAAAATACAGAGTGGCTTTTCATATCAAGTGAATTTAATCCATAATGACAAGTGTTGAAAAGGGAAAAATTATAAAATAGTTTAATTACCTGAATATACATTCAGGAAATTTTGAATGATAGATGACAAATTGTTTTAACTTAACGACAAATAAATACTGTCTAGGGTGGGCACTCTTAAATCAATTAAGTTATATTATTACGGTTTGTTCTATTCTTTTATTTATATAAAGCGCATACATGTGTATCGTGTTTACATATATTTACTTTATATTTAACTAGCGATGTTAAGCTGTCAACTTTGCACATATTTAAATTTTAAACACGTACGCATACGCAGCCAGTATTTGAAAAATGCATGTGTTATCTGTAGATATTTAAAAATTTAAACGCATGCTATAAAAATCTTTAAAGTGAAACAAAAAATTAAATAAATAAAACAAAAGTTTTGTCAAAGTACACGCATTTAAGCACTGTAACCTTGTGTATTATGTGTGCGGATCTATAATAAGTTGGCAAATTTTCACTTGTTATTGTTTCAAAGCGATGACAAAAATATATTACTTTCCAGTACGTATTTTATTTTATTAATTTTAATAGTTGCTTAGAAAGCCATGATACATATTTGCGAATATTATGATTTAGTTCAAAATGTGTCAAAAGACCCAGGTTGCATTCGTAACGTACAATAAATAACAATGGTAATTAAATTGAAAAATTAATAGGAATCGACGAAAAATTATTGATTATCAATTAAGTAAATTTTCTACATACCCCGCAAATTTCATAACCATCGAATATATTTAAAGAGCTGAATATTGCGGGGAAGGGGTAAATATCCATGCCTGCGTTTGAATCAGTGGGAATAAAACTAAACTGTTGGAAAAAAGCTATACGGAAAATCAATGAACGAGTGTAACGGCAAAATAACAACAAAGTAGAAATAAATGCGGAGCACGGTTAATGAGAGCTCGTTCAGATGCCAGGAACTCTCTTTAAAATTATTTGCGCGATATTTGCTTGATTTTTATTTTATTCGTTTGTTTAATTTTCAATTCGTCCTTTAGTTACCTGTACTTTTATTTATTTATTACGTTTTTATGTTTCAATTTTAACTAACGTTAAAGGTTTGTATTTCATTTTCCTTTTAATATGTTTCGCATAATTATTGAGTACCCCCACCCCCCGAGTCTTATTCTAAAACAATTTCATAACATTTGCATGGTAGAGTGCCCAGCATACATTTTGACCATAATTTTTAAATTAATAACTGATAGGAGACAACAAAATAACAAAATTGAAATTTGTTAGCGTCCGCTATACGCTTATGTTTAAAGGTACGATGAAAAATCAAATAAAAATGACGACAGTAAAGGTAAGTGCAAGTGTTCTACGAAATCGACACACAATTTGTGTTAAATATACCCGCCATAAATTGTCAATGAAACAAATAGACTTTGTAATTAATTTCAGCATTTTAATTAAAATTATTACATACGACATTGATTTATTATTAATTATTATTTTTATAGCAAACATAATTTGTAAGTTTCTCAACAATTCTTGTAAAAAAATGATAAAAATATCAAATTAATTAATTTTAAACAATCTAGACAATGGCGAGATAATTTTTATTTACCTGTTGACGAGACTGCGTACGGCTGGCGTCGCGACGCACTCTTACCACCTGCGACGGTGACTGGCGTCCGCGACGCCTGGTTTCGACCGCGTGGTCCATCGGCTCCTGCGCTTGCGCCGGCATCAGCCCCGATATCAGAGCACTTTTAGTTCGCGAAGTCTCCCCCCCCCCGCGCATCTCAAAATAAACAATTAAATTATATTGTATTACCTTTGTAACATCCTTGTCATATCAAATATAAACATCATAACACAATCGAAGAAAACTTTATTGTTTCAGTAGGTCCGTACATTTAAATCTACGTGCATCACACTTTTAATATTGACGCAAAACGTAAACTTATATTATCGTAAAAATTCCCGACTGTGAACACGTCAATGGAACACTTTTAGCAATATTAAAATTTATTATGACACATTTTTTTGCAATGATGTGTTTTGGAAACCCATATCAAGCAATAAACATTAAAATGTAACAAATGGCATTAAATAAAATATATCACGGTATCAAGGCCGTTTTTCTATAGCTCAGTATTTACTGTACAAGGTACAGTCGGAGAATTTAGAAACGAACCGAAAACACCTAGGTGTCGGCGTTGCAAAGAGCCCATTATGATGTAGCCGAATCGTACTGAGATATGTAGGCGTGGGGGGGGGGGGGGGGGGGTGATAGTAAATTCGAAATGTTCGATGTAACAGATGCCTCGCTCGCATACGATACGTATTTATAAATGTCTAGTTTGTCGTAGGAGGTTTTTCTTTCAAATTTGCATATATATTTTTCTTAACGTGTATGAATGTCCGATCATTACGTTATAAGGTTTAAGCAATATATTTAAATTTTCCGATAGATTTGTGATATATGATTCTCTGAATAGTATTCAACACGGGGCGAACGACGAAGACAGGAACGAGAGGGAAAAGGACAACCTACATCCTGTCGTTCGTTTGAGCGGTGCAGATCTTGTTATCGTCATATTTATCGAGGATGAAACAAATTAGTTTTTTAATTTCGCTTATATAACTTTAAGGGGGGATCCTGCTTTAGGAGGCCTTAAAATAGCGTTTTTGGGGGATTTTTTTTTAGGGCAGAAAAAAATGAGCAAATCTAGTGAACTTTTTAGAGCATTTTATTGCATATTTGAGCATTAAAAAAAATATGTCGAGAGAAAAATATTTAAACGGAACCGATTTTTATGCACATTTGTGCAACACCTTTCAATTGCAATTTACAATCGGTGGGAAAGATGTAGCCCGTAATTTTTGTCTGAAACAAAAAAAAACCAAAGAAAATGGTAATTCTTATATATTTTCTTCTATGTGAACTAACAAAAACCAAAATTTTGAAATTCAAGATTTTTCTCAGGTTTGAAAATAAATGTGCTCTTTGCAGGAAGAGAAAATCATTTCAACTTGCTAAAAAAGTTGTTTTTCATTTTCATTTTTTGATATTATGTATCTTATTTCTCTTTATATTTGTTTTGTATTACATTAAATTAATATTTTGTTCATGTTATATTATCTTTCGCGTGTATATGTTGTATTTTTTAATAGATGCATTAAAATTATTAAATGAGTTTTATTTATGAAATACATACAAACGGGATTTTAACAATTAATAATTTGTTACAAATCTACGTCACGCTAACAATATAATAATTTTAAATAAATAATTGTTGACTAATGGTTATATCGCTTGAAATGATTTCATTTCATGTAATATTTTATAAATATTGTGATAAAATGAAATTATTTAAAATAGTATAAATTAAAGACAATGTAAGTTTATGCTCTTTAGCGAAACCAATAAAAAATGTTGGTAGAAACAAATTGTATGTTTGCATGAAAATACAGAAGAGCTTGATTGAAGTAAAGTATTTTCTAAGTTAATGTGCTATTCAGTAACATCAAGCATTATAATTTCTTGGACTTCTGATTTTATATTTGAAACATAACAATTAATATACTCGAATCAAGCAATATTCTGTCTTCAAATATGCCAAATCTTTGGTGTAATATATAATGCGTCTTTGTATTAAGAATGACCTGTTCCAGGGAAGAAAGGTGTTTTACTCAAATGAAGAAACGCACTGTTAAATGAAATATACAATATATTTAAAATTAGAAAATGTTTTGAATGTATATTTTTCACAAATTAAATACATCGGAGTCTTACGGAAATGGAAAACAATAATTTGTTTGATATAATGCTATCTTATTCGCTCTGAGAATCTGGTTTTCTGTGTGTGCTAACTCAATTCTTATTAGTTAGTTATTTATTGCATTGTTATTTAGGTTATCGTTATGTATCTTTTTGTTATGGAGTTTATTTATTATTCCATTGATCTTATTCATTCAAAGTGTAAGGTAATATTTCTTTATTAATGTTTATTTTCCTTTTTTTATTATTATGTGACGATATCTAAGATTTTATTTATTAATGTGGTATTTTTACATTCTTATTTATTCTATTGTTATTAAGGTTATTGCCGTATTTATTGTGTTTGAAGGTTTTATTTAATAAAGGTGTAGGGTAATTATTAGTAAATAATTTTTTTTTAGCTTTTTGGATTGTTCTGCGACGGTATCAAAAAAGCAAAAGAAGCATTAATAAAACATAAATACCCTGCCTTTTTAATAAATAAAATAATCAAACAAAGAATAAATAAGCAAAAATTTGAACAGTATGTTACAACAAATGATTGCTGATTGTTTATTTTAATTTTTATCGTCAAGCATTTCCATAATAGAGGCCCTCAACCACATCCGCTTATTACTTTGGCACCGACTATAGCACCATAATGAACTAACCTAAGGGTTAGCTTCTAATTGATATTAGAATTATTATCATGGTTTTCGCTCTTGAATGGCGTGATGCAATTAATTTCCGCATGTTTAAATACAGCTATATGTGAAGCATGGCGAATATATCAGGTAAGTCGGGCCGTTAAGGAGGGCAATTCCCAAATTATGGTCAATTTTAATAAACTCGAATGATTCTGAGAAGGTCGAGTACTTCCCTTTGTCGGCGAAATGTAATATTTGTGAGGGTTTTTATGTGCAATATGATAGTTTTTGAGTGAAGGGTTTGCAAATGTTGAATCTTATCTATTAAGATTAAATAAACGCGTGTATTCGCTTTCGCGTATGCAAAAACGTCGTTTGACCTATGGCCATTACAATCGTAACACACTAATTTGTATATACATGAGCGACTTATCGGATTGCTTTTGTTACATAAGATATTTCATATTTTATTATTCGATTAGAAGCGTATTAGACCATTGTTTTTTCTATAATTTTCTCTATCTTCAGTATTTGTCCTTAGGTAGGTTATCGTAGCAAAATAGAATCGGGTTGAATTCTTCGTCGCGGAGGATCTTTTCGATGATTTTAGTTGTGTGTCCGTTGATGTTGACAATTTCTTTCATTGTTTTTATGTCCCGAACGAAGTTTCCTTAGGGTTAAGGTATTTTCCTGGAAATCTGCGTTTCAGGGTAAAAAAAGAGGTTGTTGTTCCTTCCGTCATTGTGACATCTGAGTAATTTAAGTTTGTTTCTACCGTAAATTTATTTCAATGTTGTATGTACCGGGTGTCCAAAAATGATTTACATCTAGTATGCTTTCAAATTCGCATGTAACTTAAAATGTGCCGCTCTCACGCAAGGCTATTATGCTAGTAGAGGGAGAATAACACAACCTCAATAACCTTTGAACTTAATTCGTTTACACTTTATTTACTGCAGATTTGACAATTAATGGATGACAGTTCTGGATAATGTAGTACAAATAACAAGATAGCGGCACATAAAAATTTACATGCAAGTAAATTTCACAGGTAACTAGATGTAATTCTTTTTTGGACACTGTCTTGCGTTCATACGCTGCGTTTGTTATTTTACCGCCCGTCAATGACCAAGTTGGGCAAAACCGCCGTCACTGAGTGTCGAAATAAATTTTTTCTGATCGTAAACTTTAGAGCGCGTTTTCTCGAGTTTTCGTTTTTACGATTTTTCTAAACTGGTGGACGTGATTGCGAGAAAACTAGACAAGCAATCAAAACGAAACAAAACTTTTGTTGGCTTCAGTAGCATTCTATTTGAACTAAAAAGATTAATGAAAAAAAAAAATCTAAACAACTTTTTTAGCAAGTTGAAATGATTTTCTCTGCCTGCAAAGAGCACATTTATTTTCAAACCTGAGAAAAATCTTGAATTTCAAAATTTTGTTTTTTTTTTAGTTCACATAGAAGAAAATATATAAGAATTACCATTTTCTTTGGTTTTTTTTTTGTTTCAGACAAAAATTACGGGCTACATCTTTCCCACCGATTGTAAATTGCAATTGAAAGGTGTTGCACAAATGTGCATAAAAATCGGTTCCGTTTAAATATTTTTCTCTCGACATATTTTTTTTAATGCTCAAATATGCAATAAAATGCTCTAAAAAGTTCACTAGATTTGCTCATTTTTTTCTGCCCTAAAAAAATCCCCCAAAAACGCTATTTTAAGGCCTCCTAAAGCAGGATCCCCCCTTAAAGTTATATAAGCGAAATTAAAAAACTAATTTGTTTCATCCTCGATAAATATGACGATAACAAGATCTGCACCGCTCAAACGAACGACAGAATGTAGGTTGTCCTTTTCCCTTTCGTTCCTGTCTTCGTCGTTCGCCCCGTGTTGAATACTATTCAGAGAATCATATATCACAAATCTATCGGAAAATTGAAATAAATTGCTTAAACCTTATAACGTAATGATCGGACATTCATACACGTTAAGAAAAATATATATGCAAATTTGAAAGAAAAACCTCCTACGACAAACTACACATTTATAAATACGTATCGTATGCGAGCGAGGCATCTGTTATATCGAACATTTCGAATTTACTATCACCCCCCACGCCCACATATCTCGGTACGATTCGGCTACATCATAATGGGCTCTTTACAACGCCGGTTGCCGACACCTTGGCGTTACCGTTTCGTTTCTAAATTCTCCGACTGTACGTAAGCCTTGTGAAAAACCTAGCTTTAATTCAACAATACAAAAAAAAGAAACTTTAATATTACTAAATGTGTTTCATTCGACGACGATTGCTCACGCACATACATACGTAAACGTTACATACTTATTTGGTCAGCGTGCTAATTATCTAAATATGAAATTTTTTATTTTGTTTTACAATCGACATTTAAACATATAATAAAAATTAATAACTTTGATAAAAGACATGCGAGCTTTTGTCCTTTGGCTCAATGTCATTATATATTGACTGTCAGTTAAAGTCACCAATTTCCCGGTTTATGCTACAATTCCCTGTGAACATTAGCTTCACCTAACTAGTCTACTTAGAACTATGTAAACCTGACAGTTAAGGCCGTGGATTTAAACCTCACACTTGCACTACATAGGTCCATACTGGTTTTATAATAGTCTTATACAACTTGTCCACATTTCGATGCTCACCATTAGTATATCAGTTAGTAGAAGAGATAGAACAACGGTTAACTGAAGAATGTTTTGCAGAATTCAATGCTCGCAACAAATATCTTCTCAAATTAATTCGTACATTTTACAACTGCTTTTAAACTTTTATATTGACGTTTTCTTAAGGTAGATAGGTGGACAGGTATCCTGACGTATTGTAAAAGTAACATGAGTGGATTATTTTCGTTCACTATAATGTCCAATTTCTTCAATCGATTTTGGATTTTGTTTCGGTGCAGTAGTAAATTTCTTGTTACCATGTATATATGAGAGGTGTGTAATGCCATGTGTATCATAGTGATGCAAGTAGTTGACAAGTCTGCGGTTTATAATAGATATAATGTGGATTCTATTACGCTCCCTTGGGGGCATTTTTAAGTTTATTGGGCGCAGCTCTGATTCTTTTTCTTGATATTTGAGTGGCGATTAGTAAGATAGAACTTTAGTGGCGGGTTTATAGAACATTTCTTAATTCTGCAAGTTAATGACGATGTTCATTTAACAGCGCCATTAAATTAATAACAGTTTACACATACATTTTTGAGGAAATTTATTGAGCGATTAGTTAATTTGAATTAAAATGACGTTTGAAGCTGTTGGTACCAAACCACAGCCATATCGCCTATCTTCACATCAAGTCAAGTGTGTGACTTTGTTTGTAAATGTAAACATCTACTTAACCTAAAAAGCCGGTTTTTATTTGTGTCGTATTTTACTCGAAAGTCGAAATGGAAAAAGGCGATAATGCACGTCGGGAACGAGACAAAAACTTCACCGAAAGAGGAAAAGAGATTGCAATAGCGGTCATAGATAGATAAGTTTAACAATAGTTGAATTATGTTGTAGGTTTTTTCATCGATGATGGCGTTATTTTGCCACCTGTAAAATAAAATTATCCGTAATTCCAATATAAGTCACTTTCCTTATTCAATATTATCCTTTATGCGACCTTTATCCATCCTTTATATATCGACGCATAGTGGAAGATAAGGCCACCAATGGATGTTCCTTGAAGCAACGGTATGATGCCTTGGGAAAGATTATGGAGGAACTAGTTTAAATAAGTTTTTGTGAAAGGGTACTCCGTTTGCTGCAGTTTTTCCAATGATTCAACTCATTGTGTCAGTTTTGTATGTGCAACATGTTAACTTAAAAGGTTCACGCGTTCCCGAGATAGTGTGTTGCTCTTTATTGTTTCAAGATGACGTGCATTTTGTCATAGCTTATTGTCCTATGTCCCCACTATGTGAATAAAAAATTACACTAAATTTTAGCCCAAGCGAAACATGTGTTTCTGAGAGAGAATATCACAATATTGTTGAACTAAGTTAATGAGTAGAATAGAATTTGCACCTTCCAATCAAAGACGTGAGAACTGTGTTATGTAACGTTTTGCTATAATTCAATTCGATTTATATACACTTTCGCTTTTTTCATTTAAAAATTTAAAAAATAAAGAAAACCATGTGAAAAAAAAGTGAAACTGCAATACATTTGAGCCAAGATCTTTTCAATGATTTAAATTTTGAACTAAGTTTTATTTCTAAGGCGTCACACTATTAATAATTGGAAACTACATGGTGATCAATAATGGGTGACTTGGCCACTCCCACAAAATACGCATTTAATGAAAATGTGGAAAAGGAAATGTTTACAACAATCATGAAAGTTTTGAAATAATTAACTCTACAATACACAAAAATCTATATACGTATTTGATTTATTTCTTTATATACAATAATAAAAAACATTATCACAATGCAAGTTCAAAATGTGCACCACCATTGGCTATATATGTATACGTCTGCTCTTTGTCATATTTTCCAAAATTTCGTGCAGTTGTTCTTTCATTATTCTTTCCACAGCACCTTCTATCGCTACTTTTAATTCATCCAATGTGTGCAATCGATTCTTTTTTAAATAACCATATAGAAAATAATTCAGAGCTATAAGATCTGGAGATATTGCTGAAAAACGTTCCCTCCCGAAAACTCTGTTATCACAATAGGCTTTAATGAACCGACAAGTTGCTGCGCTGTATGTGCAGTGGCGTTGTCATGGTTGAAAATAACCCTCCCGTAGCCCATCATCGTGTAGTTGCTCTATAAAAGTTTGCAACACGATAACGTCCCGCAGTAACGGTATCGGTGAAGAAAATTGGCCCAATAATTCTTTTTCTGGATACTGCAATCCATACTCCAACTTTCAATGGATGCCTCTTGAAACACGCCAGGGTTTTCTGCACTTCGAATACGTCCTAATTAATTAATTGAATTAAGTTTTAAGTAGTCATTTCTGTGGCAATTTTTTTTTATCAGTAATTTAATTTTTGAACTAAGTTTTATTTTAAAGGCGTCACTATTACCTATATTAATTTGAACTAAGTTTTTCTTTTTTAGAAATGTGTGAATTTTCAAGCTTGCATCAAATGCCATTGCCATAGCTATATTTGCGTTTTGTTACCATTACTTTTGCTGTTTTCAGTCGACTTCGTGGATCATGAAGTCAACACACGCTTATTCATAAATTTATACGTTCAATGATGCATAACGGGTCGTCGATGAAAAGCTTGGAAATTATTTTAAGAAGAGTACTATTGCATTTTAATTTAAAAATAAATTTTTATCTATGGAAACTCCATCTGATTGAAACTAAGTTCGACTACCTAATTAGTTATAATTAATCAAAGTTTTTCACCAAATTAACCACAAATCATGTAATTTGCAAGTACAAAATTTATTTTTTTTTATTATTAGTTTTTTGCCGCTGGCAGTTTCCGTAAAATCTTGCAACATGAAAAACGTCCGGGAATGACAACCGTGATATTTAACTGACAGAATTTTTTATTTCCTAAAATATTTACGTTTGTGACAATTGACTTTATTATGCGATTGACATGATCATATAAGGTTAACTAATGATTTGTAACTTTTTAGGGATATTTGTTCTTAAAAATGTTGTGGGAAAACAGTAACTTAAATGTGTCTTGTTCGCATCAAGGTTATGTGGTGTCAAACGGCCATTGAAATGTCAACATATCCGAAGACACACGGGTACAGATATCAATTTTATATAAAAATTAAATTCTAGTGTTCGACATTGTCCATGCCTGAAATTCAACATTTTTTATAAAATTATTTGTTATGAAACCGTCTGTACTTATAATTTATTAGTGCAAATTTACAGTTGGCAAAATTGTTACCTATATTTAAAACTGTCAAAAATGTTGTGGGCACACAATAATTTATTTAGCGTAAATCTGTATTGTTGTCAAGGTTCTGTCCTGTCAAACGGGTGACCTCAATTCCCAATAAAACACCGTAGAGGATTATATTTATATTATCTTGCATTTATTTACTTAAGAGCAAATACATGTTAGATTTTCATGTCTTGGATTAAACGATTGGATCGTCTTGCTGTATATAATTACTAATCTTTTGACAGTATAAAATTTATTTGAAAATAATAAAAGTTTACCTTTCTTAGTCGTCAAAATTAGTATTTTGAACCAATCTTCAGAATTTAATACTTAGAAAATAATTTCACGCACGACTCGTTACAAAATTGTTTCTTTGTTTGTGTGTATTGTTTCCAGTTTTGTATCCCAGAACGTTCAACTCGCTTTAGTGCGTTATTGCAGCCTGGTCTACCTTGATCGACAAGTCGCAACAGGTCGCTTCAAGACGACGCGTCTATGAATTAATTCTATTATAATAACTAATCGCGTGCGAATACGGTCGTGTTTGTTGGTTTTTAGGTCGAAAAGCATGGCGAAAAAGGGAAATAGGTTAAGATTTTCTAAATAAGAAGACGAAAATCTCATCGACGAAATTGCAAAGCATCCGTCATTGTACGATGGAAGTCATAAGTTGTACAAGGACCAAAAAGTGAGGGACAACACATAGGACGATATAGCTGAAAGAATTGGGAAAACCGGTAAGTAACCACCATCTTCGATTATTAATATGTTGTGCATGTAAAATTAGCAGTGATTAAAATAATGTAAACTGCTGCCTGGTTTATTATGACGCCCTATGTAACGTGAAAATATTTGTTCTGTAATTAATGAGAGTTTTATATAAATAATGTTCTGAGCGATAAAAATTTTATTTATTACAGTAACAGAAATAAAGACACGGTGGAAAAGTTTAAAAGATGTATATCCAAAGAAAAGAAAAGAAAGAAATCAAGGCACAGGTTCTTCTGTACGGCACACAAAAAAAATGGGAAGATATGGATGCGCTAACATTTTTGGAAAACGTTACAAACCAACGAAGGTAATACATATACTTTTTCAATTCATATGCTTCAATGCAATCGTTTAAGTACTCTTAGTAATATAACTGCAAATTCCGAAAAAGAAGACGAAGAAAGGGCCTTTGAAGATGATAGTATTAGAGACAATATTGAAGAAGTGCATCCAGTGGATCATGATGCTATGCCACCAAATGACAATTATTTTAATCATGTAATCAAAAAACGGAAAACAAGCAGTGATAAATTTTTAGATATTTTGCAGGCCAGAAAAGAAGTCCGCAGCGAAGTAGTAAATAATATTGAAGCTTGTATGAAGTCAATTGAAAAACATCTCATACAGTTATTTTTTGAGAGCATGGCAGAAACTGTAATGACATTTCCAATTGCATCAGCTGTTCGGGCGAAATTGGAAGTACTGAATATTATCTCACAGCTTGAACTTGAGAATACAAACTCATCGGCTCCACGTCAAAATGTATGTGAAAATAGCTTGTCCACTATTGCAGAAGCTGCACAGAGTTCAAATGAATGTAATAAGTACACAGACTGTGCAGATTTATTCAGCCAATACAATATATAATAGAATAAAAGAACATTTATAAATTTTTAATTTAATTTTTTTAATCATATTACTATAGTATAAAAATAATTTATTATTTGTCGCATAAATCTGTTACTGTTGAAAAAATTTTGAAACTCATCTCTGTTTTGAAATGCTTCCACAGATGAATTACCGCCTATTGCCCGCAAGTTCCTCATATTTCCTTCAGGAATTCGCAGATCAAGATCCTCTTCGCATAAATTAACTGCAGTTGAAGGTCTTAGCAAATTGTGCAAACAGCATGAAACTGTTATAATTAGATCTACAGTGGCAGGTTCTACTGCGATAGGTGTGTAAAAAATTCTAAAGGTTTGGCACAAAATACCAAATGCATTTTCTGTAGTCCTTCTCGCACGGCACAGTCTATAGTTGAAAATACGTTTTTGTGAATCTGCATTAGCTTGACCGCTTGGATAAGGACGTCAGACGTGTCGCGAGAGTGTAAATGCTACATTCCCCACAACTATATGAGGCAGTGAAATATTGGTACCTGGTAAAGTAATGTCTTTTGGCATAACTATGCAAAAGTTTGTACGTCGACGATTTTTGAAATATGCCACTATCCCCTTCTTTTCCATATCAATACATATAAACTTATAATGTGCACCAACAATAGCCAATAAAACAAGTGAAAAATAAGACTTATAGTTAAAATGCAGGCTTCCAGAATTTCTCGGGCATTTAATACGAACGTGTTTACCAACAATGGCTCCACAACAATTTGAAAAATTCCATTTTTCATAATATTCTCTGGCTATACTTTTGAAATCATTTTTAGTAGGCTGGGGTAAGTATATTGGCTTTAACGTCTTCTAAAGGGCTGTTAGAACTTCTGTTGCTATAACGCTGATATAATTATGAGAATTTCGATACTCAAATGCCATGGACCGATACGATTGGCCAGTTGCAAGGAATCTACAAAGCACGTACATAACAGGTAATGAAAACTAACATTTACTAAATAACATAATTACCGTCGCGTTAAAGCGAATTTTTCATACGGCGAAATTTGATGTTTCACAAATCCGTTTGAAACTTTTTCTATATCGCTAGATATTTATCCTACACTTCGAAAAACTGTGTTTTTGTAAGCCTGAAGTATTCCCTAGTTTCATCATCAACTAAATGCGTTGTAATTAATGTACTGAAGCAACCTTCTTCTTTTCTAGTTAAAAACAAATTGTTTGGTTTGCGTCGCTGCACCTTCAACATATGCATCATTAAACTATCATCATCTTCTTCTTCCTCTAGTAAAGCAACAGTCAAAACTACTTTCTCCATATCAATCACTGAATTTCTTCCATACACGATTTATAAAAGTATCGATGTTTGCAGATGAAAGAATGAACATAAATGAATTATCGTTTTGCATATGTCACAGATACACCCGCATTTTAGAAAAGAAAATATTTGGACCAAGAGGATGAGGACGTTGATGGGGATTTGGAAGTATTTAAACGCAGAAAAATGAAAAGATAAGGTTTGCTTACAATATCGCATCCAATAAATGTTCTATGGTACATTTCAGCTAATCAAATCAACAGCAGGTGGTGGGAAGTACGATAGTCAATTGCCAGAAGTAGGAGCTCGAGTCTTGGCTATGGTAGAACCGGAAGCAATGCCATGGCCAAATATATATAACGACAACAACGTTTATCATGGAGGTAAATATTAAATAGTCTTATAGCTTCTGATCAATTGTGAACAGTTAATTTTTTTATTTCAAAATTTTATGATTTTTAGATGTAATACTGTCTCCGAGTCGCAGGACTTTTTCAAGAACACCGATACCCAGCCCATCTATTTCGCACTACCCAGAACCAATTGCCGGCCCTTCTCATGCTTACACCACTCCTCCTAATCCTGAAATTGAAGTGGGAAATCCAAATTTCACAGAAAACTTTGGACCCGTCATCATTATTCTTCCAACTGAACTTCCCCAAATCAAAAGAAAAAATATATTCCACCAAAACAAAAGACAAAAAGCAAAAAGAAAAACAAGTCAATTAAAAACATCATTGGAGCGTATTCTTTTAGCCAATATTGAAATCTATTTTAAAAGAAAAATGTATGACCTGGAACTTAAAATCAAAAAGAAAGAATTAGATAAATTGGTTACCTGAATTACACATGAATGTGTAAATATTATTAATATTACATTTATTTGTTATAGTGTTTTGCTTTATTTTTTTGCGTTTGAAAAGTATTTTATGTAAAATGTGTTCGTATTAAAGCTCTGCGAACAGCAGTCTTTTCATTATTATTTCTAATATCTCCAAGTTCCATTACAACTTGATGAGGTACAGCAACCTCTGGATCAACTGATGGTTCGTTATCGTTAGCCAAAATTGCTATATTATGTAGCACATAGCAGGCTACAATAGTGGTCAAAGTTGTCTGCATTTCAGTCCGTAAACCAATAGCCAGGGCACGGAAATCTAATGGTTAGTAAAATTTGATTTAATGCTGAGACTGGTTTTCGTCTTCGACTAACGGGTTCAATTACAGGGCCGATTAGGTCACACAACCACAGTATTGTTCGTTTTTCAAAACAAAATCTCATTTTAAATTCTCGGTCATCGAATAATTCCCAAGGATTTATTCTGTCTCGTAGAGCACGACGTCTCCGTGGAATTCTTTCTTCCTCTTCATCAGAAGACGACAGTAATATTTCTGATATGTCGGCCATCTACAATTTGCATTTTCAAAAAAAAAGAATAACCAGTACAGAATTTACTTTGATTTCTTAAAATTTTGTCCCCATATTTTATTTCTGTGAATAAAATAATAATAAATAATATGTTTAATAGTTATTCCACTTCACTTATACAAATCGAGTCAATTAACGATATAATTGAGGTAACTCCTTCAATTAATTTAATAGCGTGGTAATGGAGAAGTTAATTTATATAACTGCTTTTTGATTTAATGATGATTGAATGAACTGCTGTTTAACAATAGATGTTAATCGAAATTAGTGACATAACAAATGAAATTAGATGGCGCATTAACTTTTTAATTTGTATTAAATATTTAATTTGCTTTCTATAAACCGACCCTAGGAAAACATAATATTAACGCGGAAGTGAATTCTTTATTTTGTATAATAATCCAAGATGCCCGGACTTTTAAAAATGCCTTGTCTTATGAGATATGATTCATCGTTTTAAGAAGCAATTTTTCATATACATTGGATATAACGGGAAGGAGGCTGAACCATACGATGACACTTCTCCTGAAGGTAAGCCAAATTTTTGAATAATAATAATTTGTGCAACATTCCATTGTTGAGGGTAATGGTCTAGTCTCAGTATGATGGGCCATTACCCTGAACAACGGAAGGTTGCACAAATTATTGTTATCTCAAAAATTTTCGAAAATAAAAAACAAACATTATTTATTTTTTATTAGTGCAAGCAAAATTCTAATTTAGTTTTTTATGTTGTGATTGACGCGTGGTATCCAACAAAATCACTTCAATTGTATGATAATTACTATATACGAGACGATGGAGCCGAACATAGCGTAGAGCATGTTGTAGTCCACCGTAAAGAAGTCGGCAGCAGTAAATTTGGGCTTGCGTTGGACGACCTGGTAGGCCAGCCGCACTAGCTCTCCGTGCAGCACCTGCTCGGTGGAATTTAACGTCTTCGCTATACGACATTCCTGCAACAACTTGTGACAGATGCGGGCGGTGTCGTCGGCGCTTTTGACGGCGCGCTCGCACGACGACGCTAGCATTACCCCAAAAGTCTAAAAGCAAACATTTCTTTGAAAGCGTATCGGGTTGGACAAATATGAGTCTCAAATGAAGATATCCTTACATATACCTATACAGAAAGATGGTCTAATCTTCCACCTCAATGGTGTAGTGAACATTAATTAAAACAGGTCCATGAAGATTAACTGGTGGATCCCTAGACAATATTGTTTCTGGGTTATTACCCTTCATCAGTAGCGATTAGTAGATTGTTTAGTCTCCGCAAGGTGTTAGACAAGGTATCGTCTTGTCAGTGTTCTGTTGTCAGTGGTTCATTAGGAATGATTGGCTCGCGCCAAGAAGTTTTGATGGGCACTACATCGAAGGGTAATAGCCCAGAAATAATATTGTCTAGCGATCCACCAGTTAGTCTTCATGGACTCGTTTTAATTATAAATTATAATTAAAATTAATGTTCACAACATTATGTTTTGATGGCCACTACATGTAAAGGTATTTCAACAACTAAGGTTCTTGGTAATCGCTACTGACGAAGGGTAATAACCCAGAAACAATATTGTCTAGCGATCCACCAGTTAGTCTTCATGGACCTGTTTTAATTAATGTTCACTACACCATTGAGGTGTAAGATTAGACCATCTTTCGTGTAAATTTTACATTTTTTTGTCATATTTGACAAGACACATTTTCAATTTGAATTGTTTTTGAACTTAATTGCAGCAATCCTTTTATATGTTGACACTGGACATTTGACAGTCGTCTTGTTTACTCGCCGCGAGGTGTTAGACAAGGTATCGTCTTGTCAGTGTTCTGTTGTCAGTGGTTCATTAGGAGTGATTGGCTCGCGCCAAGAAGTTTTGATGGCCACTACATGTAAAGGTATTTCAACAACTAAGGTTCTTGGTAATCGCTACTGACGAAGGGTAATAACCCAGAAACAATATTGTCTAGCGATCCACCAGTTAGTCTTCATGGACCTGTTTTAATTAATGTTCACTACACCATTGAGGTGTAAGATTAGACCATCTTTCGTGTAAATTTTACATTTTTCTGTCATATTTGACAAGACACATTTTCAAGTGTTGTATATATATATATATATATATATATATATATATATTTCCCTTATCGGCACGTAGAATGATGATGTCTTTATTCTCACGAAGTTCTTTCAGTGCGCCCTCGTCTGCCCTTGAGATATTTCAAGCTGGTGGCTTGGTTTTGCAGAGTATTTTGCTTTTGTCTCGTGTCTTATTTGTTCTGCTTCTTCTGCTGGTAGGGTCCTTATTGCACATTCCACTTGGGTGATTATTTCGTCTTTCGGTATCCTGCTTAGTGCAATAGCGAAACTTGGCCCTTTCGATAGTACTCTGGTTTGTTCTTCTGATAACCGTTGTTTGGTGAGGTTCACGACAGTCTTCTTAGGGTCCAATCCTGGTAGTGCTTCGGTCTTCTTATGATATATCTTCTCAAACTTCTTGATCTGATTTATTGTAGCGTTGTCGAGGTGATGCTCTGCGTGTTCGTAACTAATCCGGTCCACTGTTTGCCACATATCTTCTGATAGTAGCCGACTTAGTTCCAAATGTAGGCGATACAGTTCGTTGGATATTAAGTTCAGTTCGTAGTATGTCTGGCGCACTCTTTCCCATGTAAGTGCTTTTTCCGCTCGGCGAATAATCCTCTTAGCAGTTGTGGTCCTGAGGTGGTGTTGTATTTTAACGTATCCTGATCTCGGCAGCGTCGTAGAAATGCTAGGCTAGCAGTTGGCTCTTCTTCTTGCGTAGTTTGTCCAGTTTCCAGGATACGACACCGAATTTCGTTAAAATACAACACCACCTCAGGACCACAACTGCTAAGAGGATTATTCGCCGAGCGGCGGAGCACTTACATGGGAAAGAGTGCGCCAGACATACTACGAACTGAAATTAATATCCAACGAACTGTATCGCCTACATTTGGAACTAAGTCGGCTACTATCAGAAGATATGTGGCAAACAGTGGACCGAATTAGTTACGAACACGCAGAGCATCACCTCGACAACGCTACTAGAAATCAGATCAAGAAGTTTGAGAAGATATATCATAAGAAGACCGAAGCACTACCAGGATTGGACCCTAAGAAGACTGTCGTGAACCTCACCAACCAACGGTTATCAGAAGAACAAACCATAGTACTATCAAAAGGGCCAAGCCACCAGCTCGAAATATCTCAAGGGCAGAAGAGGGCGCACTGAAAGAACTTCGTGAGAATAAAGACATCATCATTCTACGTGCCGATAAGGGAAACGCGACAGTAGTGATGAACCGGATAGACTACAATGAGAAGATCAGCACGTTATTAGATCCTGAACACTACAGGAAAATAAGCAGAGATCCAACAGCCAAGATAGAACGTCAAACCAGGAAAGCAATCAGGGAGTCAGCCATACCGAAGGAAGAACATCGACGTCTACTGCCATCAGAAACTCAGCCTCCAAGATTATATGGACTGCCGAAAATCCACAAAACTGGAAACCTTATACGACCAATTGTAAGCACATGTGGATCTCCAACTTACGAACTAGCCAGATATGTTGCCAAACAACTGCAACAGTACATGGGATTAACTAGCAGCTTTGTGAAGAACTCCGAACATTTTGTGGAGATTTTAAATGGATATCAAATAACCAGCGAAGACATACTAGTGAGTTTTGACGTGGAATCTCTCTTCGCCAATGTGCCAGTAGAAGAAACCCTAGAACTAATCAGACAATGATTTATACCGCAGGGACTCCAAGAAAATATAATCGACCTAGCAAGATTGTGTTTAACTACCACTTACTTTCTGTGGAATGGAGATTTCTACGAGCAGAAGGACGGTGCAGCTATTGGATCACCACTCTCACCAGTCATCGCCAATATTTTTATGAAGACTTTTGAAGAAGAAGCCATCAGCTCTAGTGACATGAAGCCGAAATGCTGGTACCGCTACGTAGACGACACATTTGTGATATGGCCCCACGGTATAGACAGCCTGCACACGTTCAAGGAACACATCAACAGACAACATGCCAACATCAACTTGACGATGGAGATGGAAGAGAATGGCTGCTTACCTTTCTTGGATGTACTGGTAAAACGCAACAACAGTGGAAAATTGGGACATGGAGTATACCGCAAGAAGACCTACACGGTCCGATATCTACACGCAGACTCTCATCACCATCCACAGCAGAAACGATCGTTAGTCACAACACTGCTACGCAGAGCAGACAGGATTAGTGATCCTAGCAACAAAACTAAAGAAATCCAACATGTGAAGTACGCATTGCAGAAAAACGGCTACAAATCACAGGAGATTGAGAGACTTGCCAGGGCTAAGAATAAAACGAAGGATGACCCAAAACAAGAACCAGTAGGATACGCGTACCTACCTTACATTGCCGGAGTGACGGATAGGCTGAAGAAAACTCTACAGAAGAAGAATATCGACGTCAGATTCGGCACCGCTAAGAAAATAAAAGAACTGCTTCCGTCAAATAAAGACTCGATACCAAGATTACGAGTTAAAGGAATATACGAGCTTCAATGTCAGTGCGGGAAATCATATATTGGAGAAACTGGACGCAGCATACAGTGCAGAGTAAACGAGCATCGCAGAGACATGGAGCATGGTAGCACAGAAAAATCCGCAGTAGCTGAGCACTACCACACGGGAAGCAATCATATCATCGATTACAACGACGTCAAGATCCTAGCTAGAAACAGTCAATACTACCCACGGATAGTGAGAGAATCTTTGGAAATAATGAAGAACCCGAACAACTTCAACCGAGAAGATGGGTACAGACTGAGCAAAGTTTGGAAATTAGCACTGAAAGGACATCGAAGACGTGGCAAGAACCATGGAAGACGCAGAAAGAACCATTGACCACGCAGCCAGGACCACCAAGGGCGAATCCAGGAGACGCATCGGGCACGGATCAGCGGACGATAACGGATCCAGATCAACGGAACGTAACGGATACGCATCAACGAAGCGCAGCAACGACCGGCTATATAACGCGGAGAAAAAGATATCAACACCAATCTTTAGAAACCTTCTGAAGAAGCTGACAGTATGATTAGCGAAACGTCAAGTTTACTTCAAAAAACACGGCCACACCCGGAAGACACATCTCTTTGTTTCTTTACTTTCAATGAAAATACGTACAAGCAAGTCTTCGGTAAACCTATGGGCTGCCCATTGCCGCTCAGATTGTCTTAGATTATATGTTTGATTATATCATTCCTGCTCTCTACCATTTAACATACCTTTCATTAAAAAATATGTCGATGACATAATCTGTGCTATGCCGATGGATTGTTTGGATGATACATTAAGCATTTTCAACGAATTTAACCATCACATCCAATTTACCATGGAAACTGAGACTAACAGATCTGTTCCATTTCGGGACACTTTAGTTATCAGAACTATCGATAATTTTATTAATTTTGATTGGTATTGTAAGCCCACCTCCTCAAGTAGATATATAAATTATTTTTCAAATCACCCTCTAGGACAAAGATCAACATTATTTTAGGTTTAAAAAACGGAATTCACCGTATTAGTAACAATAATTTCATTTAAAAAAATCTTAAACTCTTTGCCGATTCGTTCGTCAATAATGGTTACCCTCGTACGTTAGTTAACAGTATAACATACAATACACGTTGTGAACATCTCGATGTACACGTACCTGTTGACGAACCAATTGTCTGTGAAAGATTACCTCTAATTAATAACATCAGTAACAACATAGAAAAGGTTTGCACTACCAACGGTTTAAAAATAGCTAAATACAGCTTAAAATCTACTAGTAAATTCTTTTGTCATGTTAAAGATCGTGTTCCGATTGGTTATAGATCTGTTGTAATTTATAAAATTCCTTGTCTTGAGTGCGACAAATGTTACATTGGGCAGACGTCACAATGGTTAAAGGCACGAATTACCCAACATAAGAGCGACTGTAGGTTGCAGAAGAATTCTTGTGCTCTTGCTTCACATTTTTCTAAATTTAACCATAATTTTGACTTTGATAACACTTCAATATTAACTTCGCAAAGCAGGTACAAGCAACGGATTTTTCTAGAAATGTATTATATAAATAAACACACCAATTGTGTAAATTTCAGGTCTGACACACAGCATTTGAGTAACATTTACTCTTGGTTTTTGGATTTCACACCTACTAATAATCCTCTGTTGTAAATGTTCAGCATTGTTTTTCGCATTTACGTTGTCCTCTTCATTAAGTTATTTCGACATTCAGTAGTTTTTACATTGTCATGTTTTCAAATTTTAAAGGTTGGCAATTGTTGTTTCACTCATTCATACATACATCTCTTCTTTTCCTCTTCTGTTCATCAGCTGTTATTTAAAATAGCCTGCAACTTGCGTTTTTCGGTTCACGTTGTTTTCATAATTTTCTTAAAAATGTACGTGGTTTATCAATCAAAACTGTTTCATATTTTGTGAATATCTTTAATTTAACAATTAGCCAATTACATATAACTCTTACATTATGTAAGTGTAATTTAATTTATCTGACTGTTTTTTCTTAATGCAATTCTTGTAGCTTTCCTGATGAAGCAATTAAATTATCATTTGTTTTAATTCAATATTTCGCAATGTTATTTATTGCTTCTTCAGGAATAACTAAAAAGTGACATCTGACATACATGTAACAATTAAAAAAGATACTTACAACTAGAGGAATAAAACAAGGTCGAAAACAAACTATAAAGATAAGGTGCTAAGGCTCTGAATAATGGAAATAAATATAAATTTTGATGGTAAATGACAATTTTTAAAAATTTCGATGTCTATTTGTCAAATTGATGACTTTAATGACTTTAATAGTACTACTGTTTTGGCCGAAGAGAAAAATTATAATAGCAGGATGTTTTTAGAGATGGTTCATATCAATAAAAATATAAATTCTATAAATTCTCGTTCAGATATTCAAAAACTTAGTACCATTTATTCTTACATTTTGCGTTTGTAGTTATTTGTAGTCTATTTAGTTGGTTTTCTTATAGTTTTTGATTGAGTTATGAATTTAATTTATTTAGCGAGTTCGTTATACAATACGAACAGTAACATTTTTACGTTGTACTCGTTTCTAAGGTTTCAGTTTTCATATTTAGACATAGTTCACGTCGAAATTTTTAAAAATTGTCATTTACCATCAAAATTTATATTTATTTCCATTATTCAGAGCCTTAGCACCTTATCTTTATAATTTGTTGTCGACCTTGTTTTATTCCTCTAGTTGTAAGTATCTTTTTTAATTGTTACATGTATGTCAGATGTCACTTTTTAGTTATTCCTGAAGAAGCAATAAATAACATTGTGAAATATTGAATTAAAACAAATGAGTTTCTTTTAATAAGTGGAAGCCTATTGATCGTCATCCCCAAGAATTTTATTAAATTATATATATATATATATATATATATATATATATATATATACAGAGTGTCCCAACGATCTGACAAAGTTCCCTTACGGCGTTATGTTTGCGAATTCGAAAAAAGTAAGTATCTACATGTTTAGACGGTCCCTAGGTTCATATTCTAAAAATATTTTGAGCCGACATGGGCGGTTCGTCAGCGGGGGGCGACATAAATTTTACTTTGTTTAAATGGAACACCCTATATATTTTAACATTTTTGAATTCTATGAAGAATTGTGAATACATCCATGTACAACATGTTTGTCAAAACTGAACAGAACTGGAGATTTCCAATTTTTTAGTGAAATTTTAGATATGCAGACTATGCTTCAAAAAATCATGTAACTAAGAGGGTAGTTGGTGGAAGGGTAATTTTTTATCCGTGGACTAAGGGATCATCAATGTGAGTATTAATGCACCCAAGGATCCCCTTTTGTATACAGGGTGTTGTCAGTGTATTTTCAATCTCGCGCAACTTTAAGAGGCAAAATATCATTTTTTTCAAATGACACCTACTATCAAATTTATCAACACTCGATTCAAAATCAAATTCTGCGTCGATTGATGCTACATATTCCTATACCTATCACTTCAGGTTTTCGAGCAATTACAGTAAAATACTTTATTTGGTCTCAAAATGAATCGCATTACAATTTTCGTAATATTAAACATAGTAGTCTAGTGTCACTTCAGTAAATTGGATAACACAAAACTACAAATTGCATCGAACAATTAAAGTCATTTTAAAAAGTCACATCAGATTAATTAATTTAAAGCAACAAGGGCTTCTTACCTAAGGCGGCCCACTTCATCAGAACCCACTTACCATCGAGTGAGCTGATTGTTGCTAAAAATAAGGAAATGTATTAATTCTGACAAATGACAAGTAATAATTAAATGTAAAAACCGATAAAATAACATTTATATACAAAAATATGTGTTCAAATATGTTTCCATTTTGTTGAACACAAATATCCAGTCGATGTCTAAAACTAGTTCTGACACGTTGTAAGACTTCAGGAGTAATATTATTAAAACATTCTTGAATCCTAACTTTCTTATTTTCTCTTGTGGTAAGAGCCTCAAGGTAGACTTGAAATTTTATAAAACCCCAGAGAAAATAGTCGCACGGGGTCAGATCAGGTGATCGGGGAGGCCACAACACTGGACCACCTCTACCAATCCATCTGTTTGGCATCCAACGATCTAAATATCGTCTTACCCTTCTATGGAAATGCGGTGGAGCTCCGTCCTGTTGGAACCACATATCCCGCAACGTTTGCAAATCCACATCTTCCAATAAAGTATGCAGTACATTTCGCAAAAACCGGTAATAATCGGTACCAGTAAGATGGTTTTCAAAAAAATAGGGACCGATTACATAGTTACCCAATAATCCGCCCCAAACATTACGAGACCACTGGTGTTGGTGATCAACTTGTCTCACCCAATGAGGGTTTTCGGTGGCATAATAATGCACATTATGCCTGTTTACCATCCCATTGCTGTGAAACGTTGCCTCATCCGTAAAAAAATATTATTGATAAATGCCGGATCTTCTTCGATACGTTCCATCATTAAATTGGCAAAATTAATTCGATTATCGAAGTCGTTCCCGTTTAATGTTTGATGCAATTCTAGATGGTATGGGTGGAATTTGTGGTTTTGAATTATCCGATGTACTGAAGATCTGCTTAGATTCAAACTTGAACTGATTGTCCGCACACTTCCATGTGGCTTCTCCTGGAGTTCCAATAAAACGTTTAAGTCATTGTTCTCGTTAATAATAGCACGATTAATCACACTTCTGCTTTCGTATGCCACGTTCCCGGTGCGTTCGAAGCGATCAACTAGCTTCTGCAGACATCTAACATTTGGTTGTCTTAAATCAGGGTACTTCTGCCTATAGAGCCTCATTGCTAAAAGGCAATTCTTGTCTGCTGCGCCCACTGGGTAAATCATATTTACCATTTCTTCCTTTGAAAAATTCATCATTCAAAAACAAGCTTGGGACAATAACTTAACTAATAATTAACTATGGCGTCTATTAAATTTATTGATAAAGACTGTCACTGTCATAAGAACGTTAAAGTGACACTAGGCTACTATGTTTAATATTACGAAAATTGTAATGCCATTGATTCTGTGACCAAATAATGTATTTTACTGAAATTACTCGAAAACCTGAAGTGATAGGTATAGGAATATGTAGCATCAATCGACGCAGAATTTGATTTTGAATCGAGTGTTGGTAAATTTGATAGTAGGTGTCATTTGAAAAAAATGATATTTTGCCTCTTAAAGTTGCGCGAGATTGAAAACACCCTGTATACAAAAGGGGATCCTTGGGTGCATTAATACTCACATTGATGATCCCTTAGTCCACGGATAAAAAATTACCCTTCCACCAACTACCCTCTTAGTTACATGATTTTTTGAAGCATAGTCTGCATATCTAAAATTTCACTAAAAAAATTGGAAATCTCCAGTTCTGTTCAGTTTTGACAAACAAGTTGTACATGGATGTATTCACAATTCTTCATAGAATTCAAAAATGTTAAAATATATAGGGTGTTCCATTTAAACAAAGTAAAATTTATGTCGCCCCCCGCTGACGAACCGCCCATGTCGGCTCAAAATATTTTTAGAATATGAACCTAGGGACCGTCTAAACATGTAGATACTTACTTTTTTCGAATTCGCAAACATAACGCCGTAAGGGAACTTTGTCAGATCGTTGGGACACCCTGTATATATGTGCTTCTTGGTTCTCGGGTTGTGAATCGCGTTGTGGAAATGTTCCCCGAAGGGTCGCTTCGACGTTTCGGCAGAGTCCCATCTGCCATTCAGGAAGCTCTTCTAGGTCTCGCTGACTTAGAAGAACTGACGTTCGCAGTTACTCGCAGTTCCTTATGTTCCGGTATGTCGTTGGGGTTGACTACGCTCGACTGCTTCTTACTTCGGCTCCTGGTTAATGGACCTTGGTGTGGTGGGCCTGCGATGAACTGTGGCGGTTCCTGTGGCGCTGTCCTCTGAATACTGGTTCTGCTGTATTGTTGAAATACTGGTCTGGCGGTTCACAACCCGAGAACCAAGAAGCACAGATTTCAGCCGCGAGAACTTACGCACCAACATATATATATATATATATATATATATATATATATATATATATAATATATATATATTATATATATATATATATATATATATATAACGAATGAAGTGTATAATTGAATAAGCTGAAAATAAGTAAAAAATAAAATAAATGAAATATGATTTAAAAAATCTAGTCAGTAGTAAATTGAACAAAATTTAAAATACTCGATTGGCGCAATCTTTTTGTTTGTTGCTGCACGAGACAATTTTGGAAATGGCTGTCCAGATTTTTTACGTGAGTAAATACTGTGAAGTCATCTCTTGCGAATTGTTTCAAATTTCCAACAAGTTCTAAAGCCTCATCGTAAGAATTTATCATAACTTGCTCTTGGATGATCATTTGCGTTTCGTCTGCTGATTCACTTCTGTTTTCTTCCTCACTGTCGTTTTCACTTCCAAAGTTCAAGTTTTGATTATCGTCTTCCGTTTGTATATTTCTGTCGATAGTTAAGAAGTCATCTAGACTTTGATGTGTTGATTCTAATTTTTTTACACCTCTCAACAAATCAGAAAGGGTTGACAGTGGTAGATCATCTTCTGGATCAAATTCTGTTGACTCAGAGTTTCTTTTTATGAATCTAGCTGTTCGGAAACAATTCTTGATGGTTGTGGATGTTACTTTACTCCACGATGCTTTTATGAAATATAATGCCTCTAACACATCAATTGTTTTTGAAAGATCTGATGAAGACTTGACGCCTCCTATTTTTGACAAAATATGCTTCAAAATGAGATCTCGATAATAAAATTTGAAGTTCCTTATGATCCCTCGGTCTAAAGGCTGGCATACCGAAGTTATATTAGGTGGTAGAAAGATAATTTTTACATTTTTTAAATTTAAGTTTCGAGGATGGGATCCGGCATTATCTAAAAATAAAATAATTTTCCTCTTTTGAATGCCCATTTTTCTATCTAATTGTAACAACCATTCAACCATAAAGTCAAGAGTCCTCCAGGCCTTCTTATTTGATTTCCACGTTGCTGGTAGTTTACCAATATCAATATTTTTGAATGCTCGAGGACGGGCCGCTTTTGCGATCACTAACAATTCTTCTTTATTTCCTGCCATGTTCACACAAAACAAAATGGTAAGTCTTTCTTTAGACAATTTTCCACCGGTACACTTTTCAGATTTTAGAGTTAGAGTTGTATTGGGTAGTGCACGGAAAAAAAGCCCACTTTCATCTGTATTGTACACATCTTCCGCTTGGTAACCAATCAACATAGAAGGGAGTTTTTTCATAAACTGACCCACATCTTCTTTACTTACGTCCGCTGCTTCACCTGACATGCATTTAAAACTAATATTATGTCTTTTCCGCCACTTTTGAAGCCATCCATCAGATGCAGAGAAATTGTTATAGCCCAATTGTTTCGCAATTTCTTTTGCCTTCGCCTTCACTAAGGGCCCTGATACAGGAATGTTCTGGCTTCTAACTTTCGCAAACCAATCAAAACATATTTTGTCTATATTGAACCCTTCAGTTTTCAGGAAGCTCTTTTTTTGATTTATATTGATTCCAGATTGCCATTTAGATCGGATATCTTCTTTATGTTTTGCTATTTGTGCAGCTTGTGTTTTTCCTATATTGAACCTATAATTTCATAATGTGTTAATCACTTAACGCAAAGCGCAGTGACATATGCGGGCAATGTAAAATGCCATCATATTAATATTTTAGGTCATGGGCAAAATTATTTGCAAATAATTTTTTTAAGCCTTATAAAGATTTGCACCAATTTTGATGTTTGTAAAATGTATAACTTTGCTCATTGTATTTTCCATACCAAGTTCAAAACTAATAACCGTTTATTCATATTACGTAGATTTTTGTGTGTAATGAAATATAAATTTAAAAAAAAACTGGTACGTTGTCGCTACGCGCGTTTGACGTGAAACTGGGTACTTTTCGGCGTCACGTAAAATTCTTGTTTATGTGAATTAAAATTTGTTAATATTGGATGAAATTAAATAAGATCAGTAACCTGTTTAGAATGTGCATTATATCGCACGGTTATACAGAAATAACTATTACACCGCTCATGAAAAATGGTGGTTGAATAAGCTGACTAACTAACCTTTTTAGCAAAACACGAACTGATAGTTTTTCTTTGACCAAAATATTCACTGCTTCCATTTTTTCTTTTAAAGTAAACTTTTTTTATTTGCCGTGCCATTTTAACTACCAGTTTACTACCAGTGACTGCAGTACAACATGGGATACGCACATGGCCAAAATGTAATGAGCGTATAAAACGGGGAATCACTGACTTTATTCATGGATTTGTATCTGTTTGTCCGTGTATTAGAGCTACGCGTCCGCTTACTGGAGATTTTTGGTAAGGTACGTGGGAAAATATAATGTCCGCGTCCGTTTATGAGAGTGTTCGCGTATCAGAATGTATGTTGTGTAGAAAATTATAGGAACAAGTTCGGTACCAGCTAATTTGTCCGTTTAAGAGAGATGTCCGCTTATTGAAGGTATCCGCAAGGAGAGCTTTCACTGTATATATATATATAAGTAAAATATCGTAGTGAGGTATGTGGTCGGTAATACGAATCGTTGACTTAAATACTCTTTATTTCGTACCAATATTTCGAAGCTCTTTGCTCCTTTTTCAAGGTTCTACAATTGCAAGAGAAGGAACTTAGGTATATTATAATGTTTTTAACTAATGTTAGTATAACTTGTGAATGTGAGGTTATTCGTCTATAAAGATGTTGGTTCATTAGTTAAAAAACCAATGAGAACTTGCGAGAACACATAACACGTTAAAAAGTTAAAATACAATTTAAAAAAAATTTACTTGCTGATGTAGAAAATATAATTTCGGAAGTTTCGGAATCACATAAAGACCTATATCGTTCTCGTGTCACTAATGCCATCACGAACTACACACATAAGCATAATGGTACGATACCAATAGTAAATAAACAACTAAATAAATGTAAGTCCGTTTTGAGAGATAACACAGATCTCCTCATTTTGAGATCAGACAAAGGTAACGTGACTGTGGCGATGACCAGGGAGGACTACATACAGAAATCCTTGGCCATTGTTAACGACAACAAATACTACAAATCCCTGAGTCGTGATCCCACCACCTCCTTTCAAAACAAGAACAATGACATTGTTAAGACCTTAAAGAGACGTAAAATTATTGACGATAAACAGGCTAAATCACTGAACATGTATAGAGGTGTACCTCCCAAATTTTATGGGTTACCCAAGATTCATAAAGAAGGCTGTCCACTAAGACCTATTGTGGCCTCCATCGATTGCCCTACAGAAAACCTGTCTAAATTTATTGCTCACATTCTTGACCTATCAATGAAAGGACAAGAAATCTTTATTTCACTAAGGACTCATTTCAGTTTGCTGATTTTATAAACAATTTTCAACTACCAGAGGGGTTCGTATTGATTAGTTTAGATGTCGTTTCCCTGTTCGGTAACATCCCATTGTCATTGGTCACGGCCGTCATCGAGGAGGGATCTATCAGTCCTTTTTGCAAAATTCCACTCACAATCTTCATAGACATTATCACCTTTTTATTTAATTCAAGTTACTTTACTTTTAATGGTTCCTTCTATTCAAGTGTTAGGTTGCCCTATGGGTTCTAATTTAAGTCCAACAATTGCTCAGATGGTTATGGATTCTCTTCTCGACTCCTGTATTCCTAAATTATCCTTTGTTTTGCCCTTCATTAAAAAATATGTGGACGATATGATCTGCGCCACTCCGATGGATAAGGTGGGCGAAATACTTAACACCTTCAACGCGTACAACCACAACATTCAATTTACGGTTGAACAAGAAAATAACAAGTCTCCCTTTTCTCGACACGAAACTTATTAGCCGCATCGACAACACCATCATGCTGGATTGATACCAGAAACCTTCCAGCTCTGGAAGATACATTAATTATTATTCGTACCATCCCATGAAAACGAAAATCAACTTCGTCTTGGCAATGAAGGACAGAATCAAAAAAATTTCCCATCCCACATTATTTACTGAAAATATCAATAGATTATACAGGATTCTAGTTGAGAATTCGTATCCTTCTGAGTTACTAAACAAATTATTACTGCAAGGGGGTCGTCGGGGCCCTGTCCCTCCGGATGACTGTGTCCCTCATGACATTCCTAAATTCAAATCTTTGTATTACATAGAGGGCCTCACCCAAAAAATTATAAATTTATTCAAATCAGAAAATATTAAATTTGCAAAATATAACATAAAAACCTTGCGATCTTTGTTTTCTAACACAAAGGATAAAGACAACATTTACCAAAAGTGCGATGTGGTGTATAAAGTTCGCTGCAATGATTGCGAACAGGTGTACATAGGGCAAACGACCCAACAACTTGGAAAAAGGCTCACACAACACAGAAGTGATGCCAGAATTAAAATTAATTCGTGTGCCCTTGCTACACATGTTCACAAGACTGACAATCAAATGAACTACGACGATGTTACAGTACTTAGCACTGAATCGAATTTTCATAAACGTCTTTTTCATGAAATGTTCCACATTAATAGGGAGCCCTTCGCCATGAACTCCAAAGCGGATATTAAGGGTCTGAGTCGAATTTACACTTATTTACTGCATTGCTGGGGCAACTGAGCCGTTGACTTGTAATTTTGTATGTATGTTTACATTTTCATAATTTAAATCAAATTCAAATTCAAATCTTGCCGCCGTGTAGTACGGTTGGCAGGTGTGACTTGTTTAACTTTAAAAATTTTCAGTAGGTAATATTTTTTCACTTTTACAGATGACAGCTTTGTGTGTACTAATTTGTTTAATTTGTGTATCTTTTTCATTTTTAAATTGTATTTTAACTTTTCAACGTGTTATGTGTTCTCGCAAGTTCTCATTGGTTTTTTAACTAATGAACCAACATCTTTATAGACGAATAACCTCAGATTTATGTAAGTTATACTAACATTAGTTAAAAACATTATAATATAGTTAAGTTCCTTCTCTTGCAATTGTAGAACCTTGAAAAATGAGCAAAGAGCTTCGAAATATTGGTACGAAATAAAGAGTATTTAAGTCAACGATTCGTATTACCGACCATATACCTCACTACGATATTTTAGTTTTCAACTTAGTCTGGTCGCTAACTCTTCGAATGAATATATATATATACAAATTTTTAATAAAGAATTGTATAGAATTCCTACAATTGCAGTAAATAACGGCTACTCAAAAAACATAGTAGATAATATCCTTTTAAAAAAGGAGAAATCAAAAACACTTTCATTGATGTTTGGATATAAACATTCGAACAGAAAACCCCCAACAATATGTATCGCTGATGTATATTAGGAATATTTCTACCACAATAGGAAAATTTATTAAAAGAAACAACACAAACATACATCGTATAGCACAGGTAACTTATTACAAAAATTCATTAAAAATAATAAGGACAAAACGAACAAGAGGTCAAACTCTGGGGTATATAGGCTGGATTGTACAGATTGTACCAAAGTATATGTAGGACAAACAGGAAGGACTTTTGAATAAAGAATGAAGGAGCACGAGAGAAGCTACAAAAACAATGAAACGGACTCAACATACGCTAACCATTGTTTAGAATATAATCATAGTTTAATTCAAATTTCAAAACCTTGCATGTACAAAATTAAAGTAAAAAACTTAACTAATCCGCGCACATTTTGATAATAGATTACTATTACATTTGGGCATATTCAGTTTAAAGATTGGGTTGAAGGAATTTCGCGTTTAGATTTAATTGCGAGATTTCCTTCACCTTCGCTATACGATCAGCTATACGCTATACGATCAGTCAATGTCATGTTCACATTGTTAAACTTTACCCTGAGGGGGCGTATCCGATTATTATTGCCATCAAAACATCCAAGACGGTAAACTTCAATATCGTTGAGGTTGACTTGCACCGGTAAGGTGCCCAATATAGACTTGACGGCTACTTCTTCATGGGTTTTACGCTCAATGAACGTACCCGTACCCGTCTCGGGATGATTGTACATGATAATATTTTGTTTGCGCTCATTTCTATCCTGAATTTCTCGTAATAATTCCTCGAAAATAGAATCATCAATTATGTCGGTGTTTCGCGACTGAATTTCACTTTTCAAATCTAGCATTGCAGCTGTAGGCTCATTAATATCGTTAACCAAAACGACACAATTTCGGCACGACCAAGTGAGACCTTTCTTATTTTTTATTGTGCGCACTTCAGTGATGGTGATGTCAATGTTCAAAATTATATTTATACGGCTTTTTACATACACAACATTCGGGAATTGTATGTTCTTCTGTAGCGGTTTTGCACCCACAAGCACAAGTGATCATCGACATAGTTGTAATTTAAATTAACTGACAATTAATTTATAATACGTAAATGACTGTATATTAATGATACATGCAGGAATACTTGCAATAATAGGTAAATATGTAAATAAATATGTAAATATTTATTTAGAGGTGATGTGCGAGGTATAAATAATGTGAAGCGACGGAGAAAATGACAGGTAGATCAGAAACGTAAAAAAAGTCATGCACGCACAAAAAACTTGCGATGGAGTAATTTGTAGTACCCAATTAAAGTTAAATGCTCAACTCATAGGATCAACGATGAAAATTATCCAATAATGTCTTACCAATCGGTAGAATAAATTCAGGCAAGTGCAACAGTATGATTTTCACCCAACTACGTACTAAAATACACACGAAAACAATCAATTAACTCCTTTTGAAAGGGGTTGAATTGTGGGAATGCATTAGGCCGGATTACCCTTTCGCGAAATTGCCAGAAGATTTGGTCGAAGTGACTCTACAATCATTCGAGTATGGAGAGCTTGGTCTAACGAAGGCTCAGAAATACGTAGGAGAGGTAGTGGTCGGCCACGCATTACGAATGAACGTCAAGAAAGGCGTCCTGGGTGACTGGCGTCAATTAATCCGTTTAAGACAAGTCGGTCGGTGACGACTACTTGGAGGGCTGTTTTGGAAAGACAGGTGCCAACAATTTATCACAGAATTCGGTCGTATGGCTTAGCGTCATATCGATCAATTGCTCGGCTTTCTTTAACCCCAGAGCATCGAGCTGCCAGGCTCCAGTGGTGTAGGCTGAGGGAGCATTGGGTCGATGAATGGCATCAAATCATCTTCAGTGATGAATCTGGGTTTTGCCTATTTGGCAATCTGATAGACAGTTGCGTTTCAGGAGACCTAGAGGACAAAGGGTAAATATGCAATTTGCACTACACCATGCTGATGTTATGGTTTGTGGGCAATACAGTTTGGAAGCCGGTCAACTCTAGTGTTCATTCAAGGAAGTCTGAATGCGGCCCGCTATATCAATGAAGTTTTGGAGCCCGTTTTGTTGCCATACCTTGCAACAGTAACGCAGAGAAATTTTAATAATAATTATGTCAATTTACTGCCATGGCCTGCAAGGTCTCCAGATTTATGGAATTGATGGAATTCTCTTATACGTAATTGTTCTTACGCTGTCTTACCTATATATCATCCACATATATAACGTATATTAAATTTCAATCTTATCTTTAAATTACTGTTATATTTAATATTATGTAATGAATCATATTTCTGAATAACGATTTAAAACGTTATTTTATACCTGATGTATATATATAAATAAAATTTATTTTACGAATTGTGGGTGTTATTAAAAAATATAGATTTTACTAATTTTGTTTACTGAAATCAAATTTGAGATAAAACTATCTGGATTATCATATAGGTCAGTAGGTAATTCGTTAACTAGTAAGGTACCAACAAAATATTTTTTTAAGCCAAAAATTGGAATATTACACATACAACACAAATCAGGACCTACTCCCAAACCAAGATGACAAACTTGTTACTTACGGCAAAAGAGTCGAAGATTTTCATAGATACTTTGGCTGAACGAGTTCAAATTCAAAGAGGTTGGGATGAAATGCAGGTGTTCGCAACTCATATTGCGTTACCAACCCGCGCAAATATCCCTAAATGTTGAAATACTTAACAAAGCTTAATTTTTCGCGTAAAAAAGGGCGCAAAGTAGAAAAAATAATATAAAATACTCGTACAGAAGGCTATTCAGGGCATTCGTCCGTTCAGCCACTCGCCTTCGGCTCGTGGCTGAATTTCGGACTCATGCCTGAAACAGTGCCTTCTGTAACTTGTTTTTTAATATACTATTCTAAAACTACATTAAACAATATAGGTGGATTCCTTGCCATAGACCTCAATTAATGACAAACGAATTGAGATTTTCCTTCCTGCTAGTAGTACTTTTGTTATCAAGTGTCCAAAGTTGTCTAAACGAAGTTCGATCAGCACTCGAGACGTGGAGCGTTTCACTTCTGATACAGCAGTCAAAGGGCTATGTTACTTAAATTCCAATGACCTCATTGGTTTTTAAATTTATTGTATTGTACAGTTTCCATAGACTCACAATAACGCTGCCTATTGCATTGATGAGGATAGGCCGCCACAACTTCTCGCCAGTTACTCCCATTTGGTAGTTTGTTATT
The DNA here is from genome assembly GCA_959613385.1 of Geotrupes spiniger. NCBI lineage: Eukaryota > Metazoa > Arthropoda > Insecta > Coleoptera > Geotrupidae > Geotrupes > Geotrupes spiniger. The sequence continues at coordinate 37,016,450 of OY390737.1, forward strand.
CCTTCATGATGAAAATGTTGCGATGGATCTGCACTGATGTCTTGCGTTCTTTGTATATTTTGGTAGCACATAGTGGTTCTGCGTTGAACTGGCTACTAATCTCTATTACCATTGCAAGTAACTAAACAAATGCAACTGGAACTACCTTCAAAATACAATAAATAATGATCCCTAGAAATTTGTTAAATCCATTTTTAAAAAAGGTGAGAGAACACAAGATTCTGCTTATGATGAAAACATAAGCAGAATCGTGTGTTCCTTTTGAAATGATTCCAACAGACCATTGTGTACTTTATTATCGAGTATACATAGTTCTAGTGCAACATTTTATATGAGGAGGATATTTATCGAAAAAAATCGGGGATTTGTAGAATAATCGATAATCGATAACACCATCGAGCACCTATTCCAGCAGCAGGTTTTTCTTTAGGGCTCCTGCATATGGCCATATACTTTTAAACTTTTAACTTCTAACGAGCGTATACACTACAGCTTGAAATCAAAACTAACAACTTTTCCTTTTATATAGATTTTACAAGAATGTCTGCCAAACCATTTGTTTACATAGTTGTGCTTGAGGTAATATATGTAAGAATAATTTTTGCCATAACGTGAACCGTTTTCGAGATATGGAAAAATGTGATAAGAGTAAACCATCACTTCCGGTTGGCAGATTCGTTCAAAATAGGACGTTTTCCTCCTTCCTACATGCAAATGTTAAGTTTAAGGTTTCAGGGCTCTAGCTTTAATCGTTTGGGCCGTAGAGCGCGCAAAGTCACACAGACACACGGTCACAGACAGACACACATCCGCAAGCATAACATCCGTTGAGAATAAGTATTCTGATAATTCTTTGTAAGTCGGTGAGGTCGAAACCAAAATCATGACGATTACTGTCTTGGGCATACTACAGGGAGTATCCAACAACAGTATCCAAGAGTTCTGTTCTAAGAAACGACGAAAATTTGATCTTCATTAGCAAATGTAACGAAGTTACAATCTCACATCTCACATTGCTAAAACCGTTCATATCCGAACCCGTGTTCATTAAGACTTTTCGGCATATTTTGGGCCATACATCAGCCCATAAATCGATACTGCAGGTAAGTGAAAGAGGATCTCGAAAAATTCACCAAACCCGGCGCGACTCCCACTCCGAAACCCGCAAAAAATTCGCTGATAAAACGACCTCAAATCGCCGTTTAAGAGCCACAGTCTAACTTCGCGGTTAACAAAATATTCTACGTTTCCAAACCACTAAATTACATAAGGGTTAAGTCGAAATTAAGAGATATAAATTGGAACAAGAAAAATTGAGATTTGAAAAAGGTAATCGGAAGATTTGAACCTTGACGACAATGTCGCCAATCGTTCGGACAAAATTAATTAATTAAGTATGAACCAACAATTTTAAGTACACTGGAGAACAAGCTAAATGTTACGGCGCGAAAATTCTCATAACTGGACCGTACGAAATGAAATCTTTCTAAATTTCAACTAGAACGAAAAATAAATAGAGAACGAAATCTAGTATTGTTCGCAGTTCCCTCTGAGGGTCGAATCTTCCCGCATTGCCAATATCAATATACAAAGGCAATTTAACTTCAACGAGAATCAGCATGGTAATCACATACGATCGACAAACTGGACAGTACAAGTGCGTAAAAAGTAATTCATCCGAAAGAAATGTACTGTGTAAAAACAGGTGTCGTCGTGTGTGAACACTGACCTTGTAAAGGTATCAACGACATGTGAGTATTTCCTACATAAAAGTAACATATTGCAATTAAGGTTAAAAATTAATCGGTAGTACATACATGAAATTTGAATTGATACAGACAAACTTGATAATACAAATTGTGAACAAATAATAGTATTTTTCGTGTCGGTCGCCTAAAAAATAACTTACGATTGAGAGAGTTCGTTGAAGCAAGCGAAATCTTCACACAGACTGTCACAAGTATAATGGTAAAAATCGTACGGTATGTGGCACGTAGTATGTATTTATTGGCGCATGAGTGGAACGTGCAAAATAAAATTATTTCAATATAAGAATGTAAGACATTAGAATAATAACGTAAACTATATCATAAGGAAATTAATAATAATAGATATAAGCATGGAGCTAGAAAAACATTATAATAAATGAAAGCTAAGTCCATACTTACAACCATACTTACAACCGAACGAAACCTTAAAGCCAGACTTGTACTCGAGATGATTTTTATTCAAAGAGAACCTAACACAGTCAATGATAAATCAGATTGCGAACATTTATCACAATTTTAGTTTCAAAACATCTAACACTTTTATTTTTTAACTCATTTTATTACTTCTACATATTTTTAATCTTGCGTTCTAATTTTCCAAATTATTTTAGTTCTTATATAACTTACCCCGGAATTACAATTTCCCCATCACTTATCTTTCATTTATTATAATGTTTTTCTAGCTCCACGCTTATATCTATTATTATTAATTTCCTTATGATATAGTTTACGTTATTATTCTAATGTCGTACATTTTTATATTGAAATAATTTTATTTTGCACGTTCCACTCATGCGCCAATAAATACATACTTACTACGTGCCTCATACCGTACGATTTTTACCATTATAACGTGAGAGCAACGGAATTATGTTTTAGAGTTGGCTCTGGAAGAGGGAGATAGACATGCCATGAATGTGTAATTTTAATCCAATAAAATAGTTCATTTAAACTGTCACTTTTTGAAGTATTGTAAAACAGTTTTTAATGAAATTTTAACACCATTTATGAACATATTGCACGACGTCAAAGGAAGAGTTACATTGTGTTGTCGGTGGTGGCCATATAACTCATCTTAATTGATAATTACTATTGGTTGTCATGATTAAAATGTATTACTTAAATTTTATTGCCAACATAACCTCAGTTTTTACAGCTTTGCCTGCAGTTTGATTTAATCTAAATTTAAGTTACCGGTAAAAGGGTTGGTACACCTGTTAGTAATGGCGAGTAGTTCTATTACTCAAAATTAATCTAACGTACGCGAAAACTTCCAAAGCCCTCCCTGAATCACAATTCCGTTGTTCACACGTTACTTGTGACAGTCCGTGTGAAGATTTCGCTTGCTTCAACGAACTCTCTCAATCGTAAGTTATTTCATTTGTTCACAATTTGTATTATCTAGTTTGTCTGTATCAATTCAAATTTCATGTATGTACTACCGATTAATTTTTAACCTTAATTGCAATATGTTACTTTTATGTAGAAAATTCTCACATGTCGTTGATACCTTTACAAGGTCAGTGTTCACACACGACGACACCTGTTTTTACACAGTACATTTCTTACGGATGAATTACTGTTTACGCACTTCAATTATTTTAATCGACAAAACTAGTTTCACCATATGTATTTTTTAATATCTGTATTTTGTTTAAGTGCTTTATCACAATACTTATTTGTTTTATAATTATACTCTATGCTAATTTGACTTTACTCTTATTTATAGTTATTTTGAAAAAGGCCACATAGTTGACCGAAACGTAAATAAATGATCTACCCACTGCCAGTGATTATTTTTCCTATTTCAAAAACTGTCTACCATCCCAGTATACTACTACACCATACAAATATTGACAGAAGAAACTCAGAAAAAAAATTGATATTTTTTTCTACACCACTATATATATATATATATATATATATATTAAAAATGCGTCTTTTCAAATCTGACAGCAAAATGTAAAATTTACACGAAATATGGTCGAATCTTACACCTCAATGGTGCAGTGAACATTAATTAAAACAGGTCCATGAAGACTAACTGGTGGATCGCTAGACAATATTGTTTCTGGGTTATTACCCTTCGTCAGTAGCGATTACCAAGAACCTTAGTTGTTGAAATACCTTTACATGTAGTGGCCATCAAAACTTCTTGGCGCGAGTTAATCACTCCGCAAGGTGTTAGACAAGGTATGGTCTCGTCAGTGTTCTGTTGTCAGTGGTTCGTTAGGAGTGATTGGCTCGCGCCAAGAAGTTTTGATGGCCACTACATGTAAAGGTATTTCAACAACTAAGGTTCTTGGTAATCGCTACTGACGAAGGGTAATAACCCAGAAACAATATTGTCTAGCGATCCACCAGTTAGTCTTCATGGACCTGTTTTAATTAATGTTCACTGCACCATTGAGGGCTAAGATTTGACCATCTTTCGTGATAAGGGCTAAGATTTGACCATCTTTCGTGTAAATAAAAAGCCGAAGACCCGATATTTGCCACAAAGTTGACAACTTTCCGCAAGCTTCGAAAGAAAATTTAAATAAAACTTGCACTTAATACTCACTTTTCCGGCATAAAAGCTATATAAAACAAACCAATATGCGGATAACAATGTATTTAATAAGTTTAGATTAAGTTTACATAACAACAAATATTTATAAATATATAAAATTAATTGCAATATGAGGTTGGAATCATCGATAAATATGTTACATCCGATTTTCCGCTATCGTCCCGTTATCCAGAACCGCGTTCCATTCCGAATTTGTCCACTCTTCCTTCCTGTATTTCCGTATTTGCTCGTATTTCCTCTGTGGAAGACTACCTGCACTGTCCAGTTTGTCGATCGTATGTGATTACCATGCTGATTCTCGTTGAAGTTAAATTGCCTTTGTATATTGATATTGGAATGCGGGAAGATTCGACCCTCAGAGGGAACTGCGAACAATACTAGATTTCGTTCTCTATTTATTTTTCGTTCTAGTTGAAATTTAGAAAGATTTCATTTCGTACGGTCCAGTTATGAGAATTTTCGCGCCGTAACATTTAGCTTGTTCTCCAGTGTACTTAAAATTGTTGGTTCACACTTAATTAATTAATTTTGTCGGAACGATTGGCGACATTGTCGTCAAGGTTCAAATCTTCCGATTACCTTTTTCAAATCTCAATTTTTCTTGTTCCAATTTATATCTCTTAATTTCGACTTAAATAAAATATTTTTAAAAAGAAGATTCCAAGAATCTCTTATATATCTGGCGCAGTCGGTAGGATGTCACAGAAGTTCTCCATAAAAGTAGAAATTCATTTGTTTTAACAATTAAGTGACACAAAAAACCTACGAAGTGATTTACAAGAAAGAAAACCTGGCAACGCCGAATAGCGGAAGACTCCCTGCAGAATCCACTACTCCGAAGCCTAGAGAAGAAACACCCAGAGAAAAAGAAATCGAGAAAAAGACGAGATGTCCGGCAACATATTGCCCTTGATAACTCTGTAAGTGCTTTTATTTTTCTACCGGTTTTACGTGTGTAGATTGCAACAATTTTAACTGAACCGTAAACTTCATTATTAAGTAGAACGAAAATCTACATATTATATTAATTCCATATATCATTTTTATATACTATTTACGTATATTATTTTCATATATTATTTTTTTTATATATTATAAATAACTTTTAATAATCGTAACAAACGAATTATTCATTAAATTAATCAGAGTAATATTATACTCGAGACGAAATGGCAACTCCACAACAAGCTCCGTTACCAACAGTACCGGTTCTTAAACGAGATTATCTCGAAATGATAACAGAATACAAAGGCGAACCTGAATTATTGCCGAGGTTCATTCAGACGTGGGAGTCTTTGATTAACCGTTTTTATGATAGATTAGACCCGAATAATTTTCAAAATATTTACCTAGTAAACGGCATAATAGCCAAAATTAAAGGCGATGCAGCAATAGCAATAGCAAATCGTCAGATAGATAACTGGCAAGATATCAAGAACGCTCTAATTGAATCTTACCAGGATAAAAGAGACTTTTTTACCTTAAACTTGGAAATATGCTCTCTTAAACAAACTAATGAATCCGTCTTCGACTATTATAAAAAATAATTCATTTACTCAACCTACAGTTGAGTTACGTAAATTTAAATTATAATGCCGAAGCACCGATAATTAAAGAAGTGTTCCGTAAAGCGGCACTGAAAGCGCTTCTATTCGGATTAAAAGAACCGATTGGATCGCAACTGAGATCGAAAAACCCCGATACGTTACAGTCAGCCTTAAATATATTGACTAACGAAATACAGTATGTTCACGGCCAAAACCCGAACGTACTAACTAAAAATAATTCATCTTTCCTTACTTTCCCAAAACAACCGACACAACAAATTAACCAACCATTTCTTTGGAGACAACCCACTCAAACGAATAATTATTTTACGCAAAATAAAGCTCGCGGTATAGCACAATCATCATACCCTAGATTTATACCTAATTTCCAGAAACCTCAAGTTCCATGGCAACAACAAAGACAAAATAATTTCAAACCAACTCCTATGTCCGGTGTGACGCACCGACAAGCTCGTACAATAAATCAAAAACCCCTGCAAAATTTCCAAAGACAATTCCAACGCCCGCAAGCGGCACCCGCAGAATTGCATACGTTAGAACCTGAAATCGAAGAAGATTTGAACGAAGATTTTCCTGAACAACAGTGCGAAGAATTATTCGAATTAGAAAATGTAGAGGACGAAAATTTTTACGAGACAGCCTCCATCCCCGATATAATCGACTGATAGAACACCTTAATCTGAATCAAATACAATTTAGTAACCTACCATTTATAAAATTCCACGGAATGAAATGTTTAATTGATTCCGGTAGTACTAAATCATTTATACACCCCCGCGTAGCGCATCAAAAATATTACCAAAAAATATTTCCTGACCCCTTTTCAGTGAAAACGTGTCACGGGCATACTAACGGTCAGAAAGGCGTTAAAATCCCTTGTCCCGAACTCAAAATCGAGAATTTAAAACTAAAATTTAACATATTCCCATTCCACAATTATTTTGATATTCTAATAGGAAACGACCACCTTAAATTCCTGAATGCGCAAGTTAATTATAAAGACAATATAATTACACTGGCCAATACAAAGTATAAATTTATACAACATGAAGAAGAACTAAATAACTTAAATAGTTATGCTAGTATAGATCCCGCAAAAATTCGACTTGACCATCTTAACTCCGAAGAAAGTAAACATATAAAAAAATTATTAAACGAATATCCTGACATATTTCACGACGATACAAAAACACTAACATTCACAAATGCTATTAAACATACGATACGAACATCTGATGAATTCCCTATATACGTCAAGAGATACCCCGAAGTACATAAAAAAGAAGTACAAGAACAAATAAGAAATTTGCTCAAACAAGGTATTATTAGACCGAGTCAGTCACCCTGGTCGGCACCGATTTGGATAGTGCCTAAGAAATTAGACGCTTCCGGTAAACGTAAGTGGCGAATCGTCATAGATTATCGAAAACTGAATGAAAAGACCATATCAGATAAGTACCCTATTCCTAACATTTCGGACCTTTTAGATAAGTTGGGCAGATGTCAGTACTTTACTACCATCGACCTCGCCTCAGGCTTCCATCAGATTGAGATAAATAAAGAAGATATAGAAAAAACAGCATTCAATATCGAGAATGGCCACTACGAATTCATTCGGATGCCATTCGGCTTAAAAAATGCACCAGCCACGTTCCAGAAGATGATGGACAATGTTCTTCATGGAATCCAGAACGAAATATGCCTCATGTACGTGGACGACATTATCGTTTTTTCTACTAGTCTGCAAGAGCACTTAGAAAGACTGAAAATCGTCTTTGAAAGGCTCAGAAGCGCGAACCTTAAAATCCAATTAGATAAAACGGAATTCCTTCAGAAAGAAGTGAAGTATCTCGGACACATAATAACCCCCGAAGGAGTACGGCCAAATCCCGAAAAAAATTCCATAATAAAAAAACTCTAAATTACCTAAGACGAGCAAGCAAATTAAAGGCTTCCTTGGTTTGGTCGGCTATTACCGAAAATTCATACCAAATTTCGCGAGACTAACTAAACCTATGACGACTTACCTGAAAAAAGGCCAAAAAATAGACATACAGAACCCCGAATATGTGAAAAGCTTCGAGCTATGCAAAGAAATCTTAACGAACGACCCCGTACTTCAATATCCCGATTTTTCTAAGACTTTCAATTTAACTACGGACGCTAGTGACCTAGCAATTGGTGCCGTATTATCGCAAGGAATAATAAATAAAGACCTCCTAATAGCCTACGCAAGTAGAACATTGAACGAACACGAAAAAAACTACTCAACGATCTAGAAAGAGCTGTTAGCCATCGTATGGGCATGTAAGTACTTTAGACCGTACCTTTTTGGTAGGAAGTTCAAAATCATAACAGATCACAGACCGCTCACGTGGCTCATGTCGATCAAAGAACCAAATTCGAAACTAGTTCGTTGGCGACTACGTCTTGAAGAGTATGACTACGAAATTATCTATAAAAAAGGCAAACAAAATGCCAATGCGGATTACCTTTCCCGTATAGAATTAAATTGTTTGGAAAATCAAAACGAAATAACTTATGAACAATATAAAACAAGAACTCAAAATTTTAACACACCAAACATCCAAGAAATAAAGCAAGATTTATTTCGCATGCCAAATAATTACGCCCTAGCGCATTGTGTATCGAAAGATCTGTGTATGAGTGCAGGTATTGCACGGGAATTTAAAAATAAATACGGAGCGCTAGATAATCTAAAACAACAAAATAAAAACGTCACGGAAACCGCACACATAATTTCAAACCAGCGTTATATATATTACCTAATCACAAAAGAAAAGTACAATGACAAACCTACGTATAAAAACATTTTTGATACTCTTGTTAAATTTAAACGATTAATGAAATCACATCAGATCAAACAACTAGCAATCCCTAAAATCTGTTGTGGACTTGAAAAATTAGAATAAGAAAAATTGGATTAAAATAAAACGGATGATTCAATATGTATTCCACGATACGGATGTAGAAATAAAAATATGTCATGTAAATCCGAAAACAAAGAAACAAAAACCAATTTTCGAATACATGGATAACTTTAATAAAAACTTGACGTCACCCTCCATAAACGCACAAGTAGATCCACAAGAAGCTCATGCTTTAGACACCCAACATACTAACGTCGAAAACCCCATATTTACAATCCCGATCACAGAAGACAGCCTAAATAAAGCGAAGAATCAAATTCTTATATCCCTAGTAAACCACCGTCCTGCAAAACCAAAAATAATCACATTATTTAACACTAAACAAAGAATTAATATACAATTCAATAAAGATAACATATAAGAGGAAATAATAAATTTCGTGAAAGAATACATCGTCCCTAATGTTTTATACCTATTATACTTTGAACAACCAATCTACGAAATATTTCGTCAAATTATGCAACGACATTTTAAGAATTCAGAAATAAAATTTAGAATGGCTAAAGTATTATTGGAAGATGTAACAACAGAAAATGAACAACTAGAATTAATAAAAACCTATCATGTTAGTAAGACGAATCACCGCGGCATAAATGAAACCGAACTAAAAATACAACGAAGATATTACTGGCCTAACATGCGACGAACCATTACCAAAGTTATCAACGATTGTGAATTATGTAACGTAACTAAGTATGAAAGGAACCCCCTAAAAGTACCCTTAAACATAACGCCTACACCACTTAAACCTTTCGAAACCATACATCTAGATACTATATCCATCGAAGGACACAAATTCCTTACTATAATAGACGCATTCTCGAAATACGCAAACTGCTATCCTCTCAAAGCTAACACAGGTCTACTGGTAACACAAAAATTAATAAAATTCTTTAATCACCATCCTATTCCCGAAAAAATAATTTGTGACAACGGTACCGAATTCAAAAACACTATAGTACAAGACCTCCTTAAACTCTATAAAATAGATGTCCACTTTATCTGTGTCGAACACCCGCAATCAAATGGTATTGTGGAACGATTACACAGTACTCTTAAGGAACATTTAAGACTACTTAACAACCAACAAGAATTCGCTCACATGAACATTCGAATTAAAGTACAATATGCACTATTGGCATACAACAATACGATCCATTCATTAACAAAATTAACTCCATTCGAAGTACTAAATGGACATATATCTCAAACTAGTGTAATTCTACCAGAACTCGATCAAGCATTGACAAACGAGTACATGAATACTCACAAAGAGAAAATGAAAAAATTATATCAGTTAATTAATGAGAGATCCCAACAACTGAAAGAACAACAAATAACAAATCACAATAAAGACTTAAAAGACTCAGTTTCAGAATTACCTTCGCAAATCCTCGTTAAAACCAGACAATATGGTAAGAGCAAAAATAGATATCAAAAAGAAGAAATTCAAAAACAACAACTTGATAAAAAACATGTAATTACGAAATCGCAAAAGAAAGTACATATAGATAATATTCGAAAACAAAAAGCTAAAAGAAAACCATCTTCTTTCCAGATACCTGGCCCTAGCCACTCAAGGGATTAAGATAAGAAATGTTACCCATAACTCAGGACTATTACCCATCCGATTAGGACCTGCGAGACTAGAAACGTCATATCATACCCTTATCCATTACTATCAAATAAAACCTATAACCGATGAGTTTGATAACATTAATAACCATTATAAAAAATTATACGCCACAATAAAAAATAATAGCGCAGTACTACGAGAAGTAAATAATTACGATAATGTCTTACGAAACCTACAAGTCCAAATCCACGAAAAACTAGAACATATACTTTTATATCAAAACGAATCGTATATTAGAAATAAAAGAGGATTGATTAATGGATTAGGAACGCTCGTTAAATTTATCACCGGAAACCCTGATAACGACGACGAAGAAAGAATAACTAAAGCGCTATCGAAATTACAATTAAATCAAGTCTTACTACAAGAACAGATAAAAAACCAATACTCAATAAACTTTCAATTATTAGAAGAATTCAATGAAATAATGACGATTATTCAAAGTAACGAACTTATACTAAAAAGTCGTATTTTACAATTAAGTGCGATCTTAAATAACGAAATAAATTTCACCAAATTATTAATTTACAAAGAATTATTTAACCAACTAATATTGCTACTGCAACAAATTCTAAACATTTTAACTGACGTAAATTATATGGTTACTATAAAAGCAAATTGCCATTTAGTGTCAAGTATGAGAACATGCTAAAATACGAACGAATAATCAGTATAGATTGTATTTCTAGACAAAACGAAATAGTATTTTTCTTACATATTCCTATCTATTCCGAAACACAATATGTACTTTTTCAACTACAACCATTACGCACGATGTACAATTACGATACATCATCTGTAAATTCATATTATACGCTAATCCCAAAAACTTATTACCTGTTGCAATCTGAGCATGACGTACTTCCTATGAAAAGTAAATGCCAAAAACAAGACGCGTATCATTGCCCAAATCGATTGACTTCTTCAATGACAACATCATGCGAAGCAAACATCATAATAAATAAACCTACACAAAACTGTACATACACGAAAATCCGAGAGACTGGAAACCAAATCTCGTATATCGAAACGACTAATCAATACCTGATATTTTTCCCGAGAAAAGATACATTTACTACTAACTACTCGTTGGTTCAAGAACAGCACACAATGCAAGGAATCTATCTCATGGAAACAGGACATTGTACAATAATCTACAAGGATCAGACACTGCAAATCAATCAAACCTCAATTGGAGTCCCAATTATTTACGATGCGACCCTAGTACCAAGGATACTGAAAAGGAATAATCTAAGTATCTCCCTGGAGTCACTACACTTGAAGGAAGTTCACCGACCACCGTTGATCCCTATAATCACCGAAACGAAAAATTCCTCCTGGACGTTCTTCTCGATAATCCAAATTATCGTCATATGTTTAGCATGCATATATGCATCATATAAAGTATACAAATGGAAATTCCAACGTGGAGGAAGGAAGAAAAAATTGCAAGAGAAAGAAGAAACGAAAACGCATGACATGGAAACGTCGCTTCGACTTCCAGATGAAGCTCCGTTCTGAAGGGGGAGGAGTTACATGCACCTCATCGAGAACATGCACAAGAAACCGCTTACACAGCAAACCGCTTATCGCTCATATATATTCTCGTACGGAGCGTACACGCCTCAAGTTTACATTTGCTTTGCTTTCTGCACACAAGTATATTGTATTATCGCTTATTGTATTTTATTGTTAAATAAAATATTTTTAAAAAGAAGATTCCAAGAATCTCTTATATATCTTCGATTACGAAAAGGTTCCACTTACTTAAGGCCGGTTTATATAACACGCGACGCGAACGCAGACACGCAGAGAACGCCAAACGCAAACGCCAACCCGGGCAATCGGGTTTATATTCGACGCGACGCGAACAATCCTCAACAAGAATAATTATTTTTATAATAGTGCCGACAGTGGCATCATAAGATAGTTTATTACTGTGTTTCAATCCTTTGTTTAAAGTAGTCTGTGTTTTGTGCCACCACCGCCTTTGATTGTAGTAAATCAACACTACTATTTATTTCTCGAACGTGATTGGTCAAACGCAGAAACGCAACGCGAATAGATGAAGATCGGTCAACTCTCTGCGTTCGCTTGGCGTTTGCGCGTCGCGTTGCGTGTAATATAAACCGTTTGCAGGCATATGAATCTTTTAACTTTTCGCGTTGGCGTTCTGCGTTCGCGTCGCGTGTTATATAAACCGGCCTTTATCGTCTAGTAGAGATTTTGTGTGTGAAGCACGGTGCGAATTTTCGTGTGCGGTGTATAGAATCTCCCGTTCTACGGTTGTGCATATTACATCCGTTGCAAAGAATACGACACGCCGGCGCCGCTTAACCTGCACATTTTCGTCCCGATAACCTATGTATTTTCCGGCGAATTTTGGGTTTCCGAATATTTCGTCAGCACGTGGTCCGCGTGAAGCCTACTACTCACCGCCATCCTCGCCGACAATCTAGGAGACCGTGCCGATCCACGTAAGTGTTTTGTACTTTTATTCGCACCCGATGTTGAAGTTTCACGTCGCGTCGCTAAGGAGGTTACGTAAAAAAATATATCGAAGTAATATTTGTGTTTAGCAAACGAACGTTTTTAAAAACAATATTTATTTATGAAAAAGCACTTTACAATAATTATACAATTAAAGCTGAAAGCGTATTCTATTAATGACAGAGATACGTCTCGGATGAATGAACAATATTAATTTAACCTGACAATACCCTACAGTCTATTATACAGATTAATGCATTGTCAGCGGCGTCTTTTAGTGGACACCTCGATAATACATATATATGTTACGGTAAAAGTAGATATTGCGGCAAATGTACACATTTTCCTGTAAATGTGCACATTTGCCTCCTCGTTTGGGTAATGTGCATTCAACTAACATTTACAATTTCAAAGAAGGGAAATGTATATTGAATTCACAATGACCATGTCGTTTTGGTAAATGTGAGCATACAAAATACGAAATCGCAAGTGCTAGTAATGTGGTGCGCATGCGCACTTGTGGTGGTACGCGAACTACCGTTTCGGCTAGTTCAGTAGGCGCTGCTATTTCACGTTACATATTTCGTGCAAGTGCTCTATCTATAATGTTAATGTTATTATGTTTATGTATTCAAATTAATGCCATAGTACTGAAGATTTCTGGATATAATTTAAGATATTTAGTGAAATAAGACTCAGGTAAGTTAAAATTATCATAATTATAGATTTAAAATTTTAATTTTTCTACAAAAAAAGTAGTTAGAATTTTTGAAAAACAATGGAAAAAAAGAAAAAATTAAAAACCAACTAGAACAGATTGTATCACAAAAAAACAAAAATAATATTTATTTAAACCAACATCAGTATGAAAAAAAATTATTGGAAGTAAAGGCAGCAAAATTAAAAGAAAAGAATAAAAGTGATGTAGATTACCGCCGGCTGAAAAGATTCCATTAAAAGAAGGGGATAGCATAAAATAGTTTGCAACAATTGAAGAAACTTATGGAATTATACACGATGCTCATTTGGCAACTGGCCATGGTGGCCGAAACAGATTAGTGAAAGAAATTAATAACAAATACAACAACGGTACTACTGACGCAGTTATGTTGTATTTATCTTTATGTGAAGCATGTTAAAAAAAGGCAAAGGGCAAGAAAAAAGGAATTGTGATAAAACGAATTTTGACGAGTGAAATGAATTCTAGGTGTCAAGTGGATCTTATAGATTTACAGACACAACCAGATAATGAATTTAAATTTATTTTAAATTATCAAGATCATTTAACCAAATATGTTGTACTGCGCCCACTAAAAACAAAAATTGCGTCAGAAGTAGCAAAACAAGTTGTGGACATTTTCACTCTTTTGGGAGCCCCATCCATTATCCAATGTGATAATGGTAGGGAGTTTGCAAATAAAATTATCCAAGAATTAGCAAATATGTGCGAGGGTGTGAAAATAATATACGGGAAGCCTCGCCATTCCCAAAGCCAGGGCTCGATAGAGCGAGCGAATCAAGATGTTCAAAATATGCTTACAACCTGGCTTATCACTAACTAAACAACCAAGTGGTCAGAAGGTTTAAAATATGTTCAATTGATGAAAAATAGAGCTTTTCATGAGGGTATAAAGCAAACTCCCTATGAAGCTTTTCTCGGAACAAGAATGAAATTGGGTTTGAAAACATCAAATTTACCTATGGAATCTGTTGAACAGCTGGAAACAGAAGAAGAGTTAGAGCAATTACTAGAACGAGTACACACAGCCAATTCACCACATAGCAAAGTCGCAGAAAACGATGAATTTTCCATTGAAACGTTAGACATAATTTTGGACGATGGTTTATTATGCAACCAAATTGAAGATAAAGATGGAAGTTTTGAGTTAAATTCTGTTTTAAACGAGAAGAAAATTTTAATTGATAATGCTCGAAAGAAAGCAAGGGAAAATTTAGAAAATGAAGCTATCAAAATGTGTAATCTTTCGAAAGAAAAATTTCCTGCTGCTGTGATTGGTGACAATGTTAGAGTTTCCATTTCAGACGTTGATCGTGGTAAAACGGATCCAAAAAAATTGATTTGCGTTGTTTTATCTAGAGATGACGATAAAAATTTATATAAATTAGGAACTAAACAGGGAGTTTTAAAACAATCTTATTCTAGGCATAAATTCGCCATTTGCGAACAAAAGTTTATATCATACGAAGATGTTGAAATTATAGGAAGCAGTCCATTACTGGTGGACAAGGTTTTAAAAGATGCATCTGTAAAGGAACATGTTCCTCAAAAAAATGCAGTTGTAAAAATGCTGGAATATTATGTAATTCCAAGTGCCACAATAGCAATTCTTGCTCAAATAAATAAAACTTTTTTCATTATGAAATTTCTATATGTTCCTTTATAGTTTTATAAACTTAAACTGTTATAATAAAGAAAAGTATGTTATTACTATTATTTGTTTGATTCCCATCGTATTGGTCCTGAAAAACTAGGACGAAAATTGTATTTATGAATATTGGGATCACATACGACATATTATATAATATGCAAAGAAAAGTATGTTTTGTTTGTCATTTACATTTTTTAATTAAAATAATTATCGTTATTAAAGCCGTTTGTATTATGTTTATTTAGATAAATATTTTTTTACTGCAACAACATTTTTAATTTTTTTTCCTATTCCAATTCCTATATTAACTTTTCTTAAAACTTGAAGGTAAGAGTATACATTTACAAAAACGTGAAGGCAAGAGTACACATTTGCCGGGAAATGTACATATACATTATATTCAGTTCACATATACCTAACTTTTTGGGAAATGTACACATTTTACGGTAAAAGTGTACATTTCCCAAGAGTGTACATTTATTGTAACATATGTGAAATATGTAATCATAATTTAATTTAATAAATTTTCTCTTAATTGTTATAGATATAGGAAAAATAAAAATTCTGAGGAAGACTCAAATAAGAGTCGAAACGTTAATGGAAAAAAATCATTAGTTTAATTAATTATTACCAGAAAACCCAATAACCTCCACATACCTAATACAGAAACTGGTAAAGAAAATACAAAACACATACTATATACACTGAAAGCTCTAATAAGCGGACACCCATGGTCCTTACTTTTTTGTCCGGTTATCGGAGGCGTCCGGTTAAGGGAAAACGATTATTTAAATACGTAATTTTGATTTTTTTTGCATTTATATTCATAATTCATAAATATATATATAACGAATGAAGTGTAATTTAATAAATTGAAAATAAGTAAAAAATAAAATAAATGAAATATGATTTTAAAAAATATAGTCAGTAGTAAATTAAACAAAATTTATAATACTCGATTGGCGCAATCTTTTTGTTTGTTGCTGCATGAGACAATTTTGCAAATGGCTCTCCAGATTTTTTACGTCAGTAAATGCTGTGAAGTCATCTCTTGCGAATTGTTTCAAATTTCCAACAAGTTTTAAAGCCTCATCGTAAGAATTTATCATATATTGGTCTTGGACGAGCATTTGCATTTCGTCTGCTGATTCACTTCTATTTTCTTCCTCACTGTCGTTTTCACTTCCAAAGTTCCAAAGTTTTAATTATCGTCTTCCGTTTGTATATTTCTGTCGATAGTTAAGAAGTCATCTAGACTTTGATGTGTTGATTCCAACTCTTTTACACCTCTCAACAACTCAGAAAGGGTTGCAAGTGGTAGATCATCTTCTGGATCAAATTCTGTTGACTCCGAGTATCTTTTTGTGAATCCAGCTGTTCGGAAACAGTTCTTGATGGTTGTGGATGTTACTTTACTCCACGATGCTTTTATGAAATATAATGCCTCTAACACATCAATTGTTTTTGAAAGATCTGATGAAGATTTGACGCCTCCTATTTTTGACAAAATATGCTTCAAAATGATCTCGATAATAAAAATTGAAGTTCCTTATGATCCCTTGGTCTAAAGGCTGGCATACCGAAGTTGTATTAGGTGGTAGAAAGATAATTTTTACATTTTTTAAATATAAGTTTCGAGGATGGGATCCGGGTTTATCTAAAAATAAAATAATTTTCCTCTTTTTCTATCTAATTGTAACAACCATTCAACCATAAAGTAAACAGTCATCCAGGCCTTCTTATTTGAGTTCCAAGTTGCTGGTAGTTTACCAATATCAATATTTTTGAATGCTCGAGGACGAGCCGCGTTTCCGATCACTAACAATTCTTCTTCATTTCCTGCCATGTTCACACAAAACAAAATGGCAAGTCTTTCTTTAGACAATTTTCCATCGGTACACTTTTCAAATTTTAGAGTTAGAGTTTTATTGGGTAGTGCACGGAAAAGAAGCCCACTTTCATCTGCATTGTACACATCTTCCGCTTGATAACCAATTAACATAGAAGGGAGTTTTGTCATAAACTGACCCACATCTTCTTTACTTACGTCAGCTGCTTCACCTGACATGTATTTAAAACTAATATTATGTCTTTTCCCTCCTCCATTGAAGCCATCCATCAGATGCAGAGAAATTGTTATAGGCCCATTGTTCCGCAATTTCTTTTGCCTTCGCCTTCACTAAGGGCCCTGATACAGGAATGTTCTGGCTTCTAACTCTCGCAAACCAATCAAAACATATTTTGTCTATATTGAACC
Source organism: Geotrupes spiniger (assembly GCA_959613385.1). Classification (NCBI taxonomy): domain Eukaryota; kingdom Metazoa; phylum Arthropoda; class Insecta; order Coleoptera; family Geotrupidae; genus Geotrupes; species Geotrupes spiniger. The sequence goes on from OY390737.1 coordinate 37,034,083, forward strand.
CTTCAGCTTTCAGGAAGCTCTTTTTTTGATTTATATGGTGGTTGAATAAGCTGACTAACTAACCTTTTTGCCAAAACACGAACTGATAGTTTTTCTTTGTCCAAAATATTCATTGCTTCCATTTTTTTCTTTTCATTTTAAGTAATGTCCGTATTCATTCGTTTAATACCAGTGACTGCAGTACCCATAGGATACGCACATGGCCAAAATATAATGAGCGTATAAAACGGGGAATCACTGACTTTATTCATGGATTTTTGTCCGTGTATCAGAGCTACGCGTCCGCTTACTGGAGATTTTTGGTAAGGTACGTATGAAAAAATAACGTCCGCGTCCGTTTATGAGAGTGTCCGCGTATCAGAATGTATGTTATGCAGAAAATTATAGGAACAAGTTCGGTACCAGCTAATTTGTCCGTTTAAGAGAGATGTCCGCTTATTGGAGGTGTCCGCAACGAGAGCTTTCACTGTATATATATATTCCTTTTTTCTTTCCTTTCCTTTGTTGGAATGGTTGACCGATTGTTGTGTATTTGCGTTTTCTTTCGTTTGGGAATTTTCGGTCCAAAAATATTTTTTTTAAAAAATTAAAACATAACACAGTTTGTTTAACTATGTTTTTATGGTTTTATTTTTTTGTAACTCACTACGTTTCGAATTGCGTATAAATTCATTCTCAAGTGTCAGCTACTAAAGGTTCAAAAATGCATTAGTACAATTTTAACAATCAACTATTAATTCTACTTACATAAATTGACAAAATTTACATTATCAATAGATAGTTGTCATAAATGCACAAACGGTTTAAAATTTTCATAATTAAAATCATATATTCGCTATCGGTATTATTTGTCGTAAAATATAAATGTTCTTAACTTGATGTGCGATACGTTCGGAGTAAAATATTTATCGAGGTACAGTTAGTTTTCGCGAATAATGTTTTTGTTGATTGGAAACCAATGGTTCCCAACATATTCTCGTAAATATTTTAAGATTTTAGATTGTTAATAATGAGTATTATTCGCGATGCAGATAAAACAATATCAACAATTATAGATAATTAAAACATAAATACAAATACTAAACAAAAAATAGCTATACAGAGAAGAAATATATCGGCAATGAGACCAGAACAAAAATAAAATATGAGTTGGAACGCGTATTATTGTTTTATGATATTATTGTAGATGAAACTTAGATTTTGATTGTCAGTTTTAAAATTAATGGTATTAGTGTCATTCTTTATGTATATCATTTCTTTTACAATTCTTTTATTATATTGTTTTTCAATTTCCAACACTTTTGGGATGCTAGTATCAAACGTGTGTTGTTTTTCCTTTGCATGTTTGGAAAGAGCCGTAGTGTCACCAGTTTTGGAGGTCATGCTGTATTTGTGTGCGTAAATTCTTTTGTGTAGGTATTGCTCAGAATGTCCTACATACGTACCAAGGCAATCGTCACATTGTATTTTATAAATTGCATGCGTAGTTTTGTTGTGAGGAATTTTTGATTTAAGTTTTGAAAAATATTGTCCGTTGTTATTAATATGTTGTTTATGTGCTAACTTTATTTTGAAATCTTTAAGTGTTTTTTGTATTTTTTTCGGATAAATTGGGGACGTAGTTTATTGAAATGTATTTGTCATTATCATTATTAATATTATTGTCCTTGTTTGTTGACTTTTTATTGCTGGTGATGCTATTATCATTGGTATCTGTGTTGCTACCATTATTATGTGAAAGCTTTTTTAATCTTTTTTTAATGTGTATGTCTACAAATTGGTCTGGGTAACTATTTTGCTTTAGGTATTTTTTTATTTTATTTAAATTTTTATCCAAAAACTCCCCGTCTGAAAATGTGTAACATCTGTCTATCAAATTGTTGACTGTGCTGATTTTGTGGATATTAGGGGCACACGAATGATAGTTCAAGTATCTGCCAGAATGGGTCGGTTTAGTGAACCAATCGGTAATAATTTTTCCCTCTCTATGTATTGTCCTTATATCGAGGAAATTTATTGATTTATTATGTTCTCTTTCCAGAGTAAATTGCAATTTATTATGGAACTTATTGAACTCATTGAGAATAACGGTTTCTTTATTATTTGAGATGGTAAGTATGCAATCATCAACATAACGTTTAAAACACAACACACGTTTGATACTAGCAACCCAAAAGTGTTGGAAATTGAAAAACAATATAATAAAAGAATTGTAAAAGAAATGATATACATAAAGAATGACACTAATACCATTAATTTTAAAACTGACACTCAAAATCTAACTTCCATCTACAATAATATCATAAAACAATAATACGCGTTCCAACTCATATTTTATTTTTGTTCTGGTCTCATTGCCGATATATTTTTTCTCTGTATGTTATTGTAAATATAACAATATTGTGGAAAAATTTTATAACCAAAAAATTAACTTACATATCTCGGACACTGCTTTAAAAATAAAAAGTCTAAAGTCATCCATTAAAAAATTAAAAATACACATAACAAGCAAATTATCCATTTTTGATGCGACTCGATTTCTAGAAACACAAAACATAGAAATAAATACACTAACTATGAAACTTAAACAAAATCATGTAAATAACTTAATGAATTTAAAAAGCAATGACACTCCCTTTAAACTCAATAAAAACTGGATAGAAAATTTAACCAAAATAAATATCCCTGAAAATGTTCAACTTATTTTAAGCTTAGGCCCAACGTTTGCCACTGAAAAACAACAAACCCACACAACAATCACTGACATCATAGCCAGCATCGAAAGTGGAATAAATGATCTCGAACCCCATATCCAAAATAACATAAGAAATAAAACAACAAACATTATCACCAACCATAACTATAACAATATAAACCAAAAAAAGAAACCAAAGCATCCCTTACACAAACATATGATAGAAACCAGGCAATTCATCAAAAGTAACCCTAACATATACATATTAAAAGCGGATAAAACTAATAAAACTGTAATCATGTACAAAGAGGACTATATAAATAAAATGAATAAAATGCTAGATGACAAAAATACATATGAAGTGCTGAAACGTGATCCCACTCTTAAATACCAACAAAATATAAATAATTTAATAGCAAAATGGCAAAAAATCAACCTAATTGACAAGAAAACAGCGTATAAACTAAAAATTAACAATGCACACTCACCAAAACTATACGGACTGCCGAAATTACATAAAAAAGATAACCCTCTCCGACCTATAATAAGCAGTATTCAGAGCCCTTCATATAATATGTCCAAATTATTGGCTAACTCTATTAGTCAAATCCTGGGTAAAAGTAAATATCATACTAAAGACTAGTGGGATTTCGCAAAGTTTATAAAATTACAAAGCATACCCAAAGATCATCAACTAATCAGTTTGGATGTCGTATCACTATACACCAACATCCCGGTCGAACTAGCAACCAACATAATAGATAAAAAATGGAATCTACTGAAAGAGCACACATCCCTAACGAAGGAGTACTTCATAGAAGCAACATTATTATGCCTAAACTCTACTTATTTTACATTCGACAATAAATTCTACAACCAGAAATTCGGGACCGCAATGGGCTCACCTATTTCCGCAACTATAGCCAACCTTGTTATGGAAGATCTAGAAACCACGGTACAAGATAATCTAAAGAAGAAGAAAATAGTAATACCATTTTTTAAACGTTATGTTGATGATTGCATACTTACCATCCCAAATAATAAAGAAACCGTTATTCTCAATAAGTTCAATAAGTTCCATAATAAATTGCAATTTACTCTGGAAAGAGAACATAATAAATCAATAAATTTCCTCGATATGAGGATAATACATAGAGAGGGAAAAATTATTACCGATTGGTTCACTAAACCGACCCAGTCTGGCAGATACTTGAACTATCATTCGTGTGCCCCTAATATCCACAAAATCAGCACAGTCAACAATTTGATAGACAGATGTTACGCATTTTCAGACGGGGAGTTTTTGGATAAAAATTTAAATAAAATAAAAAAATACCTAAAGCAAAATAGTTACCCAGACCAATTTGTAGACATACATATTAAAAAAAGATTAAAAAAGCTTTCACATAATAATGGTAGCAACACAGATACCAATGATAATAGCATCACCAGCAATAAAAAGTCAACAAACAAGGACAATAATATTAATAATGATAATGAAAAATACATTTCAATAAACTACGTCCCCAATTTATCCGAAAAAATACAAAAAACACAGATTTCAAAATAAAGTTAGCACATAAACAACATATTAATAACAACGGACAATATTTTTCAAAACTTAAATCAAAAATTCCTCACAACAAAACTACGAATGCAATTTATAAAATACAATGTAACGATTGCCTTGGTACGTATGTAGGACATTCGGAGCAATACCTACACAAAAGAATGTACGCACACAAATACAGCATGACCTCCAAAACTGGCGACACTACGGCTCTTTCCAAACATGCAAAGGAAAAACAACACAACTTTTGTTGTACTAGCAACCCAAAAGTGTTGGAAATTGAAAAACAATATAATAAAAGAATTGTAAAAGAAATGGTATACATAAAGAATGACACTCAAAATCTAAGTTTCATCTACAATAATATCATAAAACAATAATACGCGTTCTAAGTCATATTTTATTTTTGTTCTGGTCTCATTGCCGATATATTTTTTCTCTGTATAGCTATTTTTTGTTTAGTATTTGTATTGATGTTTTAATTATCTATAATTGTTGATATTGTTTTGTATGCATCGCGAATAATACTCATTATTAACAATCTAAAATCTTAAAATATTTACGAGAATATGTTGGGAACCATTGGTTTCCAATCAACAAAAATATTATTCGCGAAAACTAACTGTACCTCGATAAATATTTTACTCCGAACGTATCGCACATCAAGTTAAGAACATTTATATTTTACGACAAATAATACCGATAGCGAATATATGATTTTAATTATAAAAATTTTAAACCGTTTGTGCATTTATGACAACTATCTATTGATAATGTAAATTTTGTCAATTTATGTAAGTAGAATTAATGGTTGATTGTTAAAATTGTACTAATGCTTTTTTGAACCTTTAGTAGCTGACACTTGAGAATGAATTTATACGCAATTCGAAACGTAGTGAGTTACAAAAAATAAAACCTTAAAAACATAGTTAAACAAACTGTGTCATGTTTTAATTTTTTAAAAAAATTATTTTTGGACCGAAAATTCCCAAACGAAAAAAACGCATATATATATATATATATATATATATATATATATATATATATATATATATATATATTTACATGAAAGATGGTCTAATCTTACACCCAATGGTGTAGTGCACATTAATTAAAACAGGTCCATGAAGACTAACTGGTGGATCGCTAGACAATATTGTTTCTGGGTTATTACCCTTCGTCAGTAGCGATTACCAAGAACCTTAGTTGTTGAAATACTTTTACATGTAGTGGCCATCATTTTCAATTTGAATTGTTTTTGAACTTAATTGCAGCAATCCTTTTATATGTTGACACTGGACATTTGATAGTCGTCTTGTTTACTCGCCGCAAGGTGTTAGACAAGGTATCGTCTTGTCAGTGTTCTGTTGTCAGTGGTTCGTTAGGAGTGATTGGCTCGCGCCAAGAAGTTTTGATGGCCACTACATGTAAAGGTATTTCAACAACTAAGGTTCTTGGTAATCGCTACTGACGAAGGGTAATAACCCAGAAACAATATTGTCTAGCGATCCACCAGTTAGTCTTCATGGACCTGTTTTAATTAATGTTCACTACACCATTGAGGTGTAAGATTAGACCATCTTTCATGTAAATTTTACATTTTTGTGTCAAATTTGACAAGACCCATTTTCAATTTATATATATATATATATATATATATATATATATATATATATATATATATATGTTCTGCTTTTTTCTCGGGTAATGAACCGCGTTGTAGAATTATCCCTGTAAGGGTTGTTCCGACGTTTCGGCAATGTCACAATTGCCATCTTCAGGTTGGTCTTCTCGGTCTAAGCGATCTAGAAGAACTGTCGCTTAGACCGAGAAGACCAACCTGAAGATGGCAATTGTGACATTGCCGAAACGTCGGAACAACCCTTACAGGGATAATTCTACAACGCGGTTCATTACCCGAGAAAAAAGCAGAACAGATTTTACCCGCGAGAATCTACGTATCAACATCATATATATATATATATATATATATAAAATATATTCTTGTCTCCTATGTAAATAAAAAGTCGATGATTCTTTGGAAATTTTGAGACCACGGTGCTTGAATTTAAACACAGTTTACATTTGTGACGTTTCGCTCTTTATTAAAAAGCATCTTCAGACTGAATAGAATAGAAACAAACAACAATTAACATTCGTAATTATTTAAAATAATATTGTCTTACCTAATGTAAAGTAAATTATTAACAAAGCAATTGTCAACATTATATCAAATCAATAAAAACACTTTGAAATTACATACATAATAACCAATTTAAAATAAGTATGATTTTCCCCAATAATTGCAAGAAAAATTAAAATCGGAAACAATCAACACACATTTTCTACATAATAATTACCGTGGAGCAACGTCTAACCAGATACTGAAGTGACATATAAAACGCAGACAATGTCGATTGGAAAAAGGAAATGTGAGAACGGAAAAAGTATAAAATGATTTAAATGTAAAATTGTTCCAGAATATTATTATAAACCGTAGATATAGTGATGATTTAATTTTTATGTTACAAATAGTTGGGGTATAATTTATATACGTGGATTCAAGAAATAAACGTTTTGAAAGATTATTCTCCCTATCTATAATAGTCGGATTTAGTAAATCAAAGGAATGTTGATACTTTTCTACGTGTGAACATAACGCTGTGATCTCTGATTTTGTTCCTTTTAATATATTATTACAATCTTGTTTGTGGTTTTGTACTCTACGTTTAAGATATTGTTTAGTTTGACCAATATAACACATGGGACAATCTTTGCATTGTAATGTATAAACTAAGTTTGATTGTGATAAAAGAGGTGTCTTAGTTTTTAAATATGTGAACAGGGAACCTATCGTCTTAGTGTTATAAAAAGTCAAACCATCAATATTGTTGTTTAAAAAAAAATTCTTGAACACGTTTACACACATCAAGCAACATATTGGACAAGAGTATGTTCGCATTTTGAATAGATGGTCTACGTTAGTGAAAAAATTAGCATCGTTCAATAATAGAAAAATTTACTTAACACGCTGTAAAACATTTACATTATTTCAACAAATTTTTTCGAATTTTTATATTGATAATAATTTTTACAACAATAAATTGGAAAGGGTCATATATCATATATGTCATATGTCATATATCTTTACAACATTTTCAGCTCAAGTTATTGAACCATGAAATTTCAATTACATTCTTTAGGATTAGTATCATTGAGAAGGAAATTGGTGGTATTATTTCTGTAGTTAAACACATATTAAGTGACTCTGATCTGACAACAATTCATCATTATATGTCACAACTGTATGAAATTAATTTTATTAAGTATAAAAAACAACAAACGAATAAATTTGTTATTCGTTATGATACCACTAATTTACAAAAAAGCAGAGTAACAAAAATTGTATAACCAACGTATCAGAAGTTGATGTACCAGATAATGTTATGTACACTTTATCTCTTGGACCAAAATTTTCCGTAAAACATATTTATAAAGAAATATCTATAAAAAAAAGTTAATTTGGAATTTAAATAATTCTGGTAACATTGAGGAAGAGGAAAAAAATGTTATGCGTAATAAAAAAAACTCACCACACAAAGGTCCCTTAATGAAAGATTTCTCAATGGCTAATAGATTTTTAAAGCATAACCCCAATATAATCGTGTCGAGATCGGATAAGGGTAATTCTACTGTAATTATTAACAAAAGAGATTATATAAATAAAATGAACTCATTACTTAGTGACCAAAAAATCTATTCAAAAAGCAGTAATGATCCGACTAGCGCTACACAGGAAAAAACAAATTAATTAAAGAATTACGAAATAAAAAATATATTAATGAACAAGAGTACAAAAAGTTAATTTGTAACAATGGGGTTTTCCCCAAAATTTACGGCTTAATTAAGATTCATAAATTGAATTATCCCATTAGACCAATTGTTTCTTGTTTAGGTTCTCCTACATATGAATTATCAGTATTTGTATCTAACATTTTGAGTATCCTTTCAAAAAATTTTAATTACACGATCAAAGATTCGTTTTCTCTTGTACAAAAAATTCAGAACTTGACATTACCAAATGATCATGTGCTAATTTCATTGGATGTTGTGTCATTGTTTACCAATTTACCACAAGATTTAATACTTAATACCATACAAGAGGAATGGTGTAATATACAACTATACACACCAATTGATTTGCTTACTTTCACTAGAATCATCCGTTTTCTTTTCAATAGTAGTTATTTTGCATATAATGATTCCTTCTTTCACCAGAATTCAGGGTCGTCAATGGGTCATCCATGTTCACCTATCCTAGCGTCAATAGTAATGAATAAACTTCTAAATTCTACTATAGTAGGATGGCGAACCAATGGCATGCGTGCCACAAGTGGCACGTTTGAAAATTTTGATGGCACGCACAAAAACAATTTTTTTTTTAGAAGTTATCTTTTTTGATATAAATGAATTAAAAATTATTAATCTACACTTAATTTATAATTTTTGATATAAATTTGTAGTACTGAATACCTATCTTAGAGCCAGTTTTTCAATAATGGTTCATCTGTAGGATCATGTGAACCGGGTTCAATAATTGAACCCGGTTCAACTTGTTTTGCGTTGGTCAATTTAATTCTCATACTAGTTCAATTGAACGCCGTTTATCTGCTAGTCGTGTTCCCAACCACTTTGCGCACCTCACTTCACGTTGAAGAAATACAGTTTTCATGCTAAAAAGGTTCGCAGGGGTAGTAGCCTTGCGTCTTTGTTAGCAAGTGGCGAATGTTTATGTACGGTTTGTTTATAGTTAAATTATAAACTTTAATGTCACAAATGATAAAATAAATCGTACCAGTCTGAAGGAGGCATTTTATATTTATGTATATTTTAGTTAATCTATATAGTTGATAGCTTCACCAGAAACATATTTTTTCATCACATTAGCTAATTCTAATGAAAGTTAAAACAGCCGTGACCGCAACCAGTTTCCCACCGTCTAGATATTCTATGTAATTACATATTTTGGCGTCTTAAATAATCTTCAACTGTAAATTTGCACATATTTCGAGATTAAGATATGGATATTTTTTGTAAATTGAATTTAACGTAATGTAAGCAACATGAATTAAAACCAAAACTGCTTTAGTTTTGCTAAGCGTTGTATAAAATAATAGCCTTGGTCGATTAATGTACTGTACATATTCCTCGATATCAGCATCGTCTTCTATTATTTCAAAGAATCAATCAATATCCATCGTAAAATTAAACGAATACACGCTACAATCACGGACGAATACACAGAGATGCACTTCAACTTTGAGGTTATGTGGTGTAGTTTAGCGTTAGACCGAGTTTAAACGGACACGGATGTGGGTTCAAGTTGAACACAGTTTAATCCAAGATTATGTTCTGAACTTTGCTTGAAAAACTGGTTTTTTCGATTGAACTGAGTTTAAACTCTGAACTTAGTTTAAACCACTATTGAAAAACTGGCTCTTAGGGCCAGTTTTTCAATAATGGTTCATCTGTAGGATCATGTGAACCGGGTTCAATAATTGAACCAGGTTCAACTTGTTTTGCGTTGCTCAATTTAATTCTCATACTAGTTCAATTGAACGCCATTTATCTGCTACTCGTGTTCCAAACCACTTTGCGCGCCTCACTTCACGTTGAAGAAATACAGTTTTCATGCTAAAAAGGTTCGCAGGCGTAGTAGCCTTGCGTGATTTGCATGTGATTTGTTAGCAAGTGGCGAATGTTTATGTACGGTTTGTTTATAGTTAACTTATAAACTTTAATGTCACAAGTGATAAAATAAATCGTACCAGTCTGAAGGAGATATTTTATATTTATGTATATTTTAGTTAATCTATATAGTTGATAGCTTCACCAGAAATATATTTTTTTCATCACATTAGCTAATTCTAATGAAAGTTAAAGCAACCGTGACCGCAACCATTTTCCCACCGTCTAGATATTCTATGTAATTACATATTTTGGCGTCTGAAATAATCTTCAACTGTAAATTTGCACATATTTCGAGATTAACATATGGATATTTTTTGTAAATTGAATTTAACGTAATGTAAGCAACGTGAATTAAAACCAAAACTGCTTTAGTTTTGCTAACCGTTGTATAAAATAATAGCCTTGGTCGATTAATGTACTGTATATTCCTCGATATCAGCATCGTCTTCTATTATTTCAAAGAATCGATCAATATCCATCGTAAAATTAAACGAATACACGCTACAATCACGGACGAATACACAGAGATCCACTTCAACTTTGAGGTTATGTGCTGTAGTTTAGCGTTAGACCGAGTTTAAACGGACACGGATGTGGGTTCAAGTTGAACAGAGTTTAATCCAAGATCATGTTCTGAACTTTGCTTGAAAAACTGGTTTTTTCGATTGAACTGAGTTTAAACTCTGAACTTAGTTTAAACCACTATTGAAAAACTGGCTCTTAGTATGTTAACTAGAACCGTCAAATTATACATTTTATTATTAAAATATCGCATGAATTCTCTCGAAGTATATAAAGATGCGCATTAGATAACATTTTTTGCGTATCCAGTTTCCAGTATTCAGTGACTTGTTAAAAAATATAACCGTTTATTATAAATAGATAGTGTTATTTTTAGGTAAATATTTTTAGATATTATTTCATATTTTATATTCTGCATTCGTTTGCAAGAACATATTGCGTCACGACAGAAGTTTTAACCTGTTACAACCTTAAGGTATTAAAAGTTACTAAATTTATAATTTATTTTGCTTATTTTTGAACAATAAAATATTTTAATATTATGAGAACTTATTTTATCATTAAATCAGTGTAAAATATAGAAATAATTATTAAAATTACCTTGAATTATTATATTATTTGCTTGTGTTTGTAATATTTGTAGTACTTTAATATGTACTAATATATTTTTTAGAATTTCTTATTATGGCTAGTTCAATGAAAAAATCGAAATTATCCGAAACGTGTAGTAGCAGAGAATTTCAAGCTTGGTGGACCGATAGATACGGTATGATTGAAAAGGACAGTAAAGCAATTTGTATTTTATGTTCTAAAACTGTAGTCTGTAGAACATCTTCAGTAAAGCGGCATTATGAAACCAACCATATATTTCTTCTCGATCGAAGTGTAGGAGAGCAAAAGGAGTATATATCACGTGCCTTAAAAAATAAAAATGCTCAAACTACTTCTTTAATGAAATATATTGGAACTCAAACGCCACTGCTGCTAGTTATCAAGTTTCAAAAAATATTGCTCAATATGCGAAACCTTTTAATGAAGGCGATTTTTTAAAGGATGCTTGGCTGCAATGTGCTCCATACTTATTCGATGATTTCGAAAACAAAGAAAAAATTATCAAAAGAATTAAAGACATGCCGATAGCTTGGAATACGGTGAAAGAGCGGATTTTGGGTATGGCGGAAAATGGAAATTTTCAACAAAAAACTCATATAATCTTGCGATTTTATATCGATTTGCCTTGACAAGTCTACCGACGTGACAGGCTCTGCTCGCTGAGCAATTTTTGTACGTTATTTTGTTCAAAACAATATTAAAGAAGAGTTAATAAGTTTATCAACATTAACAACAACAACAAAAGGATTATACATTTGTAATGCAGTTATAGATGCATTGGAAAAAAGGAAATATGTCCTAAAATTGTGTCAGTTACAACTGACGATGCCCGCAGCTTAACTGTAAGGGAAAATCGATTTATAAATTTATTTACAAAACGTATTGGAAACACAATTCTTGATTTTCATTGCATTATTCACCAACAAGCGTTATGTGACAATACAGGTTTAAAAATGTTTCATGATATTTTGAGTTTTGTAACAAAATTAGTCAATTTTATATCAGCACGAGCACTAAATAAAAGAAAATTTCAAGAATTGTTAAACGAAGTAAACTCGTTCAATACCTTACTTTTATACAATAATTTACGCTGGTTAAGCCGCGGAAATGTTTTGCAAAGATTTGTAGCTTGTTTGGAGGAAATAAGATTGTTTCTAAATAATGAGAACATTATTGACCAATACCATCAATTATTGGATGTAGAATGGCTACCAAAGTTATATTTTTTCACTGATTTATGCTCTCACTTAAATGAATTAAATATAAAACTACAAGGTGTTAATAAAACAGTCATTATAATGTTGACTTAATCAAAGCGTTCGAAGTTAAATTACAGATTTTTAATCGTGATATTCTTTCAAATTCATAAAAATATTTTTGAAATACAAATTTTTTTTTCTGTAAGTGAATTTCACGAAAACAAAATAAAGAGTCATTAACGAAAGAGTTTTCAATGGTAATTCAATCCCTGATTCAGGAATTTTCTGCAATATTTACGCAGTTTAAAGAATTTGTAGAAACTTTAAAATTTATTTTATATCCTGATAAAATACCATTTGAAAAATTAAATTTAATAGTCCTTCAGTGGTTACATTTTAATGAATTAGAAATGGAATTAATTGAATTTCAGTCAAGTACCATATGGAAGCAAAAAATTGTTGATTTAAGAAATGATTTAGAAATTATTGAAAGTAATCGATTATTGAATAAAATAAATAAAATTGCAGAAGATGTAATTCTAACTACATGGAATTCAATTCCTGACACGTTTAATTGTTTAAAAATATTAGCAAAGGCAATTTTACCAATATTTTCATCAACGTGGGCATGTGAATCTCTATTTTCAGAATTAAATTTTATAAAAAATAAATATAGGAATAGAATGACGGATGAGTCAAGCTCTGCATGCGTACTGTTGAAATTAACTAAATATGAACCAGATATTAAATCTTTATCATCTTGTGTACAGCAACAAAAATCACATTAAAAACAATTGTTTGCATTTTGTTTCTAGCATATTGTTTTTTGTAAAACATTGATTAATAAAAAATTGTTTAAAGAAGAATTGCTTTTATTTGTTTATTTGTGTATACTTATATATACGTATATACGTATAGTTTCACCACGCTAACATTTTGAATGAAATTTTATTGTGGCACGTGACCTATTTAAAAAAGAATTTTTATGACTTTGTGGCACGGACATCAAAAAAGGTTCGCCATCCCTGTACTATAGAATCATTACCTATTAATATTACATTTTTATATATTTATGTGGATGCCATACTCACGGCTATTCCGCAACATTATATTGATAATATTTTGAATTCATTTAACAGTTTTCACCCACAACTACAATTCACTCTCGAGATGGAGAAAGATAATCAATTAAACTTTTTAGATGTTACTGTCGTTAGCAATAATGACCAATCATTATCAACGAAATGGTTTACAAAACCCACTAGTTCTGGTAGAATATTAAATTTTAGAACTTAACATCCATTGAAACAAAATTAATAACGTAATAGCATTAAATAATCGAGTTAATAAACTAAATAGTGCTACATTTCACACAGAAAACAAAAAAATTATATATAACTTACTAGAATCTAATAATTACCCAAAAAAAATTATCAATAAGATCTTATACTCGAATAACCATTAACAACGATTAATGTACCAATATCAAAATATTATTCTTTCCCTTACATTAGTGGTTTATCGGAACAGTTAAGAAAAATTTTAAACAACAATGTTGATGGTTTGACTTTTTATAACACTAAGACGATAGGTTCCCTGTTCACATATTTAAAACTAAGACACCTCTTTTATCACAATCAAACTTGGTTTATAGATTACAAAGCAAAGATTGTCCCATGTGTTATATTGGTCAAACTAAACAATATCTTAAACGTAGAGTACAAACAACAAACAAGATTGTAATAATATATTAATAAAAGGAAAAAAATCAGAGATCACGGCGTTATGTTCACACGTAGTAAAGTATCAACATTCCTTTGATTTACTAAATCCGAATATTATAGATAGGGAGAATAATCTTTCAAAACGTTTATTTCTTGAATCCACGTATATAAATTATACTCCAAATATTTGTAACATAAAAAATGAAAACATCACTATATCTACGGTTTATAATAATATTCTGGAACAATTTTACATTTAAATCATTTTATACTTGTCCTTGTAGATTAAAGCTTTTTCCGTTTTCACATTACCTGTTTCCAATCGACATTGTCTGCGTTTTATATGTCGCTTCAGTATCTGGTTAGACGTTGCTCCACGGTAATTATTATGCAGAAAATGTGTGTTGATTGTTCCGATTTTAATTTTTCTCGCATTAATTGGGGAAAATCATACTTATTTTAAATTGGTTATTATGTATGTAATTTCAAAGTGCTTTTATTGATTTGATATAATGTTGACAATTGCTTTGTTAATAATTTACTTTACATTAGGTAATATTATTTTAAATAATTACGAATGTTAATTGTTGTTTGTTTCTATTCTATTCAGTCTGAAGATGCTTTTTAATAAAGAGCGAAACGTCACAAATGTAAACTGTGTTTAAATTCAAGCACCGTGGTCTCAAAATTTCCGAAGAATCATCGACTTTATATATACAGTGTGTTTCACTTAAGAGTGTAACAACCTCATATCTTTTGTATTTTTAATCCAATTTTAGTAATTTTTTTCTCAAAAGTAGAATACTTATTGCTCTATTTACTCCCAAAAAACCAATAGTCTTTTTTAAATGCAAAGCAACCTACGATGGCAAAATAAACGGCAAAAATCAAGAAATCACCTTAGGGATTTTTTTATCGAAAAATTTTACTAGTAATAATTGATCAGAATTGCCCAAAAATCCTAAATCCAAACTTCCATGAAAATTAAAAATGTTAAAATTTCCGGTAAAAGTCCGTAAATACTTATTAGCTGCGCCGAAAATAGGATGCTATGAAAATTTTGTTTGAAATAAACTCTGAACTGTCAAAGTTGTTTAAACTTGTCGTTGTTTAGGCGCAAATAATATTTACCGAATTTGAATTACTTTTGAAGAAAATTTTAACATTTTTAATTTTCATGAAATTTTGGATTTAGAGTTTTTGGGCAATTCTGAACAATTATTACTAGTAAAATTTTTCGATAAAAAAATCCCTAAAGTGATTTCTTGATTTTTTCTATTTATTTTGCCATCGCAGGTTGCTTTGCATTTAAAGAAGACAATTGGTTTTTGGGGAGTAAATAGAGCAATAAGTATTCTACGTTTGGGAAAAAAATTTACTAAAATTGAACTAAAAATAAAAAAGATATGTTGGTGTTACACCCTTAAGTGAAACACACTGTATATACAGGCTGTCCCAACGATCTGACAAAGTACCCTTACGGCGTTATGTTTGCGAATTCGAAAAAAGTAAGTATCTATATGTATAGACGGTCACTAGGTTCATATTCTAAAAATATTTTGAGCCGACATGGGCAATGCAATGCACCCAAGGATCTCCTTTTGTATACAGAATGTTGGCAGTGAATTTTCAATCTTGCACAACATTAAGAGACAAAATATCATTTTTTTCAAATGACACCTACAATCAAATTTACCAACTCTCGATTCAAAATCTAATTCTGCGTCGACTGATGCTACATATTCCTATATCTATCACTTCAGGTTTTCAACTAATTTCAGAAAAATACTTTATTTGTTCTCAAAATCAATCGCATTGCAATTTCCGTAATATTACCCGAGATTGAAAATTCACTGACAACACCCTGTATACAAAAGGGGATGCTTGGGTGCATTAATACTTACATTGATGATCCCTTGCTCCATGGATAAAAAATTACCCTCCCACCAACTACCCTCTCAGCTACATGATTTTTTGAAGCATAGTCTGCATATCTAAAATTTCACTAAAAAAATTGAAAATCACCAGTTCTGTTGAGTTTTGACAAACAAGTTGTACATGGATGTATTCACAATTCTTCATAGAATTCAAAAATATGTAGGGTGTTGTATTTAAACAAAGTAAAGTTTATGTCGCCCCCCTCAGACGAGCCGCCCATGCCGGCTCAAACTATTTTTAGAATACAAAACTAAGGACACTCTATACATATAGATACTTACCCTTTTAGAATTCGAAAACATAACGCCGTAAGGAAACTTTGTCCGATCGTTGGGACATATATGTATATATATATATATATATATATATATATATATATATATATATATATATATATATACACGAAAGATGGTCGAATCTTACTTCTTGGCGCGAGCCAATCACCCCTAACGAACCACTCACAACAGAACACTGACGAGACGATACCTTGTCTAACACCTTGCGGAGACTAAACAAGAGACGACTGTCAAACGTCCAGTGTCAACATATAAAAGGATTCCTGCAATTAAGTTAAAAAAACAATTCAAATTAAAAATGTGTCTTGTCAAATCTGACAGCAAAATGTAAAATTTACACGAAAGATGGTCGAATCTTACACCTCAATGGTGCAGTGAACATTAATTAAAACAGGTCCATGAAGACTAACTGGTGGATCGCTAGACAATATTGTTTCTGGGTTATTACCCTTCGTCAGTAGCGATTCCCAAGAACCTTAGTTGTTGAAATACCTTTACATGTAGTGGCCATCAAAACTTCTTGGCGCGAGCCAATCACTCCTAACGAACCACTGACAACAGAACACTGACCAGACGATACCTTGTCTAACACCTTGCGGAGACTAAACAAGACGACTGTCAAATGTCCAGTGTTACCTAAAAGGTAACACCGTAACGCAAATGAGATTCTATGTAGGCATAGTAATAAGATTGAATGGAGGACATGGACACATTTTTTAAGTATTTGCAATCCGTAAATTGCGGCACTCATTTTGCTGCAGAGAAATAAACAATGCGCGTCCCAGCTTAAGTGCCTATCCAATCGCAAACCTAGAAAATTCTGGAAGTGATACATTATCCATCTTTACCAATAGGCTATAATCAACATTATGTCTAACAATAAAGTTCATGAATTTGGTTTTATTCGCGTTCTGCAACAAATAGTTATTCCTGCACCACATGGACATTCGAAGCTGAACGCGAAGTTGAGGAAACTGACTTAGATGACATGATGCAATTTGTATCATCTGCAAACTGTGCAGTTAAATTGCTACTCAAAGCGCACTGTAGGTCATTGACATATATCAGAAATAGAGTCGGTCCCAAAATTGATCCCACAATTAAATTCCCTTAATTCTGAAAGAAACATTTTATAAACATGGTTGCAATAACCCATCACGCCAGTAGCATGCGATCTAGTACTTAGGTAGGATCGAAGTGTATGTGATATACCCCACCATACACCATAGCTTTGAGAGATCAAACAATAGCCTAGCAACAATTTCTCTATTGTCCAAACTCTTATACAAATAGTCAAGAATAGAAAACATGGCATCCTTGGTAGATTTTTTAGGAATTAATCCAAACTGATTACTGTGTAGTATGTTATTACTGGACAAGAAGGAACGCAGGCGTGTGAAATTAGATATGACCCTCCTGTTACCTCCTTTGTGGCAAGGTATGATCTTGGCCGACTTGAGACGATGGAGAAAGATACCTGTTGACATAGCGAGATTAATCAGGTATACTAATGGTTGCGCTATATCATCCGTTACATATGATAAAAGAAAGCACGGTATTTCATCTAGGCCCGCAGATTTTTTTCACTCAAACATCCGTTACAATATTCTTTATTTCATTACGATCGGTAGGAGGGAGAGACCACAACCCCGTGAAGTGCTACTGACATTGTAGATACTACGTAGGATATTGACGTAGGGAACAGAGTCCCGAAAGAAATAATTGAAAGAGTGAGTTAGCACGCAGGATCACTCACAATATCGCCCGAATCATTGCGTACCTGAATATCGTATTCGCATTACTAACTTTATTCGTTTCACTACGAATTATATTCCAAGATGTGTTTGTTTTATTAGTTGAAGTCTCGAGTAGATTATCATAATAGTGTTTCTTTGAGTTTGAAAGCAATGAATAATACTGTTTTAATCTGATTTTGTATGCAGCATAAAACTGGGGATCATTTGATTCTTTACAGAGTATATATAAGTTTCTTAAGTTAATAGACTCGCGGCGCAGCTCATCATTGTACCATGGCAATTTGCAATAAAATAAAAATTTACTGTGGAATTTGTCGAAACTAATATTTGCGTACGATAATTATAAGTATCTGCCCAATCATTCCTAAGAAATGACTGAAATTGTTGTATGTTTATTTTACCAAAACTTCGTAGGTAACAGGATCATTCTTTGCAATATCCTTAAAGGAAACCAGTTGATAATAGTGATCAGATAAACCCGGGTCCCCAACTTGAGAGTGAGAAATATTCATATCGATGTTACAAAAGTTATTATCAATTATTGTTGAGAAGGTAGCCGCGACCCTCGTAAACTGGTGAATAAGTGAAGTAATATTAAAAGACTTTCATCACATTACCGGAAATTTTATTTGTCTTACCAAAATCAATATTAAAATCACCACAAACAATGAGTTGATGGTTAAAGGTGTTTGATTTTTCTAAGAGAGCCACCAAGCAGTCAACAAACGTACTCATGTCTCTAGTGGGCAATCTATATATACATATGACGATAATCAATTGGTTACCACACTTAAGGTACGTCTCGCAGTATTCAAATTCCTTCTCACAGGACATGATAGTCCGCATGATAGCGGCACTGTGTCGATACTTTTCCTGGCAAATAACACAACACCCCACCTTTAAATCGAGTTGTACAAACGCTACTCACCAAAGAATAATTCATAAAATTAATGTAACTGGCATCAGTTTCTGTCAGCCAGTGCTCTGATACACAAAAAATATCTGGATAATTTAAAGACTCAAGCAAAGTTGTTCAATTTTATTGCGCAGACTTCTAATTTTAAATTGTTTTTATGGGGCTCACGTAAAACGTAAAAACGTAAAACAATCTCTTTTGTCTGAACGAGCTTCTAAGAGAGCATCTTTGCTATCTCCCAAGTGTTGATCTGTCTGTTTGCTACGGCTAGGGCTGCATTGCCTTTTATTTTCGCGATTATATACGTATATATTTTGAAAGTTTTCATTATCGTTAATATCATAGAATCTGTTTATTAACGTTTCGCGTGATTAGATAAATCTGGTTAATAGTTCTGTTTCTCCTTTGTATTCTGAGAGTATGTCGAAATATTCTTTTTTCAACACTGGTATTGGTTGTGCAGTTACACTGCTTACATTGGCGGTTGCCATTTTGTTTTACCTAATGATTAATATTACTAACTATTCAGAAAATATCACTTGTTTCGCCTCAACCGATGTGTTTCGTACAATTAGTTAATATTTGAGTAGAAGCTTCTATATTTGGGAAAGTTTGCTTGCGCAAATAATATGTTTAATTATTTCAATTAATAATTAATATTAATATTTTTTCAGATAATTTCGATTGTTTCACCTCGAGCGGGTTTTTCGTACAATTAATGAATATTTGAGTTAAAGTTTTTATACTTTGGAAATACTTACGCAAATAATATATTTTATTATTTCAATTTTACTTCATAATAATTTGAGTTAAAGTTTTTATACTTTGGAAAGTTTGCTTACGAAAATAATCATTTATTTATTTAAATTTGTGTTAAGCGGCCGAAATACATCGTAAACGGTCAGCGTACGTAGTTAGTCGATGATTGAGAATGCAAGATGCATAACATTTCTAGAATACTAGAAAATGCCCGTCGATCAAAACTACTGCACCGTTAACAAGTGGCGCCTATTAATATAATTTCTTTCCCTCTCACACAGCCCAGTCAAGTATATGTTTACGTTACCAAACTCCTGTTTCAAGAACAATGTCCGCAGACCGACTGATGATGCTCTCACGTGGGCGTGCATTCGGGTAACCAAGTTATACGCCAAGAAATATGAAAGGCAAACAGTAATTAGTGATTATGAATACCGACCGTTATTAGTATTAACATACCGGGTGCTCCAGCACCCTTGTTTTAGCACACTTCGGATCGTGCCTACACCTTCTTTATCCGTCTCTCCATTGCTCCTCCAACGGTGATCTTCGTATACATCTAATGTCAGTATACATCTAATGTCAGTTCATAACGTCAAAAAGAATAGTTGATGGAGTAGATGGACATAGTCAACCAGATAATCAAGTCACGGACGATGCACTTGCATGTCCGCGCATATTACCTGACCAGAACAGATACAATGGATCACTAGACTCACCCACCCAGGTCAAGCGATCTCGCCGTTACCTGCGTATTGCAATACCGCTAGATTAGGCTGCATTTCATGCCTGCGCACACAGGCCGTCAGCAGATAGCCCGCGTACCAACAATTCATCAAATTGTGTCAATATACCCCAGTGCGATCCTGCCTTGCAACGCTGACAGAAATGCATCACCTCCGCATTCCATGACACAGGTATATAGCTAGCTAATAGATAACCTTTACACCGGGAACCCAGTTGCATCTAACAACAACAACGACCACAACAGCAACACACAATCAATAACAACACCACTACATTCGGTCTGCACAACTCCACAGGCAATCACTCGCGCAACTGTAACGTACTCAAAGCAGTTGTCATTAATACATCTCAATAACCACCCAATAATACTAGTCATTGTTCACACCAATTACCATAATAGCACAATAACGGCGCCTTATACCAGGCAAGCAGCTGTGAGAGCACGACTAATAATGTTCGTGGACCACCGCAAACAACCCCACCGCTAGGGCTAATGTGGTATGGGGGAAAGCAATAAACCTCTGTAACGTTTTCATAAATATTCAGGGGCTAAATATGCAATATTTGATATAGAATAATGTACAATTACACACAGAGAAAATATCCCTGTAATAAAACAAGCAAGCAGTTCGAACTATCCCCTTTAAAGAACAGACACCTGTCATAAAATGCAAATACGCTACTACCCCAACTGCAATTGTATTAAAACTAACAATTTAGATATTCGTATAAACGTAAATATATATTAGTTTGCATTTAAAACAATTTATTATTTCCGAAATATTTCTATGCTATGTTGATTTACAACAAATCCTTACGCAATGAAATATATGCAATCTTATACATTTTTGTAGACATTAATTTCATCGTTTTTTGAAGAAGAAGTAGTGCACAGAATTAAATAAATGCAATTAAGAACGACGCAAGACTTACACAACAAGTAATGTAATATGATATTGACTAATCGCCGAACTAAGTAGGTGCCCTACTAATTCCAATTTTCGGTTGTTCGGCATACATCGACTCGAATCAAATTTTTATATAAGTTTGCATTTAAAATTATTTCCTTCAAGTATTAATTTTTTCTGATAGAATAATTTAATTAGTTTGTTCAAATGAGACATATACTTTTAAGTATTATATAACATTGACAGTGAGACAGTGATAGTGATTTTTAGAATACTGTAAGGGAAAAGATGTATATTAAAGGTACTCATTACCAAAAACCCACAAATGTTATTAAAAGATTAGGACAATGAACATAAAATTCTTGGAACTGTTCTTAAATATACCGACATAAAAAGTGTGAGTATTTTATGTCAATAAACTATTCATGTCAAAATATTAGTCTAGAAAGTATAGTGTAAAGTATAGTGTACTCACAACTTGTTTTAATTGCTTTCACCCCATTTTTCCAATTACTCGTTTACTTTCAAATACAATTATCTTATTGGTATTGGTATTGACGCGCATACCTTTTCGGACCAATAGTAGATTGTTTATTGACACAAAATTCATTCGGCTTGTTTTTAAAATGGAAAATATTCCACATTTTATAACGCAAGATTGTAATTTAAAACATTTTTGTTTACTGCTGGAAACTTTCTCATTTATACGTGTTTCGCTGGACAGGAGAAAATCCTCGTAGATGATATTCCCACATGGAATTCCTAAAATAAACATCTTGAAATATTGACCACAGCCTATTTCGTTAAGTATTCTTAGTTTGCTTCTGGATAGTGCATAAATAATAAATATTTATTATTAAGTAAGAATTCTACACTGCAAAACAGTGTTGTGTTACCCTGCAGTGAACGAATATGTAGTTATTTACTCGACACTGATTGTTTTACGCTGAACTAATATGCAAATGTTACAAAGATTAATAACGTACAGGTAAAACAAGTGGGTCGTTGGGTGCAAGGGGGCAACCGTAGGTGGCCTTTGGAGACAATCAGAACGGGTGGCCGCCGCATAACGACATCACTTGATGATGGTGCCTTCATGAGGGCGGTTGAGAATAGCCCATTCATTACAAGTGTCAGAATAAGGGAGGAATTCAATTTGAATTGCTTCACCATGCATGTAAGGAGACGCCTGCGAGAAAGTGGGTACCACACTAGACAGCCTGCCCGGAAAATTGAACTGTCCGAGGCACTTGCGGCAGCTAGGGTTCGCATTTACAAAGCAATATCGACAGGGATTGGCAGTGTGCGATTTTTGCGGATGAAAAAACCTTTTCATCTTCGCAAGATGATCCTGTAGTGTTATGCCGAAAGAACAACACCCAATATATTCGGGAACTTGTAAGACCAAATGCAACAAGCGGTCGCATAACAGCCGGATTTTGGGGGTGGATGTCAGCTGCCGGCCCCGGTGAATTGATACCTGTTTCACCCACATGCTTCAATTCGCAGCGGTACATTGGAATACTCGAAGATATTGTAATCCCTTCAGGATTGTCTATCCAGAAGATAAAATGGAAGTGATCATTTTTGTATAGGACAACTGTCCTATACATACATAGGCAGCAGTTATGAATTGGTTTGATGTTCAAAACGATATTGAATTGTTGGATTGGCCGGAAAAATCTCCGGATTTGAACCCCATAGTGGAAATATGGGCGGCAATGGTGAGGTCTTGGGAGGATATGCCTGGATTCAGTGTAGGGAAAGAACAATAAAGCAGCTGACAAATCATGTTAATACGGTATGGGAGAGACTCCGAGGCACAACGTTTTGCAGCAAAACCGTTCAATCATTCGCCTAACTGAATGCATTGGAAGCAATAGATATTATATAAAATAGTAATTAATGTTTAGTTTTTAGACCTAGAATCTACATTTAAGTTTCCTGTTTTGTATATGTTGCCGTTAATATAATTCTTTGAGAAAAATATATGTCACGGTTTAATATAAAAATTGCATTTTTATGTGGTACTTGTTGCAGCAGCGCTCGATTCCAGACCACAATGGCGTTCTAAATCATTTCGGAACCTAACGTTTTATACCTCGGGCGCTTAATATTGCATTGAATTGCTTTTTGTCGCTCTATCCGAACACGGCAAGAGTAGCTTTTGTACGTGTGTACTTTTGAGATATATTTCAGATTACTGATATAGTAATGTCATTTTCGTTGTGTCTTGTAAAATTTTATGGTGCTATCAGTACTCTAAACCGCAAAATTGACCTTCCCCAAGAGCGCTTGTAAAAAAGGACTGGACAACACAATTACAGAATATTCATAGTGAAGAAAACAATCTAAACAATCTGAAGATTTATTATTAATTCAGAGTATTAATAATTATTGTTAATTATCACTATCACTACTACTTGATTCCGAATCAGGATTATTAACATTAATTACAATATTTACATTTGGTATTCTTTAATAGCTTAATTCGACATTAGCCACATGTTTTATACAATTTTGCCATTTTTCCGTAGTAATACAATCGACTTGCCTTCGGATTATATCAATAACCGCAGGCGAACTTTCGGCGTTGTTGTTAAATTTCCTTATGCCTTGTTTTAGATCACTCCAAATTAATTCAATTGGGTTAAAAACAACACAATTATAACTTTTGGATATCTCATCCACAACATATTTTTACTAAAGTTTTGAACTAGTTCCAGGAGCGGGGGTTTTGTTTTTGCTTCTGGTGGAATTTCTATATTGTTTGCCTTCAAAAAATTAATAATATCTCCTTTTCTAGTGCTTGTATTAGGAATTTTTACGGCTAAACGGCTATGCGATGGTGCATTATCCATAACTACAACTGTATCACGGGGAATATTTGGCAACAGTTGATTCTGGAAGTCCGCGTTGCAATTTTTAAGGTTTTTGGCAGAAACAAGTAAGCCATTTTCGACCCATCCATTACTACCGCCAACGTCAAAATATTACGCGTTTTCCACGAGAAGCAGGAACTCTAAGAACACTGGATGAATCGTCATTGAGCCCATGCGTTTTAATGTCATGGGTGTCAAACCATGTTTCGTCCCAATACACTATATTTCTCCCTAATCTCCTATATTCTGCAATTTGGGCCATATATTCATTTCGCAAGCGTTCTATTCTTTGGAAGTCCATTATGTATCGGCGGCGATTAAGTTTCCGAAACATTAAAACCATTTCAGTAAATAGAGCCATACAAACACATTTTTATCATTAACCTTCCGTGACTGGCGGTTCATTTCTATACATCGGCAGTGGCCGCGGACTGTGAGTTCGCATAGCTTTTTTGTCTACGAAAAGGGGTATACATATGTAATACGTCTCTTGTTTGTATAAAATGACATTTTAAATAATTATTTATTTATTTTAATATATTTATATTTAGAAAGTAGGCGGTTAAGCTGACATAGCTTTCATTGAATATTTAACAAAACAAATATTCTGTACATAATAACTAGACAACCAAAATCAGTAAAAGTTACGAAACCATATTACAATAACATTCTGCACATACACAAGTTAAATGTTCAAGGCACATGAATTTGGTGCATTTCTTACATGAGAATCGTGTTGGTCGATTTTTTTCCCTCTCACAATAACTGCAATGACCTCTAGTATTCTCAGGATTGGGGGGCTCAGGAGTGGCATCTTCAATCGGAAACATTTGTTTGATTCGTAGCCTTATGGTTTTCGGTATATAATCCTGCATTGCTCGAGAACGAAAATGATGTTCGGCTAACTCGGACGAAAGTCTATGCAAAAATATTCTCCTAGTTGTACCAGGATTTTACAGATGAAATATTCTGAGTGTCTAAAATAATTGTAGCGAATATTTTGCACTGGATTGCGCGGATCTAAATTGACTTAATTAGATGCTAATATGTACATATGTGGGGCCGAACATCGTTACTGGCGGCGGACTCTCGCTCCGCAATCTGCCATAAAAAACAAACGACGGCACTTATATAGATCACACGATGTACTGAGGACAACCATAACATGCTAGAGGAATACCGAAGGTGAGGGGTGTCTAGGGTAGATAATATTGAAATAAATCCGGATAACATTCGGTTGCGGAGTGTGAGTCCGCGCGCCAGTCACGGAAGGTTAATAACATGTACTTATACTTTTCTTTGTAAAAACTTGGCTAACCTGAATTGCGTCCTCTCATAAGCTACTTTGATGGAATCAGCTTGTAATTCGTCAACTACAGATTTTACTGTTGGAACCATATTTTTATTATAAGAGTCGTAAATTTTTGAAACAACGGTTTCCTTGTAGCTCGCCAAAACTTGGGTTGCCGTTGAGATGTTTTCTCGTGACTCCGTGATCGGATAACGCTGTGTGTCTGTGCGCGCTCTAGCGTCCAAACAATTATAGCTAGAGCTCTGAAACTTTAAACTTAACATTTGTATGTAGCAAGGAGGAAACGTCCTATTTTGAACGGATTATTTTCAACCGGAAGTGATGGTTTACTCTTATCACCTTTTTCCATATCTCGAAAACGGTACACGTTACGTTACGGAAAAAAATATTCTTACATAAATTATAGATATTGATATTTTAAACAACTTTCACTTGAAAAGTTTTTTCGAAAAAAGTAGTATAACTAAGTATAAGTAAGTTTCGTGCGGACCACCGCGGATTTTTACTTACTTATACTTTATGTATAAGTAAGTATAGGAATCATGAAAAATTTCGACCTCGAGATTTTAACGGATATACGCGTTTTGAGGTCCCCTGAATCGTTTCTGACTATTTTTGGAATGACGTCTGTGTGTCTGTGTGTGTGTCTGTGTGTGTGTGTGTGTCTGTGTGTCTGTGCGCGCTCTAGCGTCCAAACGATTATAGCTAGAGCTCTGAAACTTTAAACTTAACATTTGTATGTAGCAAGGAGGAAAACGTCATATTTTGAACGCAATCTCTCAACCGGAAGTGATGGTTTACTCTTATCACCTTTTTCCATATCTCGAAAACGGTACACGTTACGGAAAAAAAATATTCTTACATAAATTATAGCTATTGATATTTTAAACAACTTTCATGTGAAAAGTTTTTTCGAAAAACGTAGTATAACTGAGTATAAGAAAGTTTCGTGCGGACCACCGCGGATTTTTTATATTGCGATCGGGCGGCTAAACATACGTGTTCCAGCGCCTAACTACTGAAGATCACACTGTGACACTATACTGGAATTGAAAAAAAAACATTTGTTTGAAAAGTTCTTTCAGAAATAAAGTATAAGAAAGTTTCGTGCGGACCACCGCGGATTTTTATTTGTGGTTTGACATCGCTCACGGTTTAGGCATATATAAATATGGGGTGAAAGTGCCATAAAATTTTACAAGACACAACGAAAACGACATTACTATACATTTTTAGGAATCTAGTCAAACATTTCTAATTAAAAATATCCATTGGACAATGTTTCATTCTTATGAATTAAATATTGGACGAATACTGTAAAATTCCCGTGTATATAGAAAATGCATCGTTATTGCATAAGTTGCAATAATATTATTATTCATAATTAGGCGCGAAGTGAACAATATGTAAACTATACTGTTGGAATGATATCAGGAGAAGTTAATAATTGGAAGAAATACTTTTAAACAAAAACTGATTTCGCGTTTATTAGAAAACTTCATTAAAGAAATATCTAATTCGTATCCATTAGTATCCAATCGTATGAGATTCTCAACAGAATGTTAATAGTTTTGTCAATCTCTCAAATTCTTATTTCATAACAAGTATCAACCCGAATTTCCTACCGTCGTTATTGTGAAGAATATACTTTATCTAAGAAACATTGTCGTTTTACGACAAGAAAAAACCATATTCAGTTCTATGTTATATACGAATGCAAGATGCATGTAGCAGTTGAAGCAAGTGATGACATTATTCAATCAGAAAAGCAAATATTAGGAGTACAAGACATATTTTAAATGCAAACTAATATGCAATTTACGTTCATGTTTTATTTTGATGTTAATCACTGTATGCTTAAGCAACATTTTAAGCTATAGCTAATTAGTACGGTGAATGCTTTTATCATTCTTCACAAAAAGCCAAATGAAATGAATGGTTAGAAAAATGTGCGAGAAATATATTTTGTATATTTCCATGGTGTGTGAATTTACCTAACATCTGAAAGGTTTCACGGAATTATGATGTGTAATAGATGAAATGATTTCGATAATAATAAATAAATCAAAGCCAACATTTTTAATACGAACACATATTTACGGTTTTTCATTAAACGAAAATCTAAATCGTATTGTTAAACACAATGGCAACCGTAATACATATTTGCATTTGATGACCGGTACCTACTTTTTAAATGAGATAGTTCGCTTGTTTTAGTACAGGGACATTATCTCTGTGTATGATAGTACCTAAATGTCTTAAATAAAACACAACCGTAATATTTGTAATATAATATAATAATTTGCTTCTTATTATTTAATAATTCAGTATAGTTAATAATAATTTATATAATATATAATAATATTGCAATTCGGACAAAAACATGAAAAACAAAAGTATCTTACAGTATCACCATGGGTGTGTTCCCTCCATCAGTTCTTGATACGTAGTTCCTCTTGATCTTCGTTGGATTGAACCTGTGGAGTCCCTTGGGTTGGGTTCAGTTTTCTTTCTCCGTTTACAGCTTGTGACTCGGGACAGAGCCTTCTTCATCACGTGCCGTTTTTATATTGCTTCTCGTGTTTTTCTTTGGTTTGGTTTTTTTAAACTGACTACGCCTTGTTTTTATAACTTTTTCACTGTGTAGATCCTACCGACTCTGCGACAGTTATATTTGTCTTCAGCAAATGACCGTTTTTAAAAACAATATTTATTTATGAAAAATCACTTTACAATAATTATACAATTAAAGCTGAATCCGTCGTGGCAATAACGTATTAATGTCGGAGACGCGTCTCAGATGAATAAACAATATTAACTTTATCTAACAATAGCCTACAGTATATTATATACGAGATTAATGCATTGTCAGCCTTCTTAGTGGACACCTCGACAATATTATGTACGTAACTTCGATATAACCTGGTGGGTTAGGATTCTTTTGGAAAAATTTTAACGTTAACTTACGTCTCGAACGCCTCTCGTGCAAGTGAATTCTCTCGCTATTGTCTGTCGCTCGACAGTTAATTTTTCATGCTAGAAAATCGAATCTCGAGATTTCAACGGATATACGAGTTTTGAGGTCCCCTGAATCGATCCTGACCACTGCAGATTTTTGTCAGTCGGGTTGTTGAAATTATAGTTCTGCAAATTACTTACCAAGAACCTTAGTTGTTGAAATACATTTACATGTAGTGGCCAACAAAACTTCTTGGCGCGAGCTAATCACTTCTAACGAATCACTGACAACTAAGGTTCTTGGTAATCGCTACTGACGAAGGATAATAACCCAGAAACAATATTGTCCAGCGATCCACCAGTTAGTCTTCATGGACCTGTTTTTATTAATGTTCACTACACCATTGAGGCTATTTCATTGCTAACGTTTCGCCTTTAATACACTAAAATGTTAGAATCACTGTTCACAAAAATAAAAGACAAAGCACCATTTAGATGAAATACAATTTACAAAATAAACTGCAGGGACTGTAGTAGAATGTATATTGGTCAAACTAAACAGTATTTGAAAAGGCGGCTACAAAATCACAAACAAGAGAAATATCCTGACAAAAAACAAAAAACAGCACTTGCGATACATTACTTTAACTTAAACCATGATTTTGATTGGGATAATGTGAAAATTTTAGATACCGAACAGAATGTATCAAAGCGTCTAATATTGGAAAAAAATTACATCAATTGTGAGCCGAACAACTTAAATATTAGAACTGATGGTTACAATTTGAATATCGTGTATAATGGTTTGTGCTAGTGCTGGTTTCCTTAATTAATTGTTTCATTGGAGATAACTGTGTTGCATATGGATCAGCTCTTTCAATGAAGATTTAGATGTTATTTTACCGCTGTAATTGAAAAAACCTCACAAGAAAAACATCTTGATAAAATTTTTGTCGCTTCAATAAATTATGTTTAATATCGGTACCAGTAGTTTGTACGTATGTCGCGAAAGTGTATGGGATTAATGGTTGATATTGAATATGTATTGATTTTATTTATGAACTCTTTCATCGTCATTATTGGTTTAAGAAATTTATTTCAGAGGTGAGTTTAATTGTTTTTTAAATTGTACCTGTATTGTAATTGTGTTAATTGTAGCTCTGATGAAGCTTTTAATATTAAAGGCGAAACATTAGCAATGAAATAGCTTTATTTTATTTTGTCGACTGTCCTAATTACCAAAGAATATTTGTTCATTCAAACAAGAGGGCAGGAACGTTACCTATCATATATATATATATATATATATATATATATATATATATATATATATATATATATATGTATATATATATACATATATATATATATATATATGTATATTGAAAATGCGTCTTGTCAAATTTGACAGAAAAATGTAAAATTTACATGAAAGATGGTCTAATCATGTATATATGTATATATAAATGCACATCTTTGGTGTCAAATCAATAAAACCGGTCGTTATTACTCACCAGAAATAGTAAAGAAGTGTACACATATTGAAAGATGACCAACAAAGTAACGAAATTCCAATTATCCTGGTACGTCGTCAAAACGTTCAAAATAATGTGTACGCTCTGTATTATCTCAAACGCTGTCAGCAGTATAATTCCTAACAGCCTGACGCCTACCAAATCGTTCAGCCTTTCAACGGCGACGCACAAATTCAAAAAGCAACGTGAAAAGCATTTAATTTTCCGTACACATCCTCCTTTTACTATCAACAAAGCGTCCAAATTCCTGTTGACGATGCAAAACCGTTCCCTCGTCGCCACGATCAAATTGTAGATCACCACCACCGACACCGTGATCATAAACTCGTTGACGGAATCGATCACGAAACTTCCGTAATTTACACTACCATTGACTTCCATCGCGACGATTACGTCGTACACGAAAGAACTAAACAGTAAAGAAAAGATACCGATCATCTCAACGACAAAAAACTTTCGAATTGATTTCTCTCGACGATGTTCAGGTAATTTATGATCGAGTTCAATGAAGCCGCTTAAAAAATCCTCGTATTGGCGATCATTCCTGAAGATAATGGAAACGATCGTTCCCGTGTTTATCGTGACCATAAGCAAGTTTATCACCCAGTGCAGCAAATTCGTTGAATTTATGTTGGCTAACTGACGAACGTCTTTACGTTTCGAAGTGTACATTATCGTCATTGTCGATACTGTAACGGCCACCGCCATTGCGTACATTCTGTACAGGTATTTACCAGTTTTTGCGAAATTCGGCGACAATCCGAATATTTTCGCGACATCTAGCAAAGGTTTCAGATAACTCAGTTGGTTCGTTAACTTTTCGGGATAAACTCGCATTTTGGCGACGAATGCACGAAACAACAATACTCTACTTGTCTAAAGCACGTAGTTAAGCATATGGATTAAGAAATGATTGATGTGGAGTATTACTTTCGTTTCATTAATTTAAAATATCACAAACGATGATTGTTAAAGAGAGAGGTCAGTTAAAGATCAATCGGTAACCCAGCAGTTAGTATCGATTGCCTATGCCTATTGGCTAATGGTGGAAACTATTACCAATCAATTTTAAAAACCACGTTCGTACATGAAATGCTACAAAAACTACCCACATAAGTAACTTGTTATTATTTTTTGTACTTTTTTCGTATACTTAATGTGTAAGGAACTATGGGAATCATGAAAATTTTTGACCCCGAGATGTTAACGAATATACACGTTTTGAGGTCCCCTGAATCGATTCTGACTATTTTCGGAATGGGTAGTGTCTGTGTTTGTGCACACTCTAGCGCCAAAACTATTAAAGTTAGGATTATGAAAAACTTAAAACTTACGACTTGTAAGTGACTCGGTTAAAATCTATTATTTTTGAAAGCAATATATCCTTGTTACATATCTCGAAAACGGTACGAGTTATCGGAAAAGTGGTTTCTACAACAGATACTGAAATTTTAAGCAACTAAAAAAAACAACCTTTATTGACATCCTAATTTTTTACAACCTTTGTATAAAACCATAATATATCCCAAGTAATTTTAATTCAACTAAATTTCAATAATAAATTCAAATAAATAAATGAATCCTATCTTTCCTCTTGCTCCAATCCCTCCACGTTCTTCCGTGCTCCTTCCTTTTCTCTCCTGCCTTCTCGGCGCTCCTTTACTTTTGTCAGAAGTTCCACTCATTCTCCATTCTGCCTAGACACTTTCTCCATTCCCTTCCTGTCTTTTTCTCTTCTTCACTCCATTGTACCTCCGCACAGTCCTCCATCCAATGCCTCCATACATCCAACCTCTTCTCGCAGAATACACACCTTCTATACGTCTTATCCATCCAGTATTTGTTTCCTTTTTCCTCACTCCCGCACCTAAACCGTGCAATAATTCTTTCTTCTCTGCCTGTTTTCTCCCCTCTCAAATATTTCGGCCTGCCTCTATATATACATATCTCCTTGTATCTTTCGTTATATTGTGCTCTCCTCATTTTCCCTTCTCTTTCCTGCGCGTCCACCTGCTTACATCTTTCCACCATTTCTCTTTCCACTCCTTCTCTTTTCTGTAACTCCCTTAATATCATTTTCCCTATTCTCTGCTCTCCCCATTCCCACATCATTTCTTCATATCGCACTACTTTCCTTCCCGCCTCCACCGCCATCTTTTCCAATCCCGTTTCCTGCAGCACTATGTATTCTGGCGTGGATCTTTCAAGCTGTAGTGCCCTCTTTAACGCCCCCTGCATAATTCTGTCCATCTTGCTCTCCTCTTTCACTCCCCATACTTCCACCCCATACCTCAATATACTCCTCACACACACCTCCCATACTGTCATCCTTTCTCCAAACTTCCATTCTCCCTTACACCACAACATCTTTACTAACCCTTCTTCCGCCTTGATCGCCTTGTCGCATACATACTTAATGTGCTCCCTGTAGCTATTCCCATTCTCCATCACGCATCCCAGATACATCAACACATTCACCTCTCTTATTTCTCCACCCTCCCAATCTAGTCTTACTTCCCTCATCCTCCCCCCTTCCTTCCTGAACATCACGATCTTTGTCTTTTCTGTGTTCACTTGCAATTCTCTTTTCTCCAGATACCTTCCCATCCTTTCTGCCGCTCCCTTTAGCCCCTCCTCTGTCTCTGCCAATATTACAATATCATCTGCGTATGCAAGCGACCAGATTCTTTTATTTCCCACCCTCACTCCCCCTCCTAGCCTTCTCCATGTCCGATACATATAAGTTAAATAGCGCTGTACTTAACGGACAGCCCTGCCTTAGCCCTCTTGTTGTCTTGAACATATCGGTTGTCCCTGATGATGTCCTTACTTGACTCCAAGTCTCTTTGTATATTTCTCTCCGATATTGCCAGCGTGCCCATCATCTTCATTAGTCTTCTCCTATTTATTCCGTCAAATGCTACTTTTGGATCCACGTACATGGCGTATAATTTCCCCATTTTTCTCTCTCTCCGCCAGACAATTTAATATGTACAGGTTATCCCTCGTACCCCTTCCACTTCTAAATCCTGCCCGCCCCTCTGACAGTATCCCCAACCTCTCCACTTCTTCTTCTAACCTCCCTGCTATGATTCCTGCGTATATCTTATATACCATATTCACGAGAGTTATCCCCCTATAGTTCATTGCCTCATCCATATCGCCTTTTTTCCAAATTGGCACTATTACGCACATTTTCCAACCTTCTGGAAACTCTCTCCTTCCCATCCAAATATCGTTTAGCCCTCCCAACAATTTCTTCCATACCTCCTCCGGTGCCCATTTCTAGCCGTCAGTGTCTATGCCGTCTTCCCCTGCCGCCTTCCCCTTCTTTAATTTATCTCTCACCCTTTGCAGTTCATCCCAACTGAATTCTTCTCCTCCCTCTTCTCCTCCCCTTTCCCTTTCTTCTATTGTCTGCCTCACGTCCACCGCCTCCATATCCTATTCCCTGCCCCCTACCATATCCATAAAGTGCCTTTTCCATTCTCCCATTTCTATTGTTTCCCCCCTTTTTCTTCTCTTCCTTTCTTTCTCTTCAGGTACTCCCATATTTCTACCTCCCCCTTCAACCCTCTCACTTCTTCTATATCCCTTGCCCACTGCTCTCTCTTCTTCTTGTCCCATAGTTCTTTCTGCCTCTTCTTCTCCTCCATAACTTCCACCCAACTCTTTTTGCCTTCTCTCGCCTCTTTCAGTTTCTTCCTCAACTCCCTCTTTCCTCTTCTACATTCTTCATCAAACCATTGTGACTTTGGCCCCGCCCCCTACACCATTTCTTTACCGTAGCCTTCCCCAATTTCTCCGTTATATCTTCTACCTTTATATCCTCCTTCTATACCACCTTCTCCAGTTCGCTGATATATATTTCTTTTGTTTTCTCGTTTCACACATTTACTAATCTTCCTATATTCCTCTTTGCTCTATCCTTTTCCCGCATCTCCTTCTTCCCCATCTCCACCTCTATTGGCAAATGATCCAATTCTAACCTTTCTCCTATTCTGAATCCTCCTATCTCCTTTTCCATCTCTTCATTGACCAACAAATAGTCTATTACCGACCTGCCGTTCGGTCCCACGTATGTGTACTCTCACTCCGCATCTCCCCATCTTCCTCCATTAAGCTTAGACCACCTTCCCTCGCTTAACCATTCCAACATTATCTTCCCCTCTGCGTTTACCACCTCATCTCTTGATCTCATCTATTCCCTTTCCTCCATGCCTCTCCAGCCCCCCAAAGCTTTTGCGCTTCCAGTCCTCGCGTTCATATCTCCCCCTATCATCCCTGCTTCTTCCACTCCTTCCGTTTTCTCTTCCACCTGCTTTACCATCTCTTTCATCTTCTGATTTGAGCACATCGCATATATATTCCACCACTTTCCATTCATTCTTATTTTCCTCCCTTGTAAGTCCTCTGATCCATACCCACCTTCTTCTTCCTCACACTTATTCTTTACCCCCGTTATTATTCCTCCCTTCGCCCTCCCCCTCTTTTTTCCCCTCGTCGCCTCTTGACACCCCCATCTGAATTCCTCTGGTATCTTATTCTTGATCTCCCCATTTATTTCTGTCCGCTCATGTTTCCATCAACCCTATATAGTCGAAATTTCTTAAATATTTCTTCAGCTCCCATCCTCCCCCTCTTCTCCCTTAATCCATTTTGTTAATCCCGCTATATTCCAGAAGCAAGCCCTGAAACTCATCTTCGTTTCGAACTGAACTGCCAGTTCTTCTAGATCGCTTAGACCGAGAAGACCAACCTGAAGATGGCAATTGTGACATTGCCAAAACGTCGGAACAACCCTTACAGGGATAATTCTACAACGCGGTTCATTACCCGAGAAAAAAAGCAGAACTATGTATTGGTCTATGTTTTTCGAATTAATCAAACGACCGTGAACCTTTGTAAAACTTGAATTTTTAATATTTTACCGTGCTACATAGACATATTTATTTATTGTAGAGAACAGGTATCGGGTGGACACGATGAAATAAAAAGTTTTCTAAATTCTTTACCTAACATTTATTTTCTGAAATTAACAAAAAACTTGCTTATTTTAATTAATACAATTCGGTACTTCGGTCTTGACTCGGTCCCCTGGCGTGGCCTTCGTCGCTGCCAAACGGTTTCGCCCGTCGTGTCGTCGATGCCGAGCGTCCGATCGTCGAGCCTATTAAGAAAATAAAAGCGCGGTCTTTTCCTTGATGCGCTCGTGTTTATTAAATGTTAACTAATACTTTTCTGTCCATTTGATGCGTACACAAGCATTAAATGGAATTTTTCTTAAAATATTACTTGCTTAATTTCCTATTTGTTGATGCGTACATAAGCACTAATCTTAATTTTCTATTCATTTAAAGCGTAAATAAGCATTAAATGAAATGTTTCTTAATTGTTATTTTTCTTAATTGCCTATCGACGCTTACATAAGCATCGGTCTTAAATTTCTATCCATTTAAAGCGTACATAAGCATTAAATGAAATGTTTCTTAAATGTTATTTCTCTTAATTTCCTATAGACGCTTACATAAGCATCGGTCTTAAATTTCTATCCATTTAAAGCGTACATAAGCATTAAATGAAACGTTTCTTAAATGTTATTTGCTTTATTTCCTATTGACGCTTACACGAGCATCAATCTTAATCTACATTAATCAAAACTTTATAATAATAATACTATTAACACGTACACAAGTGTTAAAACATTTAGTAAAATTAGATTTTTATACGCTACATATACACCTTTAGTAAATATAAGTGTTAATTATTTTTCCCTGAACATAAACCTGGTTACAAATTAATTATGAATTAAGTTTCTGCATACCTGTCCTGTTGTTGGACTCTGGCTCCGTGGTTCTCCGGCTGTTTCCTTCTTCTTCTGTGTTGTCCGCGAACTCTTCGGGAACTGCTCTGGAACTGTCCTAATTTCTCGTCCGCAATCGTTTATATATTTTTATCGTTTCCCATTTCTCTAAACCCCACTTAATTTTCCCTACTCAACTCATTGCCATTTCCCCCATGACATGTAAACGAAATGTACACGAAATTAAAACTAATGTTCTCCGTAAATAAAAATCATATTCGCTTAAAGTATTAATTTAGCAATAAATTATAAACTAAAAATATTATTTTTCTCAATTTAATTTTTTTTTTGTTATTATTGTACCCTCGGAAACACAGCAATATATATATATATATATATATATATATATATATATATATACACGAAAGATGGTCTAATCTTACACCTCAATAGTGTAGTGAACATTAATTAAAACAGGTCCATGAAGACTAACTGGTGGATCGCTAGACAATATTGTTTCTGGGTTATTACCCTTCGTCAGTAGCGATTACCAAGAACCTTAGTTGTTGAAATACCTTTACACGTAGTGGCCATCAAAACTTCTTGGCGCGAGCCAATCACTCCTAACGAACCACTGACAACAGAACACTGAGGTGTAAGATTAGACCATCTTTCGTGTAAATTTTACATTTTTCTGTCATATTTGACAAGACACATTTTCAATATATATATATATATATATATATATATATATATATATATATATATATATATATATATATATATGTTGGTGCGTAAGTTTTCGCGGCTGAAATCTGTGCTTCTTGGTTCTCGGGTTGTGAACCGCGTTGTGGAAATGTTCCCCGAAGGGTCGCTTCGACGTTTCGGCAGAGTCCCATCTGCCATATTCAGGAAACTCCTCTAGGTCTCGCTGACTTAGAATTGCAAGGTTGTTTGTTTCACAGGTGGGTACTGACTTACCCTTCTGCCGAGCGTTGTCGTTACGCTTTGCAAACTATGCACGTACTACTATTCGCACTACATATCGACGGAACTATGTCGATGATTGTCTATCAACTATCTATGCAAGACTAACTATGTATCACTAATCCTCGAGCCCTGTAAGCGGATATTTATATTAATCGCGAGATGCTTTCCAAATAAATTGTCCTCAATACGAACTATTATTTCCATTCTTGCTGACGGCAAGGGTAACAAATGAAATCAAATCAACGGCCGTTTGCGGAATGCGAATTACTAATCGGTGAGTGTTGTGATTGGGTCGATTGTGGATTAGTTCATTACAATTACAGCATACTATTACAAAGTCTTCCACCACTATTGACAATATTTTTACCAACATTAAGTGCTATAATAGCAGTGTCATTTTCGGCATTGTCGGATCATTTTACACAAAAAGTCTTTTATTTATATGGATAATGAAAAAGTAAACGAAAAACATAACCTAAACAGATTAAGACAAAAACTAAGGGACATGTATTGCAGAAAGAATAGACAGAATGAAAGATGAGGTAAATGTAGGTTATGGCTTCTTTGATACTAAAATAAGACAAAGACTCTCGTAAATAAGACAAAAATTACGAAAACTAAAAAACAACACGTATATATATTGAAAGATCATCGAATAAAGCTAGAACGACCTGGAACATCGTGGATGGCATTACAAATGTTGTAAACCAAAAAAAATTATGTAGAGGGCGTACAAGAGAAATTAGGCCACACCAACAAAAGGGAGAGTTTGTCATATACCAATAAACTCTTGATAAAAATATGCGGAAATGCGATATATCTACAGCCGACAACGCCAAATGAAACTTTCAATGTAATACAATCGTTGAAAGATACTAGGTAGGCTGGACATGATGCCCTACGAACTAAGTTTCTTATATACTGCGCATCAGAACTATCAGAGCCATTAAGTAGGCTTATTCATAAAACCTTCAACACTGGCACATTTCCCGAGAACTTAAAGAAATCAATTATTTCTCTAATACATACAAAAGAGGATAAAATCGTCATTGGAAATTATAGGCCAATATCTTTGCTCTCAAATGTGTCTAAAATATATGAAAGAGTAATTTACCATCGTTTGTATTACTTTTTAGGAACACATAATAGACTTAACAGCATGCAGAATGGATACATCAAAGGAAGAACTACCGACAGAGCAATATACCAAACATTAACGATATTATGAACGGAATAGACACAGACAAAGACACCATAGGCAAATTTATCGATCTAACAAAAGCCTTTGATAGCATCAACTTTAAGAAACTATATAAGAAACTCAGTCTCAGTGGCGTTGCACTAAAATTGATAATGTCATATCTTACAAATCGCCAGCAAAGAGTTGCATCTATAGACAACAATGGAAAAATGATTTACTCCGAATGGGAATCAATAAAAAAAGAGGTATACCACAGGGATCCACTTTGGGTCCCCTACTTTCCTTCTTTACATAAATGAACTACCCACAATTACATCGCACAATACAGTGTTATTCGCTGATAACATTTCCGTAGTAATACAAAAAGAAAAAAAAGGTAATTCCAGCGAAGTTGTTGACAGCCTACAAGTCTGGGAAAACTGGTTTACACTGAACAGTTTAAAAATAAATATAGAGAAAACAGTATGTATTCGGTTCGGATACATAAGGAAGGAAAACACTACGATAAATTATGGTAATAAAAGAATACTAACTATAAACGATGAAGTTAAATTTCTCGGAATAACTGTGGACTCGCAACTAAATTGGAAATCACATGTGGATAACCTAGCATCCAAACTCTCTTCATTTGGATATATGCTGCGAATGATCGTAAAATTAGTCACAGTAAAGGCTAGTCTAGCAGCATACTATGCCTATGTGCACTTGAGGCTGAAATATGGTGTGATGTTCTGCGGAAATTCCACTGAATCTCCAAAAATGTTTGTACTACAAAAATACTGCTTGTAAAATTCATCTTAAAATCATTGTCATCACACCCGAGCTATTGCAAACTCAAGAAATGTACTTCCGCAAACCACGAAAGCAATGGTATCAAGGAGCGTCATCTGTCAGTTGGTCAGAATTTTCAATCACATCCCGGCAGCATTGAAGAGGCTACCGTGTAAAGAATTTAGGACTGAACTTCGCCCTATAATTGTTAATACTGTATTATATGAGGTTGGTGATTTCTTTTGCAAGTGTTTTCAATGAAAAGTCTGTTTTTGAAATTTATTTGAAATTAATTAATTTATTTCTTGATTGGTATACTTTCGGTTTTATTAATACCACATAACATTGATGACGCAACTGATTAGTGTCAATTGTTTTAACTTAATTTTTTTTAATATTTAACGTGTAAGTGAATGTATTAAAATTGTTTCTAAATATCTAATTTTGTGACGTATTCAACACATGTTTACAAGTATTTTATTGAATAAAGATGTCCACCTAATAGTAATTTTAAAAAAATGACTTCTCAGAGCATTTTGGAGGTTTAATTTGGGTTTTTTTTTTGTTGTTGACACAAATATTTTGTTCAAAAGCAGTCGTAATGACGGCAATTAAATAATTTTAGTTAATTTTAATATATTTTCTTTTCTTTCGATGAAAATGGAAATGAGGGATCGGCATAGTGACGGGTGAAATTTGGAAGAAATGTGGAAGGGTGGTTATGAGGCGGAATGGAAGTAAATTTGAAGGATGCATAGTTTGAAGATGAAAGGACGAGGTGATGATGTATACAGTGGAGGTGGAAGGAATCACAAATGTAGTGGGAAATGTGATGAATAAGATGAACAAATTTATGTTAAGGTTCATAGGCCAGGACACAATGAGGCTATTGGTAAAATTACGTTTCCCGGAAATTAGAAGACGAGGCGGAGATAGATGCGCGTGGTTTCGGTATGCATGGCTTACAATTGGGAAATAGAAGAAGGCAAATAAGTACTCTTATAAAATGATATAGAAAATTGAAAATTAAATCAAAAAAGGAAGACAAATCTATGAGTGTCATGGCAAAAATAACAGAAAAATGTAAAATTTACATGATAGATGGATTAATGTTAAAGGTGTTATGAACATTACCCAAACAAATGTAACGGGTGTTTTTTTTTTAATTTGGCGTCAAAGCTGGCCGTGGATGTTTAACTGTGAACGAACCATCATTATTAATTTGAACATTTGACATCTTTATCCTATGTCTAACCGGTCTAACATCACTTTTAATTGTCAAAATTTGTTACTTAAGTGACGTTTGA
Organism: Geotrupes spiniger; assembly: GCA_959613385.1. NCBI lineage: Eukaryota > Metazoa > Arthropoda > Insecta > Coleoptera > Geotrupidae > Geotrupes > Geotrupes spiniger. Next base: position 37,074,236 of record OY390737.1, read on the forward strand.
GTGTACGTACAAAATTGTGGTTCGTTCGCAGTTAAACATTCACGGCCAGCTTCGACGCCAAATTTAAAACAACACCCGTTATTAGACAAGGTGTCGTCTTGTTAGTGTTCTGTTGTCAGTGGTTCGTTAGGAGTGATTGGCTCGCATCAAGAGGTTTTGATGGCCACTACATGTAAAGGTATTGCAATAACTAAGGTTCTTAGTATTCGCTACTGACGAAGGGTAATAAACCAGAAACAATATTGTCTAGCGATCCACCAGTTAGTCTTCATGGACCTGTTTTAATTAATGTTCACAACACCATTCAGGTGTAAGATAAGTCCATCGTTCATGTAACTTTTATATTTATTTCTTAAGTTAAAAATTTTTAGAAAGTTCCGTACAAATGATCAGTTTAACAGTTACAAAACTACACCATACAAATTGGGACTCGACAAATAAATCGTTCTAAATTAACAGTGGATTCAAAAGCGATACAATTAAACAATTAAATTCGACAAATTCGTAGTATACTGTTAACAACCAATAAATTGAAACACACTTACTGATTTCTACTTCTAGGTTTTCGAATATTATCGCAAGCGAAGCTGTCGCTCTCGGTGTCAGACTGACTGGACTGATTGGACTCAAGTCCAATTGAATCCGTGCCGATGCCGGTCTGCTTATATACCCGAAACGAAAATCGTCCACAGTAGCTATTGGCTGTTTAAAACGGATCACCTCGATTTGGACGGACGTGCCGTTAGTCGGAGTCCGGCCCACTGCTCTCGTATACGCAAAGTTTTTGTAGATTTGAAAATACTTTATGATTTAAATTATATTAATGTATTAAAGCCTATTATATCGAATTCAACTTTATAATTATATTATTTCTAATTCTACTGTAATATTTCACATGCCTTATCTAACGTAATTCTACGACAAACATCCTTATTTATTCAATTATTTACATAGAGGTATTATTCGGAGCAATATTACGATACCGAATCTCACTACGCGGTTCGTTCTAAAAGTTCTACTCTCGTCTTAGCGTCGTATTTCGTTGTTGTTAAATCTGTTATTTATTTAACGCCTTTTTTGTTAAATTTATGACCTTTACAATATAATATATATATATATATATATATATATATATATATATATATATCTTCATCTTCAGGAAGCTCTTCTAGGTCTCGCTGACTTAGAAGAACTGACGTTCGGAGTTACTCGTAGATCCTTATGTACCGGTATGTCGTTGGGGTTGACTACGCTCGACTGCTTCTTACTTCGGCTCCTGGTTAATGGACCTTGGTGTGGTGGGCGTGCGATGAACTGTGGCGGTTCCTGTGGCGCTTAGACACACAAAATAATTTGTCAAAACGCTTAATATTGGAGTCCATTTATATTAAAAATACCCCTAACACTTGTAATATCAAAAATGATAATTCTATTTTATCAGTTATATACAATAACATATTAAAATAGTTAGTTTGGTTGCATACTCCGTTTAATTCCTTTTGGTTTTTGTTGGTTCTTCTTTTTACATGAATTAACGTATTTGCGTGCAAAAGGATCTCATACACGTGTCGATTTCGTTCCAATAATTATCGTCGAGTTTTGGATTGATGTATTGTTTTATAGTTTTATATTTTGTTGAACAGTTTTACTACGTATTTCGATCATTTTGTTATTATCTACTTTTGAATCTTCATGTTAAATAAATAATTATTACATTAGGTAAGTGATATTCTGTGTTAAAGGTTGCTTTGTATTTTTATTATTTCTACATTAGTATATTTAAACTTTTAGATTATTTTACAATTTGATTCGTGTTTTCAGTCTGATGATGTTTTTTAATTAAAAACGAAACGTTATAATGTGATATTGTTTCTAAATTACTCTCCCGTCCAATATTCCGAAGAAACTACGTTGATATATATGGATGGACAAAATTTGGAGGTAAACAAAACAACCGGAGTACACAACAAGTAGCCGACCGCCACATTGTGACATCAAGTAAAAACACCCACACATCGTGTGGGAACATTAAAACTGGTCACGCGGGGGACATAGCCACCTGCGTGAACACCGAGCCCAGGATATAACAAAAGAAAAAAGGTTTTTCGCGGGACAACTATATAAAGAGGGAAGTTTTTTTTATGGGCATAACCCGCATGGAAGCACGCAGCCGCCGACACGTGTTAGTCGTCATCAGGGCGGCATAGCCAAATTAAAGGATGGACAAAATTTGGAGGTAAACAAAACAACCGGAGTACACAACAAGTAGCCGACCGCTACATTGTGACATCAAGTAAAAACAGCCACACATCGTGTGGGAACATTAAAACTGGCCACGCGGGAGGACATAGCCACCTGCGTGAACACCGAGCCCAGGATATAAGAAAAGAAAAAAGGTTTTTCGCGGGACAACTATATAAAGAGGGAAGTTTTTTTATGGGCATAACCCGCATGGAAGCACGCAGCCGCCGACACGTGTCCATGCGGGTTATGCCCATAAAAAAAACTTCCCTCTTTATATAGTTGTCCCTCGAAAAACCTTTTTTCTTTTGTTACATCCTGGGCTCGGTGTTCACGCAGGTGGCTATGTCCTCCCGCGTGGCCAGTTTTAATGTTCCCACACGATGTGTGGGTGTTTTTTACTTGATGTCACAATGTGGTGGTCGGCTACTTGTTGTGTACTCCGGTTGTTTTGTTTACCTCCAAATTTTGTCCATCCTTTAATTTGGCTATGCCGCCCTGGTGACGACTAATAAGTCAGAAACACGTGTCGGCGGCTGCGTGCTTCCATGCGGGTTATGCCCATAAAAAAACTTCCTATACGGATGCTTCATCAGGATTACTAAATAGAATTTAATTAATGAAAGTTATGTTGTTGCAATAATAATAATAATACTTACAAAAATTGAACATAAAGTTGAAACAACCACCAAACAGTATAAACAAGCAGGATACACATTAAAATTAATTAATTGATAGTATAAAACTTCAACGAAGATAACGGAGCACGTGTACACATTTTACATTATTCACGATTGACACACACATCAAGGTGAACTTTGGCATGAAAAAGATATTTTTATATTTATTACCAACCAAAAACTCAATTTTAACAATTATACACCAACGAACTAATATTTGAGTCAACATAATTTGAATAAAAGCAATCGTACGCAAGAATTGATAATTGAGGAACCGATACTAAATAGATGTGTCACTATTTTTATTAAACCGGCCAAAATCTTGTTTGTTGATAGTCAGTAAAAATGAATAAATGACATTTAAATTATCCGTGTCCGACTTAAAGTTCATGGAATTATGTTTTTTTTTTAATTTCCACCATTTCTATGAATTCTCTGGATTTTTTACTTTCTGCAAATTTTAAAATATTGACGTCTTCAAAATTAAAAGAATGGTGCTCGTTGTTCATATGTTGTGATAAAGCACATCTATTTTTCTTTGTTTTTATGTCGCTCAAATGGAGAGTTAATCTTGTCTTCAACCAGTTGGAAGTGTGTCCGATATACACCTTATCACAATAGCTGCATGGAATAGAATAAATCAATTTGTCATTTTTATCTTTCAATTTACTGAAATAACAATCTATTACGCTAACGTTGTACTAAATTTTAATGATGTTAGGGGTAAGTTCAGGGATGAATGGTAATTTAAAATATTTAAATTGGGAATTAATATCGATTGTGCCATCAGAACTCGTACCACGAGTGGTAATAAGGTTGCGTCCTGAAGCGGTACTAAAAAGCAATTTACTCAATAATGATTTAGGGTAACCATTATATTATTTTTTACTAGGGTGTCTAAAAACGGCACACTATTATTAGTTTCTTTTTCAAGAGTAAACTGAATATCAGTGGTGGAAGAAGTTGAAAATATCGAGAGTATTATAAATTTTTCCTTCTGGAAGAGCCAATATCAAGTCATCCACATACTTCTTTATGAAGGCAAATTTGAAGGGTAAAACAGGAAGTATATTGTCCACCAAGTAGTCCATGACAATGTTGGCAAGTATCGGGCTAAGTGGACTACCTATAGGTAAACCGAAAACTTGTTTGAAATATTTTTTGTTAAATGAAAAAAAAAACCCTAATTCCTTGAACTTTAAGTCGGACACGGGTAATTTAAATGTCATTTATTCATTTTTACTGACTATCAACAAACAAGATTTTGGCCGGTTTAATAAAAATAGTGACACATCTATTTAGTATCGGTTCCTCAATTATCAATTCTTGCGTACGATTGCTTTTATTCAAATTATGCTGACTTAAATATTTGTTCGTTAGTGTATAATTGTTAAAATTGAGTTTTTGGTTGGTAATAAATATAAAAATCTTTTTCATGCCAAGGTTCATCTTGATGTGTGTGTCAATCGTGAATAATATAAAATGTGTACACGTGCTCCGTTATCTTCGTTGAAGTTTTATACTATCAATTAATTAATTTTAATGTGTATCCTGCTTGTTTATACTGTTTGGTGGTTGTGACGATACCTTGTCTAACACCTCGCGGCGAGTAAACAAGACGACTGTCAAATGTCCAGTGTCAACATATAAAAGGATTGCTGCAATTAAGTTCAAAAACAATTCAAATTGAAAATGTGTCTTGTCAAATATGACAGAAAAATGTAAAATTTACACGAAAGATGGTCTAAGAGGTGTTAGACAAGGTATCGTCTTGTCAGTGTTCTGTTGTCAGTGGTTCATTAGGAGTGATTGGCTCGCGCCAAGAAGTTTTGATGGCCACTACATGTAAAGGTATTTCAACAACTAAGGTTCTTGGTAATCGCTACTGACGAAGGGTAATAACCCAGAAACAATATTGTCTAGCGATCCACCAGTTAGTCTTCATGGACCTGTTTTAATTAATGTTCACTACACCATTGAGGTGTAAGATTAGACCATCTTTCGTGTAAATTTTACATTTTTCTGTCATATTTGACAAGACACATTTTCAATATATATATATATATATATATATATATATATATATATATATATATATATATATATATATATATATATATATATATATATATATATATATATATATATATATTGAAAATGCCTCTTGTCAAATTTGACAGAAAAATGTAAAATTTACATGAAAGATGGTCTAATCTTACACCTCAATGGTGTAGTGAACATTAATTAAAACAGGTCCATGAAGACTAACTGGTGGATCGCTAGACAATATTGTTTCTGTGTTATTACCCTTCGTCAGTAGCGATTACCAAGAACCTTAGTTGTTGAAATACCTTTACATGTAGTGGCCATCAAAACTTCTTGGCGCGAGCCAATCACTCCTAACGAACCACTGACAACAGAACACTGACAAGACGATACCTTGTCTAACACCTTGCGGCGAGTAAACAAGACGACTATCAAATGTCCAGTGTCAACATATAAAAGGATTGCTGCAATTAAGTTCAAAAACAATTCAAATTGAAAATGCGTCTTGTCAAATTTGACAGAAAAATGTAAAATTTACATGAAAGATGGTCTAATCTTACACCTCAATGGTGTAGTGAACATTAATTAAAACAGGTCCATGAAGACTAACTGGTGGATTATATGTTGACACTGGACATTTGATAGTCGTCTTGTTTACTCGCCGCAATGTGTTAGACAAGGTATCGTCTTGTCAGTGTTCTGTTGTCAGTGGTTCGTTAGGAGTGATTGGCTCGCGCCAAGAAGTTTTGATGGCCACTACATGTAAAGGTATTTCAACAACTAAGGTTCTTGGTAATCGCTACTGACGAAGGGTAATAACCCAGAAACAATATTGTCTAGCGATCCACCAGTTAGTCTTCATGGACCATCTTTCGATCCGCCTATTGGATTGTCCGATGTAGGTCTTCTCGCAGTTTCCACACGGTATTTCGTATACTCCCTGCTTTCTAATGGAATTTTCGTTTTTGGATTCCGTAGCATCGTTTCTATTTTCCTGTGTGGTTTGAACGTTGTAACGATGCTACGGAATCCAAAAACGAACATTCCATTAGAAAGCAGGGAGTATACGAAATACCGTGTGGAAACTGCGAGAAGACCTACATCGGACAATCCAATAGGCGGATCGAAGTCCGCAAACAAGAACACATTCGCGCTGTAAAACAAAGAGATTCGTCGTCGTCATTGGCTAGCCATTTCTTAGACACGGGACACAACATCGATTTCGACAATACAAGGACAATAGCTAGCATCGAACAGTTCACCAGCAGGATAATACGGGAAGCAATAGAAATAGAGAAACGGAAAGAAATCCTCAACACACGAGATGATGCCCAAAGATTGCCTGCAACATGGAGACCAGTATTTCAACAATACAATACAACCAGTATTAAGAGGACAGCGCCACAGGAACCGCCACAGTTCATCGCACGCCCACCACACCAAGGTCCATTAACCAGGAGCCGAAGTAAGAAGCAGTCGAGCGTAGTCAACCCCAACGACATACCGGTACATAAGGATCTACGAGTAACTCCGAACGTCAGTTCTTCTAAGTCAGCGAGACCTAGAAGAGCTTCCTGAAGATGGCAGATGGGACTCTGCCGAAACGTCGAAGCGACCCTTCGGGGAACATTTCCACAACGCGGTTCACAACCCGAGAACCAAGAAGCACATATATATATATATATATATATATATGTCTCGGGTAATGAACCGCATTGTAGAATTGTCCCTGTAAGGGTTGTTCCGACGTTTCGGCAATTTCACAATTGCCATCTTCAGGTTGGTCTTCTTGGTCTAAGCGATCTAGAAGAACTGAGACCGAGAAGACCAACCTGAAGATGGAAATTGTGACATTGCCGAAACGTCGGAACAACCCTTACAGAGACAATTCTACAATGCTGTTCATTACCCGAGAATAAAGCAGAACAGATTTTACCCGCGAGAATCTAATATTTAATAATTTAATATTTATATATATATATATATATATATATATATATATATGAAAGATGGTCTAATCTTACACCTCAATGGTGTAGTGAACATTAATTAAAACAGGTCCATGAAGACTAACTGGTGGATCGCTAGACAATATTGTTTCTGGGTTATTACCCTTCGTCAGTAGCGATTACCAAGAACCTTAGTTGTTGAAATACCTTTACATGTAGTGGCCATCAAAACTTCTTGGCGCGAGCCAATCACTCCTAACGAACCACTGACAACAGAACACTGACAAGACGATACCTTGTCTAACACCTTGCGGCGAGTAAACAAGACGACTATCAAATGTCCAGTGTCAACATATAATCCACCAGTTAGTCTTCATGGACCTGTTTTAATTAATGTTCACTACACCATTGAGGTGTAAGATTAGACCATCTTTCATGTAAATTTTACATTTTTCTGTCAAATTTGACAAGACGCATTTTCAATATATATATATATATATATATATATATATATATATATATATATATATATATATATATATATATATATATATATATATATATATTGAAAATGTGTCTTGTCAAATATGACAGAAAAATGTAAAATTTACACGAAAGATGGTCTAATCTTACACCTCAATGGTGTAGTGAACATTAATTAAAACAGGTCCATGAAGACTAACTGGTGGATCGCTAGACAATATTGTTTCTGGGTTATTACCCTTCGTCAACTAAGGTTCTTGGTAATCGCTACTGACGAAGGGTAATAACCCAGAAACAATATTGTCTAGCGATCCACCAGTTAGTCTTCATGGACCTGTTTTAATTAATGTTCACTACACCATTGAGGTGTAAGATTAGACCATCTTTCGTGTATATATATATATATATATATATATATATATATATATATATATATATATATATATATATATATATATTCCGAAGAGTAGTTGCCGTTGATATATTATATCATAACAAGACAAACATCAAATTTGTTTTTTTTTTTTTTGGGGATTGCGGCAATTAAACGACGAAGTATTGTATGTTCTTTATTTATTTATGAACCAATATTTCGCATGCTATACGGATGCTTCATCAGGATTACTAAATAGAATTTATGTTGAAAGTTATGTTGTTGCAATAATAATAATACTTACAAAAATTGAACATAAAGTTGAAACAACCACCAAACAGTATAAACAAGCAGGATACACATTAAAATTAATTAATTGATAGTATAAAACTTCAACGAAGATAACGGAGCACGTGTACACATTTTATATTATTCACGATTGACACACACATCAAGATGAACCTTGGCATGAAAAAGATTTTTATATTTATTACCAACCAAAAACTCAATTTTAACAATTATACACTAACGAACAAATATTTAAGTCAGCATAATTTGAATAAAAGCAATCGTACGCAAGAATTGATAATTGAGGAACCGATACTAAATAGATGTGTCACTATTTTTATTAAACCGGCCAAAATCTTGTTTGTTGATAGTCAGTAAAAATGAATAAATGACATTTAAATTACCCGTGTCCGACTTAAAGTTCATGGAATTAGGGTTTTTTTTTCATTTAACAAAAAATATTTCAAACAAGTTTTCGGTTTACCTATAGGTAGTCCACTTAGCCCGATACTTGCCAACATTGTCATGGACTACTTGGTGGACAATATACTTCCTGTTTTACCCTTCAAATTTGCCTTCATAAAGAAGTATGTGGATGACTTGATATTGGCTCTTCCAGAAGGAAAAATTTATAATACTTTCGATATTTTCAACTTCTTCCACCACTGATATTCAGTTTACTCTTGAAAAAGAAACTAATAATAGTGTGCCGTTTTTAGACACCCTAGTAAAAAATAAAATAATGGTTACCCTAAATCATTATTGAGTAAATTGCTTTTTAGTACCGCTTCAGGACGCAACCTTATTACCACTCGTGGTACGAGTTCTGATGGCACAATCGATATTAATTCCCAATTAAAATATTTTAAATTACCATTCATCCCTGAACTTACCCCTAACATCATTAAAATTTAGTACAACGTTAACGTAATAGATTGTTATTTCAGTAAATTGAAAGATAAAAATGACAAATTGATTTATTCTATTCCATGCAGCTATTGTGATAAGGTGTATATCGGACACACTTCCAACTGGTTGAAGACAAGATTAACTCTCCATTTGAGCGACATAAAAACAAAGAAAAATAGATGTGCTTTATCACAACATATGAACAACGAGCACCATTCTTTTAATTTTGAAGACGTCAATATTTTAAAATTTGCAGAAAGTAAAAAATCCAGAGAATTCATAGAAATGGTGGAAATTAAAAAAAAAACATAATTCCATGAACTTTAAGTCGGACACGGATAATTTAAATGTCATTTATTCATTTTTACTGACTATCAACAAACAAGATTTTGGCCGGTTTAATAAAAATAGTGACACATCTATTTAGTATCGGTTCCTCAATTATCAATTCTTGCGTACGATTGCTTTTATTCAAATTATGTTGACTCAAATATTAGTTCGTTGGTGTATAATTGTTAAAATTGAGTTTTTGGTTGGTAATAAATATAAAAATATCTTTTTCATGCCAAAGTTCACCTTGATGTGTGTGTCAATCGTGAATAATGTAAAATGTGTACACGTGCTCCGTTATCTTCGTTGAAGTTTTATACTATCAATTAATTAATTTTAATGTGTATCCTGCTTGTTTATACTGTTTGGTGGTTGTTTCAACTTTATGTTCAATTTTTGTAAGTATTATTATTATTATTGCAACAACATAACTTTCATTAATTAAATTCTATTTAGTAATCCTGATGAAGCATCCGTATAGGAAGTTTTTTTATGGGCATAACCCGCATGGAAGCACGCAGCCGCCGACACGTGTTTCTGACTTATTAGTCGTCACCAGGGCGGCATAGCCAAATTAAAGGATGGACAAAATTTGGAGGTAAACAAAACAACCGGAGTACACAACAAGTAGCCGACCACCACATTGTGACATCAAGTAAAAAACACCCACACATCGTGTGGGAACATTAAAACTGGCCACGCGGGAGGACATAGCCACCTGCGTGAACACCGAGCCCAGGATGTAACAAAAGAAAAAAGGTTTTTCGAGGGACAACTATATAAAGAGGGAAGTTTTTTTTATGGGCATAACCCGCATGGACACGTGTCGGCGGCTGCGTGCTTCCATGCGGGTTATGCCCATAAAAAAACTTCCCTCTTTATATAGTTGTCCCGCGAAAAACCTTTTTTCTTTTCTTATATCCTGGGCTCGGTGTTCACGCAGGTGGCTATGTCCTCCCGCGTGGCCAGTTTTAATGTTCCCACACGATGTGTGGCTGTTTTTACTTGATGTCACAATGTAGCGGTCGGCTACTTGTTGTGTACTCCGGTTGTTTTGTTTACCTCCAAATTTTGTCCATCCTTTAATTTGGCTATGCCGCCCTGATGACGACTAACACGTGTCGGCGGCTGCGTGCTTCCATGCGGGTTATGCCCATAAAAAAAACTTCCCTCTTTATATAGTTGTCCCGCGAAAAACCTTTTTTCTTTTGTTATATCCTGGGCTCGGTGTTCACGCAGGTGGCTATGTCCCCCGCGTGACCAGTTTTAATGTTCCCACACGATGTGTGGGTGTTTTTACTTGATGTCACAATGTGGCGGTCGGCTACTTGTTGTGTACTCCGGTTGTTTTGTTTACCTCCAAATTTTGTCCATCCATATATATCAACGTAGTTTCTTCGGAATATTGGACGGGAGAGTAATTTAGAAACAATATCACATTATAACGTTTCGTTTTTAATTAAAAAACATCATCAGACTGAAAACACGAATCAAATTGTAAAATAATCTAAAAGTTTAAATATACTAATGTAGAAATAATAAAAATACAAAGCAACCTTTAACACAGAATATCACTTACCTAATGTAATAATTATTTATTTAACATGAAGATTCAAAAGTAGATAATAACAAAATGATCGAAATACGTAGTAAAACTGTTCAACAAAATATAAAACTATAAAACAATACATCAATCCAAAACTCGACGATAATTATTGGAACGAAATCGACACGTGTATGAGATCCTTTTGCACGCAAATACGTTAATTCATGTAAAAAGAAGAACCAACAAAAACCAAAAGGAATTAAACGGAGTATGCAACCAAACTAACTATTTTAATATGTTATTGTATATAACTGATAAAATAGAATTATCATTTTTGATATTACAAGTGTTAGGGGTATTTTTAATATAAATGGACTCCAATATTAAGCGTTTTGACAAATTATTTTGTGTGTCTAATATGAATGGGTTGTTAAAATCAAATGTATGATTATTATTTAAAACATGTGTGCATAAAGCTGTAATTTCGGACTTCTTATTATTTTTGTATAAATATGTGCAATCTTGTTTATGATTTTGCATTCTCCGTTTTAAATATTGTTTCGTCTGTCCTACATATGAAGACGAGCAATTATTACATTTGATTTTATATATTAGATTGGATCTCAAAAGTGTGGGAGTTTTAGTTTTCAAAGAAGTATATAAAGAACCTATTGTCTTTGTGTTATAGTACGTTAATTTATCTATTTTATTGTAAATTATTTTGTTTAGTTGTTCTGAAAGACCATTAATATATGGGAATGAGTAGAATTTGGAAATCAACGCACTATTATTCATAGGGATAGTACTATTATTATTATTTTTAATAGTATTAGTGTAAATAATTTTATTAATACATTTTTTTGGGTAATTATTCAAGGTTAGTATATTATATAAAATTTTAACATTATCTCTATGGAATTCAACGCTACTTAATTGATTTAACCGGTTCCTTAAAGACAACACGGTATTAATCTTATGTTTAATACCGTGTTGTGAGAAAAAATTTAGTAGACGACCCGAACTAGTAGGTTTAGAGTACCATAATGTAGATAGAGACCGATCTTCATTTCTAATCACAGTGGTGTCCAGAAAATTTAATTTATTATTGCTCTCTAACTCTAAAGTAAACTGTAATTGTGTATTAAAGGAATTAAAATAACCCAATATTGAATTGATATATTTATTGGGGATCGATGTAAAAATATCATCTACATAAATGTAAAGAAAGGGCAAGGTAATCGGCAATGATGCAACTACTGTATTCAAAAGTTTATTCATAACTAATGCTGCAAGAATTGGTGAGCAAGGGTGGCCCATTGATGAACCAGACGTTTGAAAAAAGAAATCATCTTTGTAAGCAAAGAAACTACTGTTAAACAAAAAATTAATAATTCTATTGAAAGTGGGTAAGTCAATCTGTGTGTGCAATTCAATATTTGGCCATTCTTCCTGTATAATGGTGGTTACTAATTCACGAGGTATATTCGTGAATAAAGAAACAACGTCAAGTGATACCAATACATGATCTTCAGGTAATTTTACTTTTTTAATTTCATTAACGAAGGTAAATGAATCCTTGACAATATAGTTAAAATTCGGTGTAAGATTAGTTAATATATTCGAAATAAATTTAGAAAGTTTATATGTAGGCGAGCCTACACATGAGACTATGGGTCTGATGGGGTGCCCTATTTTATGTAATTTTATTAAGCCATAGATTTTGGGAAATATACCATTATTGCAAATTAATTCCTTATATTCGTTATCATTAATGAATTTCTTATCCTTCAATTCTTTAATTAGGGAGTTATTTTTATTTTGAGTAGTATTGGTAGGGTCTTTTTTACTCAATACATATACAGTATTGTCTTCTAACAGTTGTGTCATTTTTTCCTCATAAAATTTCCTGTTTATGATCACCGTACAATTACCTTTATCTGAGCGAGAAACCATAATGTCAGGGTGAAGTTTTAAAAAATTCTTTGCCGCATTATAATCATTAATATAAGGATCATTAGATCGAGTATAGTCTTCATGGACCTGTTTTAATTAATGTTCACTACACCATTGAGGTGTAAGATTAGACCATCTTTCGTGTATATATATATATACATATATATCTTTCGTGTGTATATATATATATACATATATATATATATATATATATATATATATATATATATATATATATACATGAAAGATGGTCTAATCTTACACCTCAATGGTGTAGTGAACATTAATTAAAACAGGTCCATGAAGACTAACTGGTGAATCGCTAGACAATATTGTTTCTGGGTTATTACCCTTCGTCAGTAGCGATTACCAAGAACCTTAGTTGTTGAAATACCTTTACATGTAGTGGCCATCAAAACTTCTTGGCGCGAGCCAATCACTCCTGACGAACCACTGACAACAGAACACTGACAAGACGATACCTTGTCTAACACCTTGCGGCGAGTAAACATGACGACTGTCAAATGTCCAGTGTCAACATATAAAAGGATTGCTGCAATTAAGTTCAAAAACAATTCAAATTGAAAATGCGTCGTGTCAAATTTGACAGAAAAATGTAAAATTTACATGAAAGATGCATGTTCACTACACCATTGAGGTGTAAGATTAGACCATCTTTCATGTAAATTTTACATTTTTCTGTCAAATTTGACACGACGCATTTTCAATATATATATATAATTATTGTACAAATTCTCGACTGTAAATCACTTAAAATGGTACTTATCTTGTATCATGAGCAGTCAGTCGTTGAATAAAACACTTTTAGCAATATTAAAGTTTATTGCGACACCTTTTTTTGCAATAAGGTGTTTCGGAAACCCTTGTCAAGCAATAAACATTAATATGACAAATGACATTAAATAAAACCTATCGCGGTAACAAGGCCGACTTTCTATTACCCCAGTATTTACTGCAAGAACTAGGGAAAACCTTGTAAAAACCTAGTTAGGGTATTCGACCAACATTTAATTCACTACAATACAATTTAAAATCACAACGATAAATATATATATATATATATATATATATATATATATATATATATGATAAGATAAAAATAAATTAACCCGAAATTGTAATAATAATGATCAAAAAATTGTATTGTAATGAATGAAATATTGGGCACTTGGAATTTTGTGATAATATTAATTCAATATTAATAAATCAAAATTAATATTAGAAATTAATATTAAAGCCACAAAACTCCCATTGTGAAAAGGCTAGCTAAGAGAACTAATAATAAAAATTTACTAGAATGACCAATGTTTAATTCATTAAAAAAAATTAACATTAAAACAAAGCAAATTTCTAAAAATGATTAAAATGAATTCAACATTGGTCAGACCTCTTAAAAAAATATACAAATCAAAACTTAAATTAATGTGCCAATAATCAACTCAAACGCAGGGCCGCTCTAAAAGGATAACGTATAAATTCCAAGTTAATACATGCCAATGCCATAAAAAATGACTATGCAAAAGTAAACACCAGCATGCACCAAAATAGAACCACACATCAACCTTAAAGATCAGCTCTACAATGAGTTCATTAAAGGTCACATCTCTTAAATATTAATTACTAATTTGATCAATGTTCAAACTAAAGCTATGTGAAAAAGTTAGTTTCAACATTGGTCAAAATAAAACTAAAATTAAATTAACAAATAAAAGAAAAAGAAAAAAATCAATCTAGAAAGGTGCAGGCTCACAGTAATAAATTATTATAAATTTTACTTAAATTGAGGGTGTCAGTTTTAGAGTTTATAGCGTTAGTGTCTTTTTGTATATGTAACATCTCCAAAACCAAACGCTTTTTATAATTGCACTCTTTTGTAAGAATGTCGGTGTTATCGAAATCAAAAATATGTCCTGTATTTTTTGCATGTTTGGATAAAGCAGTGTCAATGGTTTTGTTAGATGTTGTACTGTATTTATGTGTATATATGCGTCTATGTAAGTATTGTAATGTTTGACCAACATAAGTTGCTGGACAATTAGAACAGTTAATTTTGTATATAGTGTGTGTTTGGTTTTGTTTTGGTATTTGTGGTTTAAGTTGTGTAAAAATGTTTTTAACTGTGTTATGGTTTGTGTGTGCAATTATAATATCGTATGGCTTTAGATCATGTTTAATGCGTTCCGATAAACCCTTAATATACGGAAGTGATGCATATCTAATATCGTTATTAGTAGATATTAGATCTGCATTGTTGTTATATAAATTGTGAATTCTACGCCTAATTAACTTTTCGAAAAATGAATTTGGAAAGTTATTTGAAATTAAAAAAGATTTAATTTTGTCTAAATTTGCTTTTCGAAATTTTGGATGTGATAATTTAATTCCTTGATCAACAAGGGTATTAACAACACTTCTTTTATATATTAAAGGTGTACCAGAACTGAAGTTTATGTATCTATTGCAATTAGTTTCCTTAATATACCAATTTGTAACAATGTGAGTGTTAGTGTGTGTAATTTGTATATTTAAAAAATTTATGGAGTTATTTGTCTCTGTTTCTAGTGTAAATTGTAATCGTGGGTGATAGGAATTGAAAATGTGTGTTATAGTATCTGATTTAGTAATTGGAATACAAGCTAAACAGTCATCAACATAACGTTTATAAAATTGAATATCAAAATTTAGTTTATTTAAACAGGTTAGCTCTAAGTCTTCCATAACTAAATTAGATACTACTGCTGAAATGGGCGAACCCATAGCAGTGCCGAATGATTGTGTATAAAAGTTGTTGTTGTATTGGAAGTAACATGAATTTAGACATAACTCAACCCCTTTCAAAAATTCCTTTCCTATCACCCACGATTACAATTTACACTAGAAACAGAGACAAATAACTCCATAAATTTTTTAAATATACAAATTACACACACTAATACTCAGATTTTTACAAATTGGTATATTAAGGAAACTAATTGCAATAGATACATAAACTTCAGTTCTGGTACACCTTTAATATATAAAAGAAGTGTTGTTAATACCCTTGTTGATCAAGGAATTAAATTATCACATCCAAAATTTCGAAAAGCAAATTTAGACAAAATTAAATCTTTTTTAATTACAAATAACTTTCCAAATTCATTTTTCGAAAAGTTAATTAGGCGTAGAATTCACAATTTATATAACAACAATGCAGATCTAATATCTACTAATAACGATATTAGATATGCATCACTTCCGTATATTAAGGGTTTATCGGAACGCATTAAACATGATCTAAAGCCATACGATATTATAATTGCACACACAAATCATAACACAGTTAAAAACATTTTTACACAACTTAAACCACAAATACCAAAACAAAACCAAACACACACTATATACAAAATTAACTGTTCTAATTGTCCAGCAACTTATGTTGGTCAAACATTACAATACTTACATAGACGCATATATACACATAAATACAGTACAACATCTAACAAAACCATTGACACTGCTTTATCCAAACATGCAAAAAATACAGGACATATTTTTGATTTCGATAACACCGACATTCTTACAAAAGAGTGCAATTATAAAAAGCGTTTGGTTTTGGAGATGTTACATATACAAAAAGACACTAACGCTATAAACTCTAAAACTGACACCCTCAATTTAAGTAAAATTTATAATAATTTATTACTGTGAGCCTGCACCTTTCTAGATTGATTTTTTTCTTTTTCTTTTATTTGTTAATTTAATTTTAGTTTTATTTTGACCAATGTTGAAACTAACTTTTTCACATAGCTTTAGTTTGAACATTGATCAAATTAGTAATTAATATTTAAGAGATGTGACCTTTAATGAACTCATTGTAGAGCTGATCTTTAAGGTTGATGTGTGGTTCTATTTTGGTGCATGCTGGTGTTTACTTTTGCATAGTCATTTTTTATGGCATTGGCATGTATTAACTTGGAATTTATACGTTATCCTTTTAGAGCGGCCCTGCGTTTGAGTTGATTATTGGCACATTAATTTAAGTTTTGATTTGTATATTTTTTTAAGAGGTCTGACCAATGTTGAATTCATTTTAATCATTTTTAGAAATTTGCTTTGTTTTAATGTTAATTTTTTTTTAATGAATTAAACATTGGTCATTCTAGTAGATTTTTATTATTAGTTCTCTTAGCTAGCCTTTTCACAATGGGAGTTTTGTGGCTTTAATATTAATTTCTAATATTAATTTTGATTTATTAATATTGAATTAATATTGTCACAAAATTCCAAGTGTCCAATATTTCATTCATTACAATACAATTTTTTGATCATTATTATTACAATTGCGGGTTAATTTATTTTTATCTTATCATATATATATATTTTTTTTATCGTTGTGATTTTAAATTGTATTGTAGTTAATTAAATGTTGGTCAAATACCCTAACTAGGTTTTTACAAGGTTTTCCCTAGTTCTTGCAGTAAATACTGGGGTAATAGAAAGTCGGCTTGTTACCGCGATAGGTTTTATTTAATGTCATTTGTCATATTAATGTTTATTGCTTGACAAGGGTTTCCGAAACACCTTATTGCAAAAAAAGGTGTCGCAATAAACTTTAATATTGCTAAAAGTGTTTTATTCAACGACTGACTGCTCATGATACAAGATAAGTACCATTTAATGTATATATATATATATATATATATATATATATATATATATATATATATATATATTGGTGCGTAAGTTCTCGCGGCTAAAATCTGTGCTTCTTGGTTCTCGGGTTGTAGAAATGTTCCCCGAATGGTCGCTTCGACGTTTCGGCAGAGTCCCATCTGCCATCTTCAGGAAGCTCTTCTAGGTCTCGCTGACTTAGAAGAACTGACGTTCGGAGTTACTCGTTGATCCTTATATTCCGGTTTGTCGTTGGGGTTGACTACGCTCGACTGCTTCTTACTTCGGCTCCTGGTTAATGGACCTTGGTGTGTGATGACCTGTAGCGGTTCCTGTGGTAGTTCCTGTGGCGCTGTCCTTTGAACACTGCTTGAACTGTATTGTTGTAATACTGGTCTGCATGTTGCAGGCAATCGTTGGGCATCATCTCGTGTGTTGAGGATTTCTTTCCGTTTCTCTATTTCTATTGCCTCCCGTATTATTCTGCTGGTGAACTGTTCAATGCTAGCTATTGTCCTTGTATTGTCGAAGTCGATTCTGTGTCCTGTGTCTAAGAAATGGCTAGCCAATGACGATGACGAATCTCTTTGTTTTACGGCGCGAAACTCTGCGCTACAGGTGTCCACGATATAACATATATATATATATATATATATATATATATATATATATATATATATATATATATATAGATGAATTCTTCCAGGCTTCTTAGGTATTGAGGTTTTGCGGTTATCATATAAAAAACGTTCTAATTTTATATATATATATATATTTTATTTTTTATTATTATTATTGTTACGTTTCGGGGCTGGATTCGCCCCATTTTCAAACAATCTGTAATTTATTCATAAAAAATAGCCTGTTTACAAAGCGTGCGGTGTACATATTGATTTGGATTGCAATGTGATGAAAATTATGTGCTACAAAAATGTTTTTTCCCTAAATAATTCCACTTACCAATTTATAGGTTGACAAAATACTGTTTTACATTTAAAATTTACATGTCATACGCCACATTACGAATTTACACTTTTACAAAACACAATTAAATAACTAAAATAACTTATATGTGCAGTCATTGTTTTTTTAAAAATTACTGGTGAGCCACGTGCGTTTAACTATTGGATGTTTTTGCCCCCCTTGGTACGGTAGGTTAAGAGGCTTTCTACATCGATTGCTTGTCGATTCGGTCACATATCTCGCGTTGCATGTAGATGGCATTGTTATCATATTTTAGTTTTAGACAACATTGTATTTATTATTTTTAGTTTATTGGCTCAATTATGTTGGAGTATATATGTTGGAGCATTATGACATTTACGCCAAGTTGATGTTTTGTCTTAATTATTTGTGTCATTAATTTCAACTTTGAAAGCGAAAATGAAGAATTCTAACACGCTTATGTCTTTCAAATAATGTACATTTTGTAGAAAAATGTTTGATTTATTGATAAAAACAAAAGATTGTTTCAAATTTGAACGGCAACAAAAGTTAACGTGGGGTACAATTTTTACCATGTAAATCCCTATGGCCATACTTAAATAAAACGCACGGTATAAATAGTCTAATGAAAGCACCGTCGGCAGCCAATTGCGACCCCGACGACGACACATATATTACCATGGGCCAAGATCCAGGGGTACAGGCAAACATTCCACTACGACACTGTGTGAAGAAATATTACCTGAGGAATCGTCCACATCCTCAACGTCGGATTCTACTGCTGATACTTCCTCATTGGAATAATGTGTCGTAGTATACTTTGCCGGTTACTTGGTCAAAGTGTTTAAATAAGTTGTGCTGCACACAATGCGAAAAATTCAAACATTCAAAGTAAAGAAAAATACTTGACATATTTAATGACAGAAATTGATAGAAATATCAATTTAGTAACAGAGAAAAAAGCACACGTTATAGAATTGCATGAGGGTCCAGTTATGCATGTAGGAACAACCGTTTTTATGCCCGATATATTATTACCGCAGGAGCTAAATACAGTTCTAAACCCAAATCAATATTTAAAAGATTTACAAATTGATTTATTCGGATGGATTGTTGCACCATAAACAAATAAGTCACAATATATTGCATACTTACAAATTCCAAAACGTATTGAAAATAAAGGGTTTCCAAACAGATGCATTGCTCATGAAGATTAGCAAGGAACCTCCGTGTACTATCAAAGGAAAAATCGGATGTGGAAGAAATGAAAATATCAGTAGAATGTTTTACCATTAGATAGTGACTCTTGCAGTTGTCTTTAAATTGTGGATTTTACAATGTATTTGAAAGTTGAGTTATTTTGATGGAATTTTACTGGAATTTTATGACGAGATTTGAAATGTATCTTAAAAAGTTTGCATTTTATTAAAATTGTCCACTGAACTAATCAACCTGGATTTTCTTATATGTCAATAATAATACCTTCTCCTTATCTACAAATTTATTAATTACATTTAATATCTACGTACACATTTCAAAAACTCAGATGTCAGATGAATTTAGGTATCTAACGCCCGGTTGCACCGCACTATTTTTAAATATTTTAATGAATATTAATTGTTAATAGTATTTAAAATCGAATTTCTTAATGCACCGCACCTTAACAATGTTTTAAGTAATATTATATTTAAACAACCAAATTTGGTTATTTAAAGTAATATTAAAGTTATAAATTGTAGATGACGTTTTGTTTATTAAAGTTGTGGCGAATATTAGCAGATTTTGGTTATAATTTCTCAAGAATGAACATATTTCATGGTGCTGACATTTTTGAGGATGATATATTATTTATTGACTATGGATTTCCTCGGTTGCGATGTGCATGGTCTGATCATTTCCATGACATTGATGAATTTACGTTTTATGGAAGACTTCGGTTAACTAAACAAACTTGCTTATATTTTTTGATTGAAATAGAATCAGCAGAGTCCCATCTGCCATCTTCAGGAAGCTCTTCTAGGTCTCGCTGACTTAGAAGAACTGACGTTCGGAGTTACTCGTTGATCCTTATATTCCGGTTTGTCGTTGGGGTTGACTACGCTCGACTGCTTCTTACTTCGGCTCCTGGTTAATGGACCTTGGTGTGTGATGACCTGTAGCGGTTCCTGTGGTAGTTCCTGTGGCGCTGTCCTTTGAACACTGCTTGAACTGTATTGTTGTAATACTGGTCTGCATGTTGCAGGCAATCGTTGGGCATCATCTCGTGTGTTGAGGATTTCTTTCCGTTTCTCTATTTCTATTGCCTCCCGTATTATTCTGCTGGTGAACTGTTCAATGCTAGCTATTGTCCTTGTATTGTCGAAGTCGATTCTGTGTCCTGTGTCTAAGAAATGGCTAGCCAATGACGATGACGAATCTCTTTGTTTTACGGCGCGAAACTCTGCGCTACAGGTGTCCACGATATAACATATATATATATATATATATATATATATATATATATATATATATATATATATATAGATGAATTCTTCCAGGCTTCTTAGGTATTGAGGTTTTGCGGTTATCATATAAAAAACGTTCTAATTTTATATATATATATATATTTTATTTTTTATTATTATTATTGTTACGTTTCGGGGCTGGATTCGCCCCATTTTCAAACAATCTGTAATTTATTCATAAAAAATAGCCTGTTTACAAAGCGTGCGGTGTACATATTGATTTGGATTGCAATGTGATGAAAATTATGTGCTACAAAAATGTTTTTTCCCTAAATAATTCCACTTACCAATTTATAGGTTGACAAAATACTGTTTTACATTTAAAATTTACATGTCATACGCCACATTACGAATTTACACTTTTACAAAACACAATTAAATAACTAAAATAACTTATATGTGCAGTCATTGTTTTTTTAAAAATTACTGGTGAGCCACGTGCGTTTAACTATTGGATGTTTTTGCCCCCCTTGGTACGGTAGGTTAAGAGGCTTTCTACATCGATTGCTTGTCGATTCGGTCACATATCTCGCGTTGCATGTAGATGGCATTGTTATCATATTTTAGTTTTAGACAACATTGTATTTATTATTTTTAGTTTATTGGCTCAATTATGTTGGAGTATATATGTTGGAGCATTATGACATTTACGCCAAGTTGATGTTTTGTCTTAATTATTTGTGTCATTAATTTCAACTTTGAAAGCGAAAATGAAGAATTCTAACACGCTTATGTCTTTCAAATAATGTACATTTTGTAGAAAAATGTTTGATTTATTGATAAAAACAAAAGATTGTTTCAAATTTGAACGGCAACAAAAGTTAACGTGGGGTACAATTTTTACCATGTAAATCCCTATGGCCATACTTAAATAAAACGCACGGTATAAATAGTCTAATGAAAGCACCGTCGGCAGCCAATTGCGACCCCGACGACGACACATATATTACCATGGGCCAAGATCCAGGGGTACAGGCAAACATTCCACTACGACACTGTGTGAAGAAATATTACCTGAGGAATCGTCCACATCCTCAACGTCGGATTCTACTGCTGATACTTCCTCATTGGAATAATGTGTCGTAGTATACTTTGCCGGTTACTTGGTCAAAGTGTTTAAATAAGTTGTGCTGCACACAATGCGAAAAATTCAAACATTCAAAGTAAAGAAAAATACTTGACATATTTAATGACAGAAATTGATAGAAATATCAATTTAGTAACAGAGAAAAAAGCACACGTTATAGAATTGCATGAGGGTCCAGTTATGCATGTAGGAACAACCGTTTTTATGCCCGATATATTATTACCGCAGGAGCTAAATACAGTTCTAAACCCAAATCAATATTTAAAAGATTTACAAATTGATTTATTCGGATGGATTGTTGCACCATAAACAAATAAGTCACAATATATTGCATACTTACAAATTCCAAAACGTATTGAAAATAAAGGGTTTCCAAACAGATGCATTGCTCATGAAGATTAGCAAGGAACCTCCGTGTACTATCAAAGGAAAAATCGGATGTGGAAGAAATGAAAATATCAGTAGAATGTTTTACCATTAGATAGTGACTCTTGCAGTTGTCTTTAAATTGTGGATTTTACAATGTATTTGAAAGTTGAGTTATTTTGATGGAATTTTACTGGAATTTTATGACGAGATTTGAAATGTATCTTAAAAAGTTTGCATTTTATTAAAATTGTCCACTGAACTAATCAACCTGGATTTTCTTATATGTCAATAATAATACCTTCTCCTTATCTACAAATTTATTAATTACATTTAATATCTACGTACACATTTCAAAAACTCAGATGTCAGATGAATTTAGGTATCTAACGCCCGGTTGC
Source organism: Geotrupes spiniger (assembly GCA_959613385.1). Lineage (NCBI taxonomy): Eukaryota > Metazoa > Arthropoda > Insecta > Coleoptera > Geotrupidae > Geotrupes > Geotrupes spiniger. The sequence goes on from OY390737.1 coordinate 37,097,011, forward strand.
ACCGCACTATTTTTAAATATTTTAATGAATATTAATTGTTAATAGTATTTAAAATCGAATTTCTTAATGCACCGCACCTTAACAATGTTTTAAGTAATATTATATTTAAACAACCAAATTTGGTTATTTAAAGTAATATTAAAGTTATAAATTGTAGATGACGTTTTGTTTATTAAAGTTGTGGCGAATATTAGCAGATTTTGGTTATAATTTCTCAAGAATGAACATATTTCATGGTGCTGACATTTTTGAGGATGATATATTATTTATTGACTATGGATTTCCTCGGTTGCGATGTGCATGGTCTGATCATTTCCATGACATTGATGAATTTACGTTTTATGGAAGACTTCGGTTAACTAAACAAACTTGCTTATATTTTTTGATTGAAATAGAATTTATTGAATTTCCCAAAGAATTAAGAAACATAACATACGTTTTCTTATACCTAAATTAAATTATTGCATTCGGGAACGATAGCGTCTCGCCCATGAATCAATTCGTTCTTACGTTAAAGTTTTTTGCTTCTAATGATCACCACCAGACATGGCATATATTATGAGAGTGCCTCCATCAACTACATCTAGTAAAGCGTGTGTCGAAAGCCATAGCTGGATTACGTCCGCGATTTATTAGGATGCCGGCAAATGATGAAATACCAAGAACACAAAACAATTTTTTGTTGTAGGTACCATTTATGGTACCACATACATATACAATCTCGTGGGGGTGGACATGGCGAAATATTTCGGAACCGAAAGGGATATTTTTCTATAAACTGCTAAGTAGCATGTGACGCGAATATGAAAATTCTAGACGTTGTTGCAAGATGGCCAGGTTCATCACATGATGCCACCATATTTAATAATAGCAGGTTAAAAGCAAAATTTGAAAATCGGGAATTTCCAAACTGTATTTTACTTGGTATAATTATGCTATTGATAAATTTTCTAAAGCTTTTTAATTTGAATCTTTAGGAGACACAAGAAATTTACTAATAAATCATTATTTCTTTAATTTGTAATAATACACATACCTCTTTGCAATTTTAACTTTAAACTATATAGTAATAATATATGTAATTAACTAAAATACAAATATTTTTGGAAGACAACCAATATATTATTCACGCAAACCTAAGTCTTTTTTCAAATGCTTAATTTCAAGTTCCAGACACTCTATTTTCAGCGAGTTTTCTCTTTATGGGACGTGCCATTTCGACATATTTCTTAGCGCTTTACTCTGGAGCCGATTCTGCCTTTGCGATTCCTTTGATTTTGTATTTGTGACCCCTTTTGTTTTTTATTGTGATCGTTTCGACTTTGATTTTGGATTTGCGACACCTTTTGATTTTGACTGTCATTCACTTTGACTTTGCCTTTGCGAACCCGTTTATTTTTTATTTTGACTGACTTTCGCTTTGATTTTACTTTTGCCCTTGATTTCTGTTTTGATTTTGACTGACTTTCACTTTGAGGTTGCATTTGCCTTAGCTTTTGATCTCGATTTTGATTTTAGTTTTAGTTTTCATTTTAGTTTTGATTTTGCTTTTTGCTTTTGATTGTGATTTTTAATGACCTTAGCTGACTTTCACATTCGTTTTGCCTTAATATTTTGCTTAACTTTTGCCCAAGGTATTGATTTTAGTTTCAAATTTGATTTCGATTTTGCTTTTACCTTTGCGATTTTGATTAACTTTCAGTTTGTTTTTTTTTGCCTTTGATTTGACTTGCGTTTTAATTTTGTTGTTGGTTTTGTTTTGGTTTCAATTTTGATTTTGCCTTTGGGATGCCTTCTGATTTTGACTAACTCTCATTCGATTTTGCCTTTGTCATAATTTGTACCCTTGATTTTGTCTTAGCCTTAGCTGCTGCCTTCAATTTTGTCATTGCTTTCAATCAAATTGAGGGTCGAAAATAAAAGCTAAAATGAATTATTAACCCACCTCACTCCAACCTAACCTTTTGATCTTCGTGATTGTTTTGTTTTCGATTTAGATTTGTATTTCTATTTCGGAATCGAAACCAAATCAAGCACCAAAATTTACTGACCGCCACTTCGATTTTGCCTTTCCCTTAATTTTGTCTTTGTTAGCTTCCCTTATGTTTTTTCTTTGTTTTGCCTTTGCTTTTGCTCTGATGAAGGATCAAAGATAGAAGCCGAATTTAATAATATATTAATCCATCCCAATCCAACGCCCAATTAAACTAGATCGAAAGTTAAATGTTTGGTTTTGTACGTTTATATATATATACTCAGTGACATATAAACTGCACCACCTAGTGCACCTAGGGGTGGGAATTTTTGGACCAAATTTGGCAGGAATAGTGGACTAGTCCAGGGAAATAGTTGACTAAAATTTGAAACCCAATCATCAAGTAGTCATGGGATTTTTGACGTTTGTGTCATTTTTAGAGGTGGTGATAGACAAGCAATTATCGAATCATTTTTTGAATTTGTTCCACTTTTTCGGATCCCGTTCTTTAGTTTAAACTGTTTCAAGTGTTTAATGATGCCTAGAGGAAGGAGACCTCAAGTTTACCAGCAGTTGAGTGACTTTGACCGAGGGCGGATTGTTGGTTTACGAGAAGCAGGTTTTTCGTTTAGAGAAATCGGCAACCGTTTGGGACGGCACCACTCAACAATAATGCATGTTTATCAAGCGTGGTCTGAACATGGGGTTGAACGTCGGAGAAGAGGCACTGGGGCTAAAAGACGAACCAATGAACGCCAAGATCGCCGCTTAAGACTAATGGCATTGAGAGACCGATTCTCTACAACTAGATCAATAGCTGATCAATGGTTAAGTGAACAAGGTCGTCCGATAAGCTTGCGAACAGTTTATCGTCGAATAACAACCTTTGGCTTGCTGTCTTACCGCCCACATCTTGTGCTACCCCTCACTGCTCAACATCGCCAGGAACGTTTGGCCTGATGCACGGAAAGACTTCAATGGAACTTGGAGTGGCATCGAGTTGTCTTTAGTGACGAATCGCGATTTTGTTTAGGAATGCATGATGGTCGGATGACTGTTTGACGAAGACGTGGAGAAAGGCGCAATCCTGATTTTTCGATCGCGAGGCATGTTCACCGAACTGTGGGGTTGATGGTGTGGGGTGCTATTGCTTACGGCAGTAGGTCACCCTTGCTCTTCATTCGGGGCAGTATGACCGCCCGACGCTACATTGACGAAGTGGTAGAACCACATGTTCTTCCATATCTTCGAGGGCTGGAAGACCCACTTTTCCAGCAAGATAATGCACGACCTCACGTAGCAAGGGTTTCTCTTGACTTCTTTGAAGAGGCCAATGTTAATCTTTTGCCTTGGCCGCCAAGATCTCCCGATTTGTCGCCCATTGAGCACGTGTAGGACATGATGGGTAGAAGATTGAGGAATATACCGAACCCACCGTTGAGAATAGAAGCTCTACGGCATGAAGTACAGGCTGCTTGGGATGCCATACCGCAAGACAAGACATTGATCTACTGCTGGAATCAATGCCAAGGCGGGTCAATGAGTGTATCAGAAATAGGGGCGGACCAACACTTTATTAAAGAAAAATAAATAAGAAGTGTTTTCTTTATCAAATTTTAATCAATTGTTACCTTAGACTAGTCCAATGTTTCTGCCAAATTTGGTCCAAAAATTCCCACCCCTTCTAGGTGGTGCAGTTTATATGTCACTGAGTATATTTAATTTTGTTTAAACTAAATATCTCACTCAATTAATATCCTTACTTAAATTAGAGCAATTTGTTCATTTGAGTCAGCTACATACATTTGTCGACTAGGAAAACATACCTCAACCCATTGCAACCGAACTCATCTGCATCAAACATCGAAATAATTCCAACAACGGTACCGAACCCATTATAGCCATTGTAGCCTTTAAACCAACCCAACGTAAACTTTTACCAATCAAGCCCCACTAATATACTTCAAAGTAGTAATTAAAGAATTAAAAACTATTCAAGTTCTTACCTCAGAATTTTTGGGCACTGCCACCAATTTTCGTTAATCCTGAATGGAACGACTGTACATAACATTCGCGTTAACTGCAAGAATGCTATACTGCCGTGTTAAGTATAAAAGTCGTATCTACATTTTTTACGATTTTCAGGTACTTGGCTCATCGCAAACATACGAACTTATTTTCTCTATATTATTAGAGCCAGAAATCGTACCTGCTTTAGTTTAGCTAACTGCTGTATAAGATAAGAAAGTCGTATCTGCAAAATAGGACGAATTGTTAAGCATAAATGTCGAATTTACATTTGTTAGTACCAAACGTAACTGACAAAATAAAATGCGGACTCCTCAAACAAAACAAACTCAATTGGGAAATATTTTTATGGATTTGGGTTGGATTGGGTTGGGTTCATTTTTAATAATTTCAGCCAAATATATTTATCGTACATCCTAATCGAATACAAATCTTTTATATTTTAAAAATTTTATTGCATGTTTGTTTTATTTTTGTCGTCCAATCTAACGTCAAAATTTGTTAAAATTTTTGTAATACTAAATCTGAAACAAATTGCAAATATTTGCTTAACCCTTGTGTTGCCACCCAAAAAAACTCACAGCATCTGCCACCCGGGTACCTGGGTACCCCGCCCACGAAATGCTTGATAAAAGCCCATTGTAACTAGAATAATTATATGCATTCAATTAATATTTAATTATTCATATTCTAGGAAGGCATTCCTACCTGAATATAACAATTAAATTATGTACATTGACTAGCCATGCCAAAGAAAAACGATTTTCTAACCAGCAAGTGGTAACTGATAACAACGATCATGCTACATTTGCAATGTGCAGCCTATTCGAAAGAGAAGAAAGACAAGGAAGTCTTTCGTTGACTGCAATAACCCCGTTTGTGATCAACACACAGCAAAAGTCGCAAAATATTTTCATTGTAATCATTGATTTCTAATATATCTGTAGAAAAGTTAGAAATTGAATTATTTTTTTGTAATTTTTCATACAATATTTATTTTTACAGTGCAAAAAACGAAAACTCTATAATTTTTGTACAACAATCACATTTCAAAATATTTGTTTAGGATTCTACACAATTTGTGCGAAGGCACGTTTCATTGTTTTTCTTTCAGGTGGGAACTCCCGCCAATTTGTGGCACATATTGTTAAATTTACATGGCCATGGTCGGTTTTAATGCAGTGACTCGTTGACTTCGCACGAGCAAACACCTTGCGTTTTGAATATTGTAATTTAATCGTGAACAATAGTTAATTGTATATAGTGAAGTAAAGTTTTAAGTTAGTTATTGTGTATGTCAAGACTTTAATTCATCTCCGATCCTATATCCCTTACGTCTGCACTAAAGTCAATTTACTACAGAACAATATTCAATAAATAAACAATTTAAAATCAACAAATATTGATATCATTTATATATTAATCCATATTTACTTATTATATTTTTACAACAAACTTTTTTCATATGATATATTATACGAAAATCATGTTTTTTCTATCGGGGTACCCGGGTATCCGAGTGGCACATACGTGTTTTTTTTCAAATACAAATTTTTTTAAGTGATTTTTTTTATATAGAATGAAAATGTTGATAGGTAGTCCGTCAAAGCATGGGGATTACAGAAAGTTACACAAAGGTTAAATAACCATAAACATTTTCGCAGGGTTTAGTTAAGTTGCATTGGATTGGATTTAGGATTTAGAATCTAGATCTTTCATATTTTCAATTCGTATTCATCGTACGTCCAAATTTTATAAAATACCGACTTCAATGACGAGTCTCAAAATGCAAACATTTGCTTCTTAAAAAAATTACGAGTTTTTCAGGGTTTAGTTTGATCGAGTTGGGCTTACTTTTTTAGTATCTTTGGCCAAATAAAATTCTTTAATTTCAATGACGAGTCTGCAGAACTTGAAAACATACTTCTTTAAAAAACATTGGTTGACAGTTAACGTTAGGTTTAGGTTAGGGATTGTTTTTGAATATCTTTTGTCCAATCAATCGTACGTCCAAATTTGATACAGGTCTTGTAGTTCCGATAGTGAATCTGAAAAAATACATTTTCTTCTTTAAGAAAAAACATTGAATGACATTTTAAACAATTTAGTTAAGTTTCATTGGATTGGGCTTCTTTTTGAATATCTTCGATCCAATAAATTTGTCCAACCACCGACAAAATTTGACAAAAATTGGTTCGTCTAATAATGTAGCCACATCCGAACAACTTTCATTTTGCATATTAAATTTGACTGTTAAGACGGCAGATAATGTTTTTACAGAAAGTTGCGACTTCTCACTGCTCCAATAATCATTTCCTAGTGAAAATACCCTTTCAACAGCAGCATTAGTGCCTGGACAACATAAGGAAATTTCTATTAAAACTTTTAAATTTTCATGTTGGATATGATCTACTCTAAAATGCCGAAAGATTTCTACCTATCTTTTGTCAAGTTCTATTTTCTCATCGTTCCATTTCTTCAATTTTTCTTCATTTAAATATAAATTTACTCTTCGAATTTCTTCAATGAGAAAATTGTCATTAGTAACAATATATTTTACTTCCCTCATTACAAATTCGACTGCTGAAGAAACTTCTTTCCATTCAATTTTACTATTTAGAAGGGTCCATTTGAAACAATTTAATGCTCTAAAGTTCACTATCCATTCTTCGATATATTCATAGCAAATTTTATAAAAAATTTAACTTCTTTTAAAAATTCATTTTTTATTCTGGGATTGGAATCTGCCAAAAGGGTCAGTTTATTCTTTAGAATTAGTAATTTAATAAAAAATTTAGTAAAAATCCATCATTAAATCTTGATTTACATTGCAGTATGAAATCGTTTAATATAATACAAACTTCTGCTGCTGAAATTTTATCTCCTTCAATTTGTTGAGTAATTTTATGAAACAACGACGCCTAACTGTGAATAAAATAAAGCATAGGTTCTGACATATCGTTTTGAAAGAATTTCTTTAAAATTGTTGGACATTTGTCAAGGCTTAAAAAATATGAACGTAGTGGATCATATAACTGCAAAACGCGTTCTAATGCTGGAGTTAAAGCAAGCCATCTGTCTTTGGAATAACCAAGCAGTTTTTTTGTATTGAACACCAGCCTCTTCACAAAATTCTTTCAAACTTGCTACTCGTACTGTAAACCGATTGAAATATAAATATATATTTGTAATAATTACTTCCACATCTATTGATGCTGTATTGATGGCATTTGATATAATGTGAGCATTACAACCAATTCCCAAAATATTTCGTTTCAGTAGATCTTGTAATTTTGTGTACACATTATTGACACCTTTACGGGTGCGTCCTCCAAAATTAGTATTTGTGTAACAGCCGAGAGCGCCAAAATTTTCTTATTCAAATTGTTGTCTGTTATAACTCGAAATATGTGATTAGACAAAATGTCTGATGTTTCCCCTTCGATTGATTCCAAATTTAAAATCTTAATTTGAATACCGTTCTTAATATCGAAATACCTTACTAAAATTGGATAAAGTTTTATTTCATTGTGATTCGATGCGTCTGATAGAATAGATATATATGATACATAATCCAGATTTTCTGATAGCATTTTCTTCCAGTATTCATTAAATACGCTGGTTACAATAGACACACATTTTGTTCGCGCACAAGAAATTTTTTTTTAATAATTTAGTAGTGCAGTCCATGCTGCGAAAACTTTGATTATGAATTATTGTGTGAAAAGCGAAAGTACCCTCCATAACTGCCAATATTTTTTCATTAGTTCCAAAAGTATTCCCTTTAAAAAATGTTGTCAGTTTGGATGTTGACGCTGCTGCTGTCATGAGACGTTTTATGTACTTTAGTTTCAATGTGTGCCGTTATTGCACTACGTCCATGAATTGCAATTGAAAATTCCCTATTGCATATTGTGCATTTAACCAAGGAGTCATCATTTCGATTTTTAACTACAATGAACGGAAACTCTTTTTTTAAATTATCGTTTAAACAACTTTTCCTTCTTTTGTTATCGCTCATATTTGAGTTAATAATCTAAAAATTATATTAGTAATATATTTTTTATTTTGATTTTAAATAAATATTATAATCTGATATTATTTAAGTAAAATGAAAATTAAAGTATAATATTACTACTTACATGCAACTTCACCTTCACTAGATAAATAAAATAAAATTTTATTTTATTTTGTACACCTCAAATCTTAACTTGAACAAAAAGTACGAAATTGTTGGTTTTCTCTAACCTCAAATTAATTAAACAGAAAGGGAATTCCCATAAAACTTTCCGTACAGTCGGCGAATTAAACACAGTCAGTCGACGAATTAAACACTTTTAAAAATAGAAACATCTTTCTGGTAAGATGCAGGAAATGTGATATAATTCCAAAATTTTTAGACAAAGCTGTCATTATTCAAACTTTTTAAGTGTCAAAATTGATTTTAAATATCAATCTATTCTATCTAAATTTCACAAACAAATGTTAAATCTCTGTATTTCGGATATTATAATACTCTTGAAAAGTTTGAATAATGACATCTTTCGATTACGTTCTGACATTTACACATACTTATCATACAATATTGCAGATAGTTTCTTTAATGACCAATTTCACAATTATGAACAAATTTTCAACACAGTGAAAAAATCCTTAATAAACGAATACAAACACATACCGTACCTTAAAGTGGTTGGATAATTTGACATCCCTTATAATGTGAAATTAGTATTAGAGTTTAGGTCCTAAATTTTCAATTCCTAGTAAATCTTTAACTATTGTATCTATATCATCGCTTGCATTGAAAGTGCAATTGATGAAATACGCCCTATTGTTAATCTCACATCATATTTTGCCTTTTAATATGAACAGCACGCAAAATGAGTCTTTTATCGATTTTTTCGAGTATTAAGAAATTTTCTATCAAATTGTTAACAACAAATATTGCTTGCAATCATTCTGCGTTGCATTCATCATTAATTTTAATTTTCGTAGTATTTTTTTCTAATTTTCATTGCGTTTGTAGAAGCGAGGGACGCGATTTTAATTTGGCGTATAGTCGACGTTATCGAGTCTATTTTTAGATTGCGAGACGAAAGGCAGACCGACTCGCTTTTCGACTGCCGTCCCCACTTTTGGCCTTCCCCTCAAGCCGCATGAGAAGAACGCGCTAGCGGCGTTTCGAATATGAGCACACTGATCCAGCGCTGCCCAAATGCGCTGAATCGTTTAGCGCTACATGCTAGAAGTCGCTGAAACAAAAATGATTAAATAAATTTGTCATAATGACAATAAAGCCTAAGCTACATCGGTTTTTGTTAATGTGTTAGAAAATTGCTGCCCGAAATTCCGTGCCCGCGACTGTACTTACGTCCTTATATAAATTTGTTAGAACTATTAAAACAAAAATAAATTTGTTAGAACTGTTAAAACAAAATGTAGTAAACAAGTGCCAGTATTAGATTTGAGAAGGAAATAAATAGAGACATTTTATTTGTATTTTAGATAAACTTTGTCTACCATTATTAATTGCATTAAGAAAATTAAAAAGAGGCAAAAGTACAAATATTTTTTATAAATCACTAAAAGTTATTAATTACTGCAGAAAGAAAATTGTTGTAAAAATAAACTAAAATAACAAAACATGTTTTATAAATTACAAAATGTGTATATTTAAAACTAATTAAACACTATCTTTTTATTGATATTAGTATACTTTGGAACACGTAGCTGTGGTGAGTTGTTGTAATTTCTTTTAACATCGCATACACTTTAAAATTACGTTACATTAGTGTTTACGTTTTGTACGCGTCATAATGTTTATAAAATTAATAGTCGTTTTGACTTCGTCACTTAACATTTTTAAAACACTTCCTTTTCGACATATCTTTCACGTGCAACCGCATAATCGTGTTTAATCATAATTATTGATATCAATATATCAAATCAATATCAGTCAATAATTCTCCCGACGATGCGGTTAGACATGAAACATATGTCGAGAAGGAAATAAGTGACAAAGTCAATACGACTATTAATTTTATAAACATTATGACGCGTACAAAACGTAAAGACTAATGTAACTTAATTTTAAAGTGTATGTGACGTGAAAAGAAAAGTGGTCATTTCAACAACTCACCACAGGTACAAGCAAAATATTCACCCTTTAAAATTAATAAATTTAAAGGAAATCAATGTAAAAATAAAAGTAAATACTCACGAATATACCCTATAGAAAAAGGTCGGGGAATTTAGAAACGGAACGATAACGCCAAGGTGTCGGCAACCGGCGTTTCAATGAGCCCATTATGATGTACCTGAATCGTACCGAGATATGTAGGCGTGGGGGGTGATAGTAAATTCGAAATGTTCGATATAACAGATGCTTCGGTCGCATATTAGACGTATTTATAAATGTGTAGTTTCTTTCAAATTTGCATATATATATTTCTTAACGTGTATGAATGTGCGATCGTTACGTTATAAGGTTTAAGCATTTTATTTAAATTTTCCGATAGATTTGTAATATATGATTCTCTAAATAGTATTCAACACGGGCGAACGACGAAGAGAGGGAAAAGGAAAACCTACATTCTGTCGTTCTTGTTATCGTCATATTTATCGACGATGACACAAATTAGTTTTGTAATTTCGCTTATATAACTTTAAAGGATTAATACAGTTGGGTCTGAAAATTAATTTTAACCTGTAGCGTGTAACGTCTACATGAATAAGGGAATTTGTGTTTGTTTATAAATGGAGTAAAAGAATCAATTAGATTTGTTTTACAATTGCTGTCTCACATTTCAGACGATAGCCGCTATTCGGTAGTATTCCTTACGTGCAACTGGCACACTAATAAACAATTTCAACTGCCGTAAGCTTTCTTTCACTTATGCCACAACATTACTTTTTACGAAACTAAAAATAAAAAATTGCTACTTGTAGATATGTTTATAATCGCACTTGTCTTGTATCGTGAGGAGTAAGTCGGCAAATGAAACACTTTTAGTGATATTAACGTTTATTGTAACACCTTTTTTTGCAAGAAAGTGTTTCGTAAACCCTTTTCAAGCTATGAACATTAATATGACAAATGCCGTTAAATAAAACCTATTGCGGTGACAAGGCCGTTTTTCTACATACCCCAGTATTTACTGTGAAAACTAGGGAAAACCTTGGTATTAGGGTATTCGACCAATATTTAGTTCGCTACAATACAATTCAAAAAAAGCATAAAACAGTTACCTCAAATGGAAAGTCGTTTGTCAAAAATTGCTTCATATCAATATACACACGACGCTTTACTTCAACAATGCCGTGGTGGCTCGATCCTTTAAGGTAGTCGCGCTCGCGCGCGGTCTGCCATCACAACTAGGGTTCAAATCCTACCTATCGACGATTTTTACATTCGACAAACGCCCGGAATTTTGAATTTCCCGCCACATCGGACCACTTCCGAAATTTTTAATTTCCCTACACGTCGGACCACGTCCAGAATTTGAATTCCCCGCCAAGCCGGCTCGACCAATCAGGAGCCAGGATTTGGTTCCCAGGCCAAACCGTCCCATTACCTACTACAATTACAAATTATTACCCTACACCTTTATTAAAAAATCCGCGGTCGTCCGCACGAAACTTACTTATACGTTTTTCGAAAAAACTTTTCAAGTGAAAGTTGTTTAAAATATCAATATCTATAATTTATGTAAGAATATTTTTTTCCGTAACGTGTACCGTTTTCGAGATATAGAAAAAGGTGATAAGAGTAAACCATCACTTCCGGTTGAGTGATTGCCTTCAAAATAGGACGTTTTCCTCCTTGCTACATACAAATGTTAAATTCAAAGTTTCAGAGCTCTAGCTATAATCGTTTGGACGCTAGAGCGCGCACAGACACACAGACACACACACACACACAGACACACACACACACACACACACAGACACACAGACGTCATTCCGAAAATAGTCAGAAACGATTCAGGGAACCTCAAAACGCGTATATCCGTTAAAATCTCGAGGTCGAAATTTTTCATGATTCCTATACTTACTTATACATAAAGTATAAGTAAGTAATAAAACCTTCGAACACAATAAATACGGCAATAACCTTCAGGGGTTAGACGCAGTCAGAGACGCGAAAAAATGAGTTTTTTTAATAATTTTTTTCTTATATTAATTAAGTTCATTTAATAAAATTGATTAGGTAGTCTTTTAATATCATGTTTCAACTTGACTTTGACAAAATTACAAAAAGAAGAATTAATTATTTATAAAAATATCGCCATCTTTGTGGAATCCCTTTTCTAAGTAGCGCTTCGCGGTGACCATCATAAAATTTTACTCGTTCATCTAAAATCAAAAAACCAAATAAAACTGATTAGTTTAATAAAAAATCTAGTCCTTAATCGTAGCTTTTACTTTTTTTTGAAAATTAACAAAATTGCGGCCTTTGACAGAAAACGCTCGAATTTTGACCAAAAAATCACTTGTTTATTGTTAAAAAAATAGTAATTTTCAACAAAAATTAAAAACCTATGATCAAGGACTAGTTTTTAATGGTATTAATAACCGGTAAAAATTTCAACAAAATCCATTGAGTGGTTGTTGAATTATAGTGGTCACCGTTTTGAAAAACATAGTTTCGAGATAAATGCTTTTAAAGTTTTTCGATGTAGATACGGTATTATATTTTCGTAAAATATAATATCTTGATGGATGAAGCTAAACTGTTTTATGTATTTTGATCCACTGAATCTGAATATCACAATGGTTTGCCGAAAAGTCGAGCATTCAATTGTTTATATCCAAGTGTTTAAACAATTTTTCAAAAAATTATAGTTTTTCGGGGTGAATTATTATTTTTTAATATTTTGGGAAATTTACAAACGAAATTATTCTCTATGAAATCTTGCTAAAGCTCATAGTTTTTGAGTTATAAATTTTTGAAAATTTCTGAAATTTTTTTCCAAATTTACACTTGATTTATAAATAGAAATACTAATCAAAGAATTAATTACATTGAATCATCAATTCCTGGCCCATAAAACTACGAATATAATAGACGGGTCGAAACCGATCGCTTGCAGCTGTCGTCCGCTACCTGCGCTGGGCTTCTCCCCTAATTGTCGGATATCTCGCAAATTATTAATCGGATTAACGGGAAATTTTCGGAGAATATTTTCGAAACATAATACTTTAAGAAAATGCAAAAAACAAAAAATCGGTTTTTTGAAAATTCTAACTGCATCTAACCCCTTAATAACAATACAATAAATAAGAATGTAAAAATTCCATATTAATAAATAAAATCTTAGAATATGGTATTTCGGAAGTGGTCCGATGTGGCGGGAAATTCAAAATTCCGGGCGTTTGTCGAATGTAAAAATCGTCCGTAGGTAGGATTTGAACCCTAGCTGTGATGGTAGACCGCGCGCGAGCGCCGACTGCTATAAATTTATAAACAAACACAAATTCGATTATTCATGTAGACGTTACACGCTACAGGTTAAAATTAATTTTCAGACCCAACTGTATTAATCCTTTAAAGTTATATAAGCGAAATTACAAAACTATTTGACGATAAATATGACGATAACAAGAACGACAGAATGTAGGTTTTCCTTTTCCCTCTCGTTTCTGTCTTCGTCGTTCGCCCGTGTTGAATACTATTTAGAGAATCATATATTACAAATCTATCGGAAAATTTAAATAAAATGCTTAAACCTTATAACGTAACGATCGCACATTCATACACGTTAAGAAATATATTATGCAAATTTGAAAGAAACTACACATTTATAAGTACGTCTAATATGCGACCGAAGCATCTGTTATATCGAACATTTCGAATTTACTATCAACCCCCACGCCTACATATCTCGGTACGATTCGGCTACATCATAATGGGCTCTTTGCAACGCCGGTTGCCGACACCTAGGTGTTTTCGGTTCGTTTCTAAATTCCCCGACTATACGTGTTCCAAAGTTATACCAATATTAATAAAAACGTAAATAATATGGACACCGGCAAATACAATAGATTTTTTTAAATAATTAAACACTATCGTCATTCACTATCGCCAGATTCTTCTTCACTGATTCAAAGAATCATCTGATAAACCAGTGTTTACCATGAAACATAATCTTTCTATGGCTTCATCTAGCAACCCATCGCGTTGCCACATTTCTTCTTCTAATCGCTTAACATGTTTGCAGTGTTGATCCCAATCTGATGGACATATCTCTGAAAATGCATTTCTAACTAGGTTTTCAATTTCAACACCACTTTGATTAACGTTCTTCATGGCAACCTTATGTTTAGCCAAACTCCATATCAATTCTATTGGATTGAGGTTGCAATGGTAGGAGGAAGGCGCAGTACAGTGTGACCATGTTTTTTCAACAGTTCATCTACATAATATGTCCTCGTGTGATTTAATTGCTTTACTAACCCCAATAGAATTTCTCATGTCGTTGGTTGTTGAACACTCCTTTACTGTCTAACCATACTTGCTTTACGTGTTGCCTGTGGTGGAGGTTTGTTAATTTGTACTCCATGTTAAGGAGCATTGTCCATAACGACAATCCCATTTGGTGGAAAATTTGGAATTAACTGTATTTCCAACCATCTCATGAAATTATTATGGTTCATGTCATCGTGGTAATCTCTAGACTTGCTTTCTGATTTAAAGATGAGAAGTGTATTATCAACGAAACCATACGATCCTCTTGCATGAACAATTATATATCTCTGGCCGGTTCGGTCAGTTTTATAAACACCGCATTCGTCTTCTGATTGCCAGCACTTATTGACTCCATAAGATGGATGGATATAAGTTTCGTGTCACTGGCCTCTTACTTTCTCCTAAAGCATCATTTACCTTTATTTCTCGTAAATAGCGAGACCGCCACGCAACAATGTCGTTACGTTCCATCAATAACTTTCTTTTATTGTGGCATTTTTACTTACTTATACTTTATATATAAGTAAGTATAGGAATCATGAAAAATTTCGACCTCCAGATTTTAACGGATATACGCGTTTTGAGGTCCCCTGAATCGTTTATGACTATTTTGGGAATGACGTCTCTCTCTCTCTCTCTCTCTGTGTGTGTGTGTGTGTGTGTGTGTGTCTGTGTGTCTGTGCGCGATCTAGCGTCCAAACGATAATAGCTAGAGCTCTGAAACTTTAAACTTAACATTTGTATGTAGCAAGGAGGAAAACGTCCTATTTTGAACGCAATCTCTCAACCGGAAATGATGGTTTACTCTTATCACCTTTTTTAATATCTCGAAAACGGTAAAAAACGGAAAAAAATATTCTTACATAAATTATAGATATTGATATTTCATTTGAAAAGTTTTTTTCGAAAAACGTAGTATAACTGAGTATAAGTAAGTTTCGTGAGGACTACCGCGGATTTTTTTATTTAAAGCTGATATGTAATAAAGATTTTCTTAGTGTTTCTTTACCCCCAACGTAGCCAATCTTCTCCTTCATTTTATTAACTAAAATTAATCGTAGGAACTTGTTTATCTATCGTGTAAACTTCATTAACAGTTCTCTTCAAAACGCCTAAATCAAAATCATGCAAAATTATTTTGTTGGAATCCCCACATCGTCGTTTCTTTGAAGGAGACTTCAATACCCCTCCTTCATCGGCAAGTTTACCTTCAGCCCTATAAAATAACAATAAATATTTATTTCAGAACAATTTTAATGAAATACAAATTCCCTAATTTTTGTTATGAATTTTATTGATTTCCCAGTCGCTGCCGCAGCTAGTTCTGTAGCCCTTTCTAAAAGAAATGCCCACACACCGGCAGCTTTTTGTTGGTCGAAGAGCTCCACGACATTTTTAATAATGTTTCTGGTTTTCCTTTTACTTGCCATAGCGATAAAAGCGTTTAGAAAAAATGGATTCTATAAATAAATACATAAATAGCAAATACCTACAGTAGTAATAGGTAAAATATATATTTTGAGGTTATGTGAAAGTTTCATTTTAAAAATACTTTAAATTATCTATAAAATATATGCCTACCTTATTGCGAATAAGACGAACAAAAATAGTCTTAAAAAAGACTGATTTTTTTTAGAAAGATGAACGAAAGCAGATAAAATTAAGAAATACAAACGTGATAACCTGTCAATTTGCCAGCTATTTTCACTTTTGTCACGGAAGGTCGGAAGGTACAACGCCTGCAGAAGTGATAGGTATTGGCTTAAACTTTTACCGCCACGAATTTTTAAATTAGTTGGCATATTTTCAGGTGGACTTGTTTGCTTGGTACCCGTTAACATTAAAAGTACATATAAATTTTGTAAAAACATTATTATTAACATATCCTGATGAAAAAGATATAGTACAGATAACACCTGCTTCAACTGGGAAAATCCGAAGCCATATGTTTATGTAAATGTTGTGCTGTGTCCAGAATTTTAAGATATTCATTATTTTTATTGTTAATGTTTATTAACAATAAACAACACCCAACCCAACCCAACCCAAACTTTTTTAATTTCATTCCTAGTTTTTCGATCGCCTCAGAAAAGCATGTATTGTTATACATATTTGTGAATACTGTAACTTTTGTTATGAATGAAATGTGTTGTTTGTATCTTATTGTATTAAGTCATTTTTAAAATGCGTCATACAAAAACAATTTAATAAGCGAACAATCATCAACACTAAAACAAGATGCTAATCCACATAAACGGAGTATCGAATAACTATTTTCGTAAATCGTTAAGATCCGAACTTAGTTTGATCTACTAAAAAATAAAACACATACTCTACTATACATCTGTGCTCTAGCAATGATGTAATTTTTGTAAAGAACCAGATACATATCGTTTCATATTGACAAATTATATTTCAAAACAATTCACCAAATATCTACAGTAATATCGAATAAGATGAGTATGAGTGAAATGGGGCGATGCAAGTTTAGCGGCAGTTAAGCGAGATACGTTTCATATCTGACGATCGTACGACCTGGGACTTTTAAGCCTTATTGTACATATATTTCAACGCAAGCGCACTCAATTTTGGCAACAATAATTACCAAACTGTTTGGGAAACGTCTACTGGTACGCCTGCCAACAACTTCATTATCATTACATAACCACTTAATTAAATGAAACTGCCCTAAATAAGTTTTTTGTTTATATATATATATATATAGTATATATCTGACATTATAGCAATAATTAATTTTGAAGCTACTAATTCGAAACAAACGATCGATAATATCCCATATCGTCCACAAAGTTGATTCGCCGCAAAATACCTAACCTACAACTGTCAGTGTCAACTTAGTGATGTTCAAGTGAGTAATTCATTGCTATTAAGGTGGGCCGTGTGTGAAAAAAAAAATGAATGAAAAATTAGAAAATTTCACACAATCTTGTCATGCAACTTTCAGTATGAACGTGTTTCGTAACGCATTATTTTGGAAAAACCTCGTCAAATCGAAAACGTTCAAGATCATGTCCGTGAGGCAGTATGTTTAATTGTGTTTATTAGCATCCATGTATCTTCCAGGTTCGCCGTCAAGGTGGGTCTCGCCGGAGGCGCCGTTTACTACTTGGCCGACACGGGCGTTTGGAGAGAAAGCACGGAAACGACTAAACTTTACCAGAAGATCTCGACAGCCGTTTCACCGTACGTGCAGGACGCCAAGTCGCAGTTACCAATCGAGGTGAGTTGTTTAATTTTAAAAATCTTCTACTGTTTCGAACTTTTTCAGATCCCCAACTTGCCAGACACTAATAAGATATCTTATTTGACAAAACACTACTGGAACGAGGGTGTCACAACGGCGTTGACGTACCTTGGTAATCTGCCGACACATGTGTCTGAATGGACAAGGAGGGGGATCGATGCTGCCAAAAAGAACACCGAGTTACAAAATTTCGTTAATTCGATGTCTGGCAACCAACAGGTATCCAAGACTTCCGAAACGAAGACCATTGACAGTGCAGAAGAGAAATGATTGTTGTGGTTAATTTAAATGTACATATTCATGTTGTTTTAGAAAAATAAATTGCTTATTTAATAGTTATTTGGTCATTTCTAACTTCAGATCAACAATTGGGTGAGTTATAAAAACATATTGAGATACGGCAAATTAAATATCTTTGGTTGCAAGTTTCTATTAAAATTCCCCTTTAACCCTTTCGTTATGTATTATTTTTAAGATTAGTGCTCCAAATACGGTGTTTTAAATGAATTTTGTATTCGTACGTTCTTTGTATTTAAATCGAATTTAAAAACATATGCATACGTTTTTCGGTATCAAAATTTTCGTATTACTAACACAGAAAAACAATATCATTTTGAAGAAAATATTTTTTATTTGCATAGAACACAAAGTTATATTAGTAACATTTTAAAAGTAAAGTTAAATATAACTTGCAAATTTAATTATTAATTGTAATGCTCCTGGTTAATGGACCTTGGTGTAGTGGGCGTGTGATAACCTGTACTTCAATGCGCCTATTGGATTGACCGATGTCTTCTCGCAGTTTCCACATGGTATTTCGTACACTCCCTGCGTTTCTAATGGAGTTTTCGTTTTTGGATTCCTCAGCATCGTTTCTATCTTCCTGTATGGTCTGAAAGTTGTATCGATGTTCTGTGTACTAAGGATCCTGCTTATCTTATCTTATTGTTGTATTGTTTATTTTATTTTTGTGTTGCATTCAAATGAAAGTCTTGTATTGTTGGTTGCTTTCCGGTGGGTTCTTTCTATTTGAGCACCTTACGAGATCTCTTTTCTCAGGTAATACCGTGGGTGGTAAAAAGGTAGATAATATGGTAAAAAGGTAGGTAATATATATATATATATATATTGTTGTATTGTTTCTTTTTTATTTTATTTTTGTGTTGCATTCAAATGAAAGTCTTGTATTGTTGGTTGCTTTCCGGTGGGTTCTTTCTATTTGAGCACCTTACGAGATCTCTTTTCTCAGGTAATACCGTGGGTGGTAAAAAGGTAGAGGTACTTTAGAGTGTGGTTAAAAACTTATTTATAAACGATAACACAATATTTATTTGATTCTAACTGATTCAAAATTTTTAACACTGGGTGCGCAACAGTTATGCAATTTCTTATACTACGTGTATAACGCGTCATAGAAGGTCAGATTTCGGTAGTTATTATTTTCGCGGACTCTTCTATGGCGGTTGTGAGTGATCTCTAGAGAATTTATTTAAACTAGGGGAATGTGCTGTGGTATTGGATAACAGGTAATTATATATGTTTGAAGTATGAATGTGCAATCTTATAATCTAATCTAACCTTTATATCTAATCGTCTACTTGGAGACGCTTACAAAATGGCGGTCGATGGCGTGGGTTTCACCGGGATTTTAAAACAGGATTCTGGACCTTTTGGGCTGGGGAGCTGCCAGGGCTTCGACCAGGATCGTTAATATTGGAGCAGGAACAGGATTAGGGCATCGGCTTCTTCAATTCAACAATTTTGTTGGGACTTATTTTTTTTACGCAACATGTACTTCCTCTTGGTATTATGGTAAGTTTATTTACTTTTTACACTCTTTCACTAATTTTTAATTTATTTTCTTAGGTACTTCATCGCGAAAACTGGACTTATCTGGACACAATTTACGAAAATCGTCACGACGCTATGTGTACGCTACTAAGTGAAAAATTTATCTCTTTGTTGATTTCTACTTTTGTTTCGGTTCCCATTGGATATTAATTTTGATTGGTGCATATGTAAAACACTTGTTGTCATGCACAGTGGCGCCGTTTTTGAAAGTTCCTCAAACATACATTGTAAATTAGTTCGTTACCGAGGTAATTTTAACCTAATTTATAATTTTTGTCCGATGATGGTTTATTTACTATTTTATTATTATTATATATATATATATATATGAGGATATATGTTGTGTTGACAGTCACCTTTGTGGTGACTGTGGCGAGTCGAGTAGTAACGGCCCCCGCTGTGTGGTACGGGGGTCGGCTGATGATTTAATCAGAATCGAATGGCATGTCATTGTTCTTGGTGAACCGATAACAGATGTGGTTATCGGCAATCCTCGACCTGTCCCCGAAGTAGTGGGTGAACAGTAATTCTGGAACCCTATGTCCAGAAGTCAAGGTATGCTAATATCCAAAGTTACCTGTCCAGTACGCCTATGCGATTCCTTGGGCGCGACATGGGGGCTAACGCCCATTGGTTCTCCCGTAACTCTACGGGTGGGCGACGAACGCGTCAAGTGCAATCTTTCAGGTACACTAGCATGCAAAGATATCCGGAAAATGGGAGTCCAAAGCTGATAAGCCGATTCTAGGATAGCTACTAGAGGCAACGTGGGACTGGGCGAGCCCACGAAAGGGGCCCTGTAAGTAACTCTATGTATCGTGTTGGCTGTATTGTAAAATGTGCTATTCATGTGGTGTCATTGTTGCCATTGCTTTTGCCATGATGTGTGTAATGCTTTTAGAGTGTGCTCTCTCTAGCACTTTATTTGACGGGATGATAGTTTGGCGATAAACGGTGAGTTGACAATTATTCTGCTGGATCCATTTAATTATTAATAATAATCGAGTAATCGAAATAAACGCCTATCTAACAATTGGTATTTCCAGCAATGGATTAGTTGACCAATACTCAACCTCTTTAAGTTTTTTTACTCTACACATCGTTAAACCAATAAAGCACATAAACGCTTCTCTTTTTAATTCACTTTGTCTTTTAAGAATTGCTTGTTATCTTTCCAAAACTTTATAATATTTGTTAAATTCTTCAACCATTTTCCCAATCAAATCGTTATGATTAAACAGCTCTTCAAAAACTACTAATGTGTGGAATTTATACTAATATTTGGATTTTTTTATCCCCACTTTAATTGGTTTCAGTAAAATCATAATAATTAGGGATCCAAGTGGGGGAAACATTGGAACTATCATATACTTCTACATTTTCATCTTCACTACCTAATTCTTCAATTTCACAATCCATGTCATCCATCAAAATCACTTCATCGTCACTTTCCCCGCTAGACTGAAATTGTTCAGAATATTCCAATTCTTTTTCTGTTAGAATTTTTCGTCTGTGCATTATGTATGCTAGAAAACAAAACAAAATATTTAAAAATAAAATAAGTATAAAAATATTATTTATATCTATAATCATTAAAAAATATAATAAGTATAATGGTATAATTCAAAATAAAATTTGAAAGACTTGCCAATTCAAATTTTAAACACAAAGTAACACAACACAAAAATAGGTCCGGTATGAACAAAAGTCAAATATTAAGGCAATGCTTTGTTACATCGGCATAATTTAAAAAAAAACGTGACCTGGTTTTCCATAATTGGAGAGAGATAATACAAGCAGAAGTGTATCTGAAGTAAAAATATTCCGAATTCATACACAATGTTAACAAGTTTGCTGTAAATTTGAGAGATCCCAAAACTAATTTAGCACCGATTTTATATGCATGTGTATGTTTTTATAGAATATTAAGCTATGTTTGAAGAATGTGAACTTTAAGGAAAACTAGAGGTATATCGTTTTCTGCAAAATATATGGAAAAGTTTGTTAAAAAATCAACGTTCAAATAATTTTTTATTCTTCGTAATCTAACTCTATGATTCAACGTGATATACGGGGTTTGAAGACGTGTTCGATGATGAAATCCCATGACCGGTTCATACATTTGAATAAATATATAGTGATTTTTATAAGTAAAAATACCTGATGAGAAATAATTTTTTTATTTAGATTACAATATTCGTATAGTGTTATGGGGAGGATTATATGTAATTAGTAATTTTTATTCATCTCAAATTCGAGTATAATGTCAATGATGCCTGATTTAAGGGATTAATCTTATCGTCTACAATCAATAATAAGGTGCTATATCACGGAACATAAAAAATGTTGAACATGTTGAAATGTTGAAATCAGAAATATCTGCGAGTTTAAATAACATTTCATGTTTATCAGATACAATGCATAATGGTCGTTTGAAAATCGACGATGACAAACGTAGGTTGGGTCATTGATTTGATCTTCCATGTGTGTCGCATTGTTTGCTGCAGGAGAAGACTTCATGTAATTCCCAACTTCTGACTACAACGTCCAGATCTCGACCCTTAACATTGTTTTTCAATAATCGCAATTTTTTAGCATCAGCTACTTGAACATGAGGCATTTTACAAAATATTTTCGAAATTTTAATATTCGGTTTTTCACCATTTTTCGTCGTGATCTCCCGAACTTCTAACTACTACCAATTCTTGCCGTATATTTAACGAAATTTTATGCAAATCTTCACAAAATCCCAGTAGATTTAAGGGAAAAAACGCTAAAATTGCCTACACCATCGGCTATTTGACTATTGTTGTGGTCGATGTGATTCCAACCGGCATTGTGATGTCGAATACATTAATTGTTTTTGAATTTCTAACACGATTTACTTCCTCAAAGTTCATATCGAATATCATCGAATAAGATTGCAAACACTGTTATTAATAAAATATGTTGCTTACTTTATTTTCAAAAACGACTGTATAGGACATGGTAACAGGAAGGGTAACATATAAATGTCTTGCCTTTGAATTGGAAAACGTATTTCATCAAATTTATTTATACCAGTATTTGCATATGAAGAATGACTATGCATTTCACAATTTATAATTGTGAACTATGTGTCCGCTACAACATGTTCGCCAATATTCAATATTTTGTTTTCACAATAACGATTTTGAGGTAGTATTATTGTCTTAGATGTTTCGATGTTCTTGTTCCTCCCGGTAAAAATGTAGGCATCCGCTAATTTAATGCGGTATAAAAATAAAACTAAAGGGGGAAATAAACATATTAATTCCGGCCGTGCTTACATACATTGGTTTAATATACCCGACGCGTTTTGAAATCTGTAACTATTGCGTCCGGAAAGAAAATTCTATCGAACCCGATAAGCCGGAAATAAACGAACATGTGTGTTTTGAAATTGCTTAATCGATACTTTTTAACGCCCGTTGTTCGCCGGATGTAGCTATTTGTTTAGTAGATTAATTGAAATACCGAGCACTACGATTTCAGGATTAGCGCTAAAAGGGCGGTGCGATACTATCCGCACTTGGGCTGCACTCCCCGCTACAATTAAAAATATTTGAGAATTTGATTTTTAAGAGAAAGTAAGAACGAGAAACAGTCAGTCATCCGCTACCCCTTTGCAAGATACCATTGCGTGGACTCCTCCGAAAAAGAGTAAAGTCGTAACGGGACTTCTTCGGGAAAAGAAGTCGGTACCCCTGCTGCTTTGGAAAGCAGTGAATCAATGACAATGTCGCGCGCTTTAAGTTAAATTATCGAAGTTTGGAGTCATCCGGTGCCCCTTCGGAAGGCATCATTGGGTGGACTCCTCCGAAAAGGAGTTAAGTCATTGAAGATGTCACGCAGTGTTGACTTAAACTATCGAAATCTAGACTAACTTTTCGGAAAATAATTAAAATTAATCGGTGTCATTTAAAGTTTAAACGTGTATAAGTGGAAAATGCTATTATTATAATTCAAATATATTATTTGATTTTGTTCACGAATTTCTGGTAAAAATAAAGTTGTGGTGAAAGAAGAATAAACAGAGTCGAATTTCCCTCTTTCACTCCATTGGGATTTATTAGGATCAAAAGGAACTGTTAAGAAATTTTTGTTTGTAATAAATGCGAAATTATGTGGGTTCTGTTAATTACTATTTTTTTGATTTGACGAATTAATAATAGAAAGGGCTAGTGTTCTTTCCATCCTCTAAAGTAAATAATTAAAAAAGTATAAAGGTGTTATGGAGGATCGTTTTTTCGGCCGTGCTACCCCACTGGATAAAAGATTCCTACGCTCCGAAGGAAGCCTTTTGGTGACCGAGTTCCCGGAACTTTTCCCGATTTTCGGGATCACGTTCGGTTTACGATTCCGAAACGGACGCGCGGGCCGAAGTTCACAAAAAAGAACCATTCCAGGTTTATATGGTCGTAAGTACAATCCTTTACCAATAACTTTAGCAATAGCCTCTTGCATCACTTAAGGCCCAAGCCTAAGACCATTAAATATGGGTATCAAGGATTTTTAGAATTTGCACTACTCGAGCAGCAGATTTAATTTTAGTTTTTATTTGTGCCAATTTTAAGGCTATTCCATTCCGATTGCATCAAGTAATGTAGAAGATTGCTTTTGAACAATTGCCTTCATAATTTTCCTATTTGCTTTTGAAAAGCATAGCTTCTTGACATTTTTAGATTTACGTTTCGATGAACGTAGTCTTCGTTATATCTTCGACATCTTTCCACTTTAAATGTAAAAAGAACACTAACAGTATACTGAAGTATTACACGTTATAATAGGAATATTATTGTAAAACCACTCTAGAGGCAGGAAAAAGAGCTAATTTTATGAATTTATCTTGGGAGTATGACAAGCGTAATAGAAATTCTTCTCAGAGGGTTCATTAAGCATATGTTGAAGTACAAAAAACATTTTTTTTATTGTCGTCCCTCGTACAAATTGGGGCGATAAAGCCCGTCGTCCCGAACACCTATTTTAAAAACACCGAAACGGGAGAACGAATTTCTCGGCTTGTATCAGTCACGGAGCAAAAAAAATAAACAAATTTATAATCTATGCACATTTGGCTTTGGAAGTACGTAGGGGTTTTCTTTTTTATCATTTTTTGTGGAAGTTGTGCACTTTTTAAGGAATTAATCGATATTTTGCAGTAAAAATGAGTGATATTCATAAAACAAAAAGTTTACAGCCAATCAAACGTACTTCCATAGATAACACTATTGTGAAGCTACTGTGTAAATTTTAAATGGATCCATGCAATAGTCTCCGAGAAATCTGTCCTCCCAGTTTGGAAAAAGTAGTTTCGAGACAAACGCGTTTAAAGTTTCATAAACACGCCTGCACGCGCTATGAAACGCTGCGGTCGATCGATAATTAAACCCTTTAACATTGCTCTTCCACTATAAATCAATATTATATATTATTTTTATGAAAAATGAAAAAATCGTGTTGTTGAAAATCCTAGAGTGGTTTTACCCCTTAAATGCTGACTTTTCTAAATGCATTATCAGTATTTTCATTAGCACATTCTTCAATTTTATTCAGTTTACATTTTTTAAGACTGTGTATTGAATTATTACAAGTTCATTCATATTTTTTTGTTTTATATAACAATATCGCTTTGCATTGTTGTTGTTGTTTCATATTTCTCGTCCCAAAAATTCGATGTCGTGCATTTACTCGATTCTCATTTTGTTAATTGTTTATAATCACCACTACGTTCCTCAATATGTTCTAATTTTCATTTTCGTCTTACCACCGCATTGTTGAAATCATGGATATCAACATCCATAGGTTCACCATCACCGCTATCATCATCATAATCTTCATTGACAGGTTGTTCATTATATTCCATTCGTCTTTTGTTAGTTGATGACTAGGCTTTAGTTTTCTTTTTAATAATCTCCTTAGTTTTTTTTTCCACCGTGCCGTTATTTTTTTTTATTTCCCCGAACTGGTGGTGGTTTATTTGTTTCTAGAATATTGACATAACAATATTCGTAAGAGAAGTTTCAATAGCGGTCTTTGTTTTCTCTAGCGTTTTGAAAACGTTATTGTTGTTGTTGTTTAAAACAATTCAATTTCAATTTTGTATACACTGCAGTTTTCACACATAAAGCGGCATTTTTTTTCACCGAATGTTGCGTTCTTAAATCTAAAACGCATGTTTCGCTAAAATATTATCGGCTTTGTGTCGAAGGTTCAAGTCGTTTTCTTTAGAACATGCAATATCGTGATCTTTGCAGGCTCCGTCTAAACCGTTTATATCACCGTGTGTGTGTATCTAACCGTTTTTGAAAGTTTGTACCTGGTCCACAGAATCGGTAAGTGGGTATATGAAATTTGAGGGTAATTTATTAATTAATGAATTAATTAATAGTTCAATAAACCATCTCCTGTTGTATAGTATTTCATACATATAGCGCCGATATTTTTGCAGAAATAGATTCCCTAAAATGCATACGAATGTAGCATTTTAGGGAATCAGTTAGGGGTTAAGTACGGGGCGTCATTTTAAATGAAGAGGGAGCTTAACAAAGGACATAGTTGTGTTTGGCAGTTCGCACAGTAACGAATATGTGTTACCACTTGCAGTGGCGTGCAAAAGGGTGTGTTATAAAGATGTGAACACAGAGTTGTGTGTAACTTTGTATAGTTTTGTGAGTTGTGTTAAAGGACGATGCATGTATTCGAGAGCAGTGGCGTTGGTAAGACATAGTTGTCTGTATATTATTTATGTATCATGTGGTAAAATTCATCGCCCAGACAGTTTGATTGGTTCAGGCCGTCTTCGGACAACGTCATGTTAAAAATTCGCGGTACGAGTTCCATACGACTTACAAATACACTTATAAATTGTAAATATTCGGTGAGAAAACTTTCAATCGATTAATTAATTTGGTAGTAGAGCTTAGTTTGAGTTCGTTGTATCTTCGATACGTTAACAAACTTCAGTTTTGCAATGTGTAATGCGAAACGCTATCGTAATATGTTGCAAATTTCTATAGACCAACTACACGATGGTGAGCTACGGGAGCACAAGCAACTTATCGGTTCATTTAAGCCAATTATGATAACAGTGTTATCGGGAAAGAACGTTTTGCAGCAAGATCGTCAGATCTTACCCCTCTGGATTATTTTATATTTGGTTCTTTAAAAAACACCATTTATCACAATCGATTACACACAGGATGAATTAAAAGAAGCGACAGAAGGTGCTGTGCAGAAACTAACAGCTGCATGCGGTTTTTGAAAGCATGAAAAGAAAAGTAGATGCATGTATGCCAATGGTGGCATATAAATAAAAAAATAAATCAAATACTATAATATAGTTTTTTTTTATATATTATGTAGTCAATTATTGCTAAACTATCATAATTCTTGTAAACATTTCCTCTCACTT
Source organism: Geotrupes spiniger (assembly GCA_959613385.1). Taxonomy (NCBI): domain Eukaryota; kingdom Metazoa; phylum Arthropoda; class Insecta; order Coleoptera; family Geotrupidae; genus Geotrupes; species Geotrupes spiniger. The sequence continues at coordinate 37,124,030 of OY390737.1, forward strand.
CAAAAGAAATAATTTGACAATTATAAATAATTTTTAAATTGGTTCTAAACTTGTAAGAAGAGAAGTTAGCTACTGTAGTGCACATCTAATCTGTGCCGGGGGGCACATATTTATTAAAGGCATATTTTGTTAGAGCTGCCAAGTCGTCCATTATTGATCACCCTGTAGTTTCCAATTGATAATAGCGTGACGCCTTTGAAATAAAACTTAGTTCAAAATATAAATATTGCACATTATTAACTTATTGTGATATAGTAACAGAAGTTAAAACTTAGTTCAAATTGTAGTTTTTCTTTAATTGCAACAACCTGAATCATTGAAAAAACTGGACCACTCATTAATATATTCAATAAAATTAAGGATAGTATTTTTATTTCTTTAATTGCAAGTGAATTTTATACTGCCATGCTGGCAATTTAAAACATTAATAATATGTAATAATATCGAGGGGGGTAATCGTTCAACCAAAGACTTCAGTCAAATCAACATTTTAATTTAGCTAATTAATAATAAATGTATTGAATGAATACCAACAGTTTCTTTCGGTTCAATGTACAGTTGCGGTCACGGAATTTCGGGCAGTACGTACATGAATTTGACTGACATGAGGTGTGAAATAGGCTTTAGATATCCTAACTAGTGATGCAGAAAAAGTATCTATCCGTTACTTGAGTACTCGGTACCCGACGAAATCCGAAGTAACGAATATGAAGATAGAAACTTATTCGTGATTAGTTACTTTAGGTACATTTCGTTTTCGTTATGCGCAGCGCCGATCGCCACACTACCTATTAAGTAATTGAAGGGTAATTGGTAAGTATTTTGTAGATACCGATGTTAGCACTATTTTTTTACTTTGTGGTGCCCTCTTACTTCGAGTAGGTGAAGTACGAAGATCTCTGTTTTAATAATGAATTGCAGTTTACATCTTAGTTTAAGCAATTTTTATTTGAATCGCTTGAATGGAAATATGTATGTTATTCCCCGAATACCCGAAGCTATACAAAGAATCTTAAACGTTTTTTACCAATTTAAGCCATTCATTCGTTGCAACTAGCGTCATATAGAAAGTGATTTTGTGAAATACCTGTGATTTTGTGACAAGATTTCAGTTGTAATTGAATATTTACCTGTATCAAAAATAGATGAGTATTACAAATAATGTATTTAGGTTTCTCTGAAAATATAATTTAGTACATAAAACAACAACAATTTAATAATGATGACTTAACAGTCATTTTGCAGTTTTACATTTTAATTTTTGAAATATGTTTCATCAGAGGACAATGACTACATCTTTATCGGAACCGCAATCAAGATACAGAAGAAGTTCAATTTGGATTCATTTCACTGCTGTTTCAAATGAAAAAGCGAGGTGCAATTTATGCAAATCAACATATTCCTATAAAGGAGGCACAACTTCGAATTTAAAAAAGCACCTTCAATCCAGGCATCCCACTTTTCTATTAGGCGAAACTACATCTAGTGATCCTGTGTTTTCACCTGCTCTGAAACAAACTTTAGGCACATCAGCTGAAGGTATAAAATATAACACTTTTTCATTTTCTTGTTTTTATTAAATCAGGGCATTTCAATTACAGCTGTCCCATCTACATCTGCCTCTACTTGCTCCTTATTATCAGATGCACCTAGCTCAGCTTCCACGTCAACTTCAAATTGGCCAACAGAAACTCATCCCAAAAAAATAAAGCAACAGGCAAGCTTAGGAGGTTTTTTTCTCGCCCAATTACTTTGTCCCGCCAACAAAAAATAAATAATCTTATTTTAAACATGATTGTGAAAGATCTTCAGCCCTTTTCAATTATACAAGATGAGGGCTTTAAAGAATTACTTAGAGAACTTGAACCATCATATAAAATGCCTAGTAGATTCACTTTTACTAGTTCCCTGTTGCTTCAAAAATACGATAAAGTTGCGGATCAATTAAAAATATTGTTGAACACAGCTGCATTTGTAACTTTGACTACAGACGCGTGGACATCTATCTCCAATCAAAGTTACATTGGAGTCACCGCCCATTTTATTACATCAGATTTTATTTTCCATTCTTGTTTGCTTGATTGTTTTCATTGCATTCTTAGTCATACTTCCCAAAATTTAGCAGATGAGGTTCGAAGTGTTGTAAATAGATGGAACATTCAAGACAAATTTTTTGCTGCCACAACAGATAATGCTGCCAATGTAGTGAGCTCTATTAAATTATGTGCATGGACTCATATTCCATGTTTTGCCCATACGATTAATTTAATTGTTCAAGGTAGTCTTACCGAGATTGGTGAAATTCAACGCAAAGTAAAATCAATTGTTGAATATTTTCATAGAAGCACACAGGCTACTGAAAAATTAATTAAAACACAAAGTCATTTGAACCCAAATTCTGTCCCATTAAAGCTAAAAAATGACGTGGTTACTCGATGGAATTCGACGTATTACATGTTTGAAAGAATTATTAAAATACAGGACTTTCTGGCCGCTACTATCGGATTACTACATAATCCTGTTGAGTTGTTGTCAGAAAATGATTGGATTAGTTTAACCGAGACTTGTAAAATATTGAAACCATTTGAACAAATTACAAGGGAAATGAGTTCTGAGAAATCAGTAACACTTCCAAAAGTTCTCAATATTGTTAGAGGATTAATATTAGTTTTAGATAAATTTAAAGAAAGTACCACTACATTGTCAGGTAAAAATCTAATTAATAAAATGTTGGAAGCGATTGGAAATAGATTCGTAAACATTCAATTCAACGAAACACTGGCAAAAACTGCCTTTTTGGATCCCAGATTTAGAGAGGGAGCATTTAGTTCTGATGCCGCCTTAGAAAGAGTTAAAAAAAAATTCAGGATGAAATAATCCACTTAATAAATAAAGAACGGGAACAAAAAGAGACATTTGCTTCCACTTCTCATTCCAATGATGATATTGTTACACATAATAAAGATGATAGTATTGCTGATGAAGATTTAGTTTGGCAAGAATTTGACAAAAAGAGTACCTCAAAAAAAGTGGAAAGCCCCACTGCATTGGCTATCATAGAATTTAGGGCATACTTGTCTGAGGAACCGTTACACCGAAAAAAATATCCTCTCGAATGGTGGAAGGCTAGGCAAGCAGTTTACCCTACACTATGTAAACTGGCTAAAAAATATTTAAGTATTGTAGCGACGTCGACCAAAAGCTGGCCAGTTAATTTCAGACAGACGTAACAGACTGAAAGGGAAAAATGTTGAAAAAATCATGTTTTTACATTGCAATCAACAATTATTTTAGTTTAGTTAGTTTATATAGATTAGGCGGAAAATAGACAGCAGTTTTTCATTTACTTTCTTTTTGTTATTGTTTGTTAATATTGTTATTATTATTTTGTTTTATTATTATAAAGTGAATTGATGTTGAGTATTTTTTTAAATACCTTTACTAATTTTTTTTTTACTAATCTCTTCAGTTTTTTCCTCAGACCAGATTTAAATTACCTACATAATTCATTCAGAAGCATGTATGAGTCACTGTTTTAGAATAGTCTTCGCTCCAGTATTCATATATAGGTATGTATGTACCTATACTTTGAAGGAATACTGAAAACAAAGACATATTCTGTAAGAAAGTACATATGTACCTCTTATGCATGTTAGAATAAGAATACTCGTATCGATTCAGCTTCCGGTAAGATTAAATGCAAATGAGTACTCAGTAACGAATACAAAGTAACGAGTAATGTACCTAAAACTAACGATTAGTTACAAGTACCGAAAAGTAACGATAATCTGCATCACTAATCCTAACCTAACTTTAAACTGTCACTGTTACTGCGAGAGTTGAAGAAATGACATAGGCTGTTTTAAGAATTGAGTATGAGTTGTTATTTAAACTATATTAAGCAAAGAACAATGACAATAAGTAAGTAAAAAATCCGCGGTGGTCCGCACGAAACTTTCTTATACTAAGTTATACTATGTTTTTCGAAAAAACTTTTCAAATGAAAGTTATTTAAAATATCAATATCTATAATTTATGTAAGAATATTTTTTTCCGTAACGTGTACCGTTTTCGAGATATGGAAAAAGGTGATAAGAGTAAACCATCACTTAGGGCGTTTTCCTCTTTGCTACATACAAATGTTAAGTTTAAAGTTTCAGAGCTCTAGCTATAATAGTTTGGACGCTAGAGCGCGCACAGACACACACATACAGACGTCATTCCGAAAATAGTCAGAAACGATTCAGGGGACCTCAAAACGTGTATATCCGTTGAAATCTCGAGGTCGAAATTTTTCATGATTCCTATACTTACTTATACATAAAGTATAAGTAAGTAAAAATCCGCGGTGGTCCACACGAAACTTTCTTGTACTCAGTTATACTACGTTTTTCGAAAAAAAAAATCAAATGAAAGTTGTTTAAAATATCAATATCTATAATTTATGTAAGAATATTTTTTTCCCTAACGTGTACCGTTTTCGAGATATGGAAAAAGGTGATAAGAGTAAACCATCACTTCCGGTTGAGAGATTGCGTTCAAAATGGGACGTTTTCCTCCTTGCTACATACAAATGTTAAGTTTAAAGTTTCAGAGCTCTAGCTATAATCGTTTGGACGCTAGAGCGCGCACAGGCACAGACACACAGACGTCATTCCGAAAATAGTCAGAAACGATTCAGAGGACCTCAAAACGCGTATATCCGTTAAAATCTCGAGGTCGAAATTTGTCATGATTCCTATACTTACTTATACATAAACTATAAGTAAGTAATAGGGGAAAACAATATTTTATTTAATGTAACTTTTGGCTTTTTCGCGTCAAGGTTATGTGCTATGTCAAATGGATGACATGTAATTGCCAATAAAACTGTGCTTTTGACGACAACAGATCGTCATAGATAAAATAAGAAGGTATAGAATGCAAACTCAAGGTTATTTTTTAGGCTTGAAGCTATCTATCGGTTTGTGGTGGGTTCAAAATTGCAAAGCCTGCTATGCGATTATTGCAATTTCATATGCCATTTCATTTTATTTTTAAATTCAAAAATAGGCAAGAACAACACAATTTCATTTACGATTTTTTAATTTTTATTTCTTTTTGTAACATGCAACAGCTTCATTATATGCTTTATTTTGATAATGCGTTAACCTCGTATCTTTGCCGCTTAATATTAAATTTAGACCTTTAGCGTATGAGAATATGGTTAAATTAGCAATTTTATTTATGATTTCAGTTTCAAGTTTTTCTTTATGGACAGATGTAAACGAAAATTTAACGTGGTGGGGAATTACACTATTAATATTATGTTTAGCATTTTTAAAAGAAGTAATGTTGGCCAAAACGATTTTTGCTGTTATAAATTTTGTTAATATTTTTGATAAATTCTGTTACAATATTTAAGTTTCCTATAGTGATCGTCATAGTCTCTTTCATTTATTAATTGGTGACTTGTCTCGTCAGGTGAAAAGTATATTTTTTTAAATTTTCCCAACCCATCCAGAAACCTAACCAATTATACTTTTGTAGATATTTTTTTCCAGGTCAAAGATTTTGAGTTTTGAAATATATATATATATATATATATATATATATATATATATATATATATATATATATATATATATATATACACACACACACACGTTAAAGGTCTCCGTTGAAATTTCATTTGTGACATAAGGAATGTGTTGCATTTTGTCAAGGAGTCCTCTAATATTAAACAAATCTGGTATGTTAGTATTCTCACAATTGGCGCCTATTGATTTGGAACCAAAAAAGTCTCGTATAAGCAATGATTTAAAACTGTCCCTGAAGTAAAGTGCCGTTGGATTTACTGCACGACATTAAATTTTGAACTGATGATGTATCTGCGGCGCAAGGCATCACTTCGTCACGCAGAACAAGTATTTCGTCTTTTGGCGTTTGATCTAAAAAAGTTTCTATGCTAACCTTTTTTTACATATGTACGATTAAACTTACTGTAGGAAGCCTTTATGGTGGGTATAGCGGTATTCCGCAGCAAATTCATTTTTTCAAAGTGTAGACCACATACAGTATGCTGATTGTATACTTTCCAACGGTCCAGTGTGAGCAATTAAGGATTATCTGCCCGCTTCAACCACTCACTAAAACGCTCCGGGTATTTCACAGGATTGGAAAATCTATGCCTAGTTGCGCCGTGACGGTAACATGTACGCACACTGCACAGTCGGATTATTTTTGTATTTATTTTTATAAAAAAGCTTATAAAAGTCAGACTTGTGTCAAATTATTTGTACAAGACCACTTCGATTTGATTATAAAATAACGCGGCAAATATGCGCCATCTTACGGCGTGTGGAAGGTGCAATTCCTAGTGGCACAAAATTTGTCGCTGCTTTGCATTCTATACCTTCTTATTTTATCTATGACGATCTGCATTCGTAACGAACAGCAACCTCGTTCAACAATTGTATTACACAATGCAGGACGATCTGCCACTCATTCGACAACCGGCTTTGGCCTTATTCGGCGAAATCATCAAGCTGTGTTTTCCGTTCATCGTCGATCAAATCCACGATTACATCCCCGTTATCATCGAGAATTTGGATAAGAGATTCGACGGATCGTGCAACAACGCCGCTTGGGTCATCGGCAAATTATGCATGGCCATGGGGAAGAACATCGAGCCGTACGCCGGGCAAATCTTCGAGCATTTCGTCGAAATTTTGCAATGTACCAGCGGGTCGAAGGCGATGTACCAAACCGTTGCGATATCGTTCTGCACATTGGGGTTGGTCTGCCCGGACGATATAGCCCAGCAGCTCGGAACGATCCTGAGACCGTCGTGCCAGGCGATTCGCAACGTGTGCGACTGCGACGAGAAGGAGATCGGGTTCAGGGGGCTCTGCGAGCTGATCGTCCGGAATCCCGGCGCGTTGGTCAACGATTTCATTTACTTCTGCGACGCGGCCGCCTCGTGGAACGCGCCCCGGCCCGACCTCAAAGAGATGATCAAGAGCATCCTCGTGTCGTTCAAGGAGCAGTGCGGCGACAACTGGCCGCAGCTGTACGAGCAGTTCCCGCCGATGCTGAAGCTGCGGCTGGGTCACCTGTACGGCGTGTGAATGAGGAAAGAGGCCTAGGTCACGGGGAACTGAATGATGGGTGGGCACGCGCCTGGCTTTTTCCGCGGTTTTTCTACGCCGGGTTCTATGCAGATCGTCATAGATAAAATAAGAAGGTATAGAATGCAAAGCAAGCGACAAATTTTGTGCCACTAGGAATTGCACCTTCCACACGCCGTAAGATGGCGCAGATTTGCCGCGTTATTTTATAATCAAATCGAAGTTGTCTTGTACAAATAATTTGACACAAGTCTGACTTTTATAAGCTTTTATAAAAATAAATATAAAAATAATGCGCTGTGCAGTGTGCGTACATGTTACCGTCCCGGTGCAACTAGGCATAGATTTCCCAATCCTGGGAAATACCCGGAGCGTTTTAGTGAGTGGTTGAAGCGGGCAGATAATCCTCAATTGCTCACACTGGACCGTTGGAAAGTATACAATCAGCATACTGTATGTGGTCTACACTTTGAAAAAAATTAATTTGCTGTTAATAATTATTAAGTGCGGAATACCGCTATACCCACCTTAAAGATTTCCTACAGTAAGTTTAATAGTACATATTTAAAAAAAAGGTTAGCATAGAAACTTTTTTAGATCAAACGCCAAAAGACGAAATACTTGTTCTGCGTAACGAAGTGATGCCTTGCGCCGCAGACACATCATCAGTTCAAAATTTAATGTCGTGCAGTAAATCCAACGGCACTTCACTTCAGGGACAGTTTTAAATCATTGCTTATACGAGACTTTTTTGGTTCAAAATCAATAGGCGCCAATTGTGAGAATACTAACATGCCAGATTTGTTTAATATTAGAGGACTCCTTGACAAAATGCAACACATTCCTTGTGCCATAAATGAAATTTCAATGGAGACCTTTAACGTGTGTAAATATATTTCAAAACTAAAAAACTTTGAACTGGAAAAAAATATCCACAAAAGTATAATTGGTTACGTTTCTGGATGGGTTGGGAAAACTTTAAAAAATATAAACTGTGATATTTGTAAATCTCACATTTTTTGCGACTTTTCACCTGACGAGACTGGTCACCAATTAATAAATGAAAGAGAGTATGACGATCACTATAGCAAACTTAAATATTGTAACATAGAATCTATCAAAAATATTAACAAAATTTATAACATAGCAAAAATCGTTTTGGCCAACTTCTTTTAAAAATGCTAAACATAATATTAATAGTGTAATTTCCCACCACGTTAAATTTTCGTTTACATGTGTCCATAAAGAAAAACTTGAAACTGAAATCATAAATAAAATTGCTAATTTAACCATATTCTCATACGCTAAAGGTCTAAATTTAGTATTAAGCGACAAAGATACGAGGTTAACGCATTATCAAAATAAAGCATATAATGAAGCTGTTGCATGTTACAAAAAGAAATTAAAATTAAAAATCGTAAATGAAATTGTGTTGTTCTTGCCTATATTTGAATTTAAAGATAAAATGAAATGGCATATGAAATTGCAGTAATCGCATATCAGACTTTGCAATTTTGAACCCACCACAAACCGATAGATGGCTTCAAGCCTAAAAAATAACCTTGAGTTTGCATTCTATACCTTCTTATTTTATCTATGCAGATCGTCGACAATTAGCGACATCTCCTGAAGCCGTTGTAAAATATGTGTGATGTTTCAAATGTCAAGGCACGACGTTTCAAACGTCAAGCAAATTCATCAATCTGGTCGATCGATTAGTTAGCGCGCCGCGTCAGTCTAAAGCGGGCTACTCACACGCCTGCCGCAGGGGCAATCTAGGGTATAAAAGTGGGGATGCCTCCTTAATTGTGATGTGTATAGGCAAGCAGGGGCAATTTTGTAATACGAATCGAGTTGCCCCTGCCGCCGTACGTCATAGATTGCCCCTGCGGCAGGCGTGTGAGTAGCCCGCTTAACGCAGCGACAAGATTTTGCTAACCGCAAAAAAACTAATAACGGCTAACTGCTGTTTAAAAAATTTCAACCGGTTAAGCCATAACAGTGTTCAAAGATAATTTAATGCTTGCAAATGGCTTGTTTTGTGAATAATTTGGTCAGAACGCTTTAATCAATTAATGAATTACGTTGTAGAACTTAGTTTGTATCAGATGTATCTTTGATAGATAATTGCATTTTATCGACAATATTGTCGATATATTATTTTATTTTGTAAATGTAATTAATGTATTTCTGAAAATCAATTTAACAATAATAAACTAAAAAGACAGAGGCATGCTGGTTTTTATAATTCTGAAAGAAAATACAACAAACAGGAATATAATTGTTATAGTTAGGATAAAATTCTGTTCTATAAATATCAAATTCTATAGACTGTTTGGAAATACTAATTTTGACGCCTGATAATAGTACTTTATTACTTTAAAGTTCAAGTGAATTTTATACTGCCATACTGGCACTTAAAAACATTAATAACATATAATATATCAAGCGGTGTAATTTCACTAATTAATAATAAATGCAGGTAAACCAACAGTTTATTTCAGTTCAATGCAATAATAATGAATGTCGTATATATATATTCCGCAATTGTTAAGAATGTAAATACCCAAAATGTTACCGAATAACCTGAAATGCTTATATCAAACACAAGGTCAATTGTCGCAAATTGGTAGAAATGGTGGGAAACTGTAAAAAAATATAAGCAATAATTTATTTAAGGTTATGTTTTATGTCAAGTTGACATTGAATTTCCAATAAAACTTTGCTTTTGACGACGTGCAGTTACATTGTCACTGTAAAATATGTTGTTGCAATTCTGTTAAGGTATTTTTTAATTTTGTTCACGATTTAACATTGTCAATTTGACAAGTTAAAATTGTGCTTGATACGAAGAGAGAAGCTTGTTTGACATTGTGGCATTTTCTCTCAGAAACATGCGCTTCGCTTAGGCTAAAAATTAGTGTAATTTTTATTCACATAGTGGGAACATTGGACAATAAACTATGCAAAATGACAAAATGCACGTCATCTTGAAACAAGATGGCGCCACTCTATTTCGGGAACGCGTGAACCTGTCAAGCTGACATTTTGCATACACAACAATGACACGATTAATTGCATAGTTGCATAGTATTAAAAATGTAAACTTCTTGATCTAACATTATTCCTTTACTTTTTATAAATACAATTTAATCTCTAAGTGCCTTTTCACACACAGCCGGTGCCGGGCAGTCGGTACCGACTGTCTGGTGGCAAGTGTATTGAGTCTTATGAGACCTTTCACACGTAGTAATTTTGCCGACTACCCGGTTCTCATAAGATTCGATATAATTGCCGCCGGACAGTCGGTACCGACTGTCCGGGACCGGCTGTGTGTGAAAAGGCACTTATTGTTCCTCTTGATTCCTAAATCCCATATTAAATGAAAGAGGGTTTATTTGTCTCTGGTTATTTCCTTTTTATTAATTAACCGATTAATAAATGTAATTTTTTTGCCATCTAATTTAGACTTATTAAATTCCTAAACAAATGACTTATAACTAGATAAATAATTCGATTTTCATCTGAGGCTCGCTCTATTAAACTCGCTACTCTCTCCCGCAATCAAACTTTTTTTTGGGTATATCTTGCACCCTCCATTTTCTTTGGAGGTCCCTTCATTGGAGCTACGCATTTAGTTCGATTTAATCACCTACATTAGTTTGGGTATTTTTGCCGATCATTTAGACGTTGCAACTTTTAATCTTCAGACACTTAAAGTACACATAAGATTTCCGATGCTGACAATAAGCACGTTTCAAATAAGTGACAATCTATTGTTTGAAATAAACTGTCAGGAAGTTATTATCGGGACTTTAAACAGAGCCGTATTTAATTAATATATTATTCCCCTTTTTCTGGCTGAAATAGTCGGTGGCTGTCTAGATAAATGTTAAATATAAGTAACCTTAGCATCAAAGAGGTTTGATTAATCTACTTATAATGAAAATAAAATACGAAGTCACAGAATTATGGTGCTATCTTAATGATACATGCTTGTAATTTCATATGATTTCATATGGTTTGAAATAAAAAAATAGGTTAAATTAGCTAGCTTAGCTAGTGAGTGGTTAAAATACTCCACCGGCAAATAGAAAAGAAAATCCCTATATGTTAACTGTTGTACTATATTAAAGAAACCAATGTCTATTTCTCGTAATTGTTCAAAATGATTTAAAAATATCTCGTGACGATTCAGGTACATTGAAAAATATTGCCAGTACATGTCCATAAACAAATTTATGTTCAGAATTAAAAATATCCTTTCTCCAAGCAGGGGCTACCTTCGAGCCATGCCGTTTTCTTTTACTTAATAAATTTTGATACGCCGAAAGTTTCTTTTTCTGTTACGTCTTGGGACATTCAAAAAAGAAAAATACTCAATTGTAATAAATTTTATTCGAAATATTCAAAATGAGTATATAAATTTTATATTAAAAAGAAATACAATAAAACACAATTGTTCTATGAACATTGTATAAGTTCACTAACTAAAATAATAGGAAATAAAATGTCGAATTATTAAGAACAATATACAAATACACATAAAAGTTTTAACGAAATAGCTAAAAACTGAAATGTTCTTTTCATGACAGTAAATAAATTCAATATTGTTGAGGAGTAAAGTTATCGCACGTCGATAGGCTCACTGCACATGCGTGAGCAAAAACTTGGTATTAACTTAAGACGCCGGAGCGCACTACTTGCGTTACCGGTAAATTTTAGTTAGTTGGTCCGTGACCGTTGCCCACGAGACGAGTGCAATATGACGTTCCTTTGTTAACACAAAACTAATAAAGCGTACTTATATATATTGAAAGTGATCTTTATATTCAACTCAATCGTCCCTATTTCCCTTCGATAATATCAACAAATATCCATATGAAGTTAAATATGCCAGAAAAGAATAAATACAAAACCTTGATTCAAACTCAAATTTACTTCCATTTTACTTCTTATTTTATTACTGATGGACTGCGATTGGTTTGTTATTAGATGATAAGTATATATAATAATTCTTTTCAATGTGCCCCGCACGTTGCGTCCAATCAAACGAAAAGAATTGATAGACGAAGTAGGACTACAATTTCTTTACTTTGATATGTGTGGCAATTTTGACAAATTTGAAGTTCAACACTTTTCGTTTATAAACACAGATAGAAAGAAATAACACATTCAATACAAAATGTGAATAATATTCATTAATGAAATGTAAAATTCAATCCTCGTGATTTGGCTTTATTCGTAAACAAATCAATTTAGTTAATTTTATTACATGCCATCAAAGAACAAAAAAGAGCACGGGTATTTTACACAAACTCTCCGTCTAAATATATGAAAAATAGAACTGTCTCGTTCTCGATGGTCTTCAACTCCAATTATTAACGAATTATGCCTATTAAAGCATTACTAACTATTTCATAAAAATGCATTTCCAGAAAAGTACAGAAGAAATCTTGGATTTTCCAGTTTTCAAAGCGCAGCCCGCATCCACAATCCATAAAAAACCATTTGAACTGAAAAAACTTGAGTGGCCATTGATCAACATTGATTTCATCTCAACATTGAGCATCGAGCAATGGAGCGCAATTTCCATTGTGAAAAAATGAGTTGTTATCCACTTGATTGATTGAAATTAAATTTAATTTTTATACCAGCATGGAAAGATAATTTCAGGACTGAAGTCACTATTCTGATATCGCCCAAGTTTGGTGCGAGCCGAATAAATAACAAAGAAAAGAGTGATATTTTTGTTTATTAGAGAATTGAGATTGTTAATGTTTTTAGGTAGATGTTTTCATTTTTAAGGTTTTATATTTTTTATATAGTTTATTTATTGTATGTATGGATTTTACAAATATAAGCACGCTCGATTAACAATTTCATTAATTGTGTGTATGTGTGTAGGTTTAACAAGGTCTGTGCTAGAAATAATTTTAGTGTGCAATTTTCAATAATCTAATATGTGAGGTGGTGTTATACAAAGATGCTATAAACGTACTGGCTACAACCACAATGCATCAAAATGTACCAAGGATACTTACATGTCCAAAATATACCAAGGATACTTACATGTCTAAAATATACCAAACATACTTACATGTCCAAAATGTACCAGCATGAATACAGCAAATATAATGAATACATTTTAGGAACATGTTGCTTGGGACAACAGCTGTACAGCATACAAGTGGAAAACAATACGATTCTCGATCATTGACAACAAATAATAATAATGAGTTCCTAGTGACAACTTTGTGAACCACAATAAAGGCACATTTACATTAAAAATTTAAATTATTATCACATGTTCATTAGTAAAATAGTAAAATCAACGTACATATCATTTTTTTAAATCAAGAGGTGCAATTATGATTTGGTTTCTTCCATTATCTTCTAAGGTGATCCCAATGTCTTGAAGTGTAGTGGAACTAACCACTCCCTGTTTGGACAATGAGGCAATGACATTTTGATTTTCTAGATTATTTTCACATATATTTCGTATACCTAATATGGCCCACTGCATTATCACTGCAACAATCATAATAATAAATATGCAATATATTAACAAGTGAATTAATAAATTAAATTAAATAAACACACTTGGTATTGTTTCACAATAATTAACGTGCGTTCAAGAAAAATCCTAATTTAGGAGGGCTCTGAAATTCAATTGGTGTTTCAAGTACTTTAGCCACAACCAAAAGAAACTACAAAAATGACAGTATTGACAGATTCTAACCTCTAACAACACATTATATATTCTTCATAAAAATCTGTCAAGCTCTGAGGAATGGAATAATGCCAAACACCATCAACTTTTTGCCCTATTTGAAAATAGCATTCCAATAATTTTGCTTTCTGCTCCGTCGCGATAACCATTTTTAATTAGTAAAGAAGTTTTCACTTGTGACATCTTGTTAAAATTAAATTGACATTTTGGTTGTGGCTAAAGTAGCTTTAAACACCAATTGAATTTCAGAGCCCTCCTAAATTAAGATTTTTCTTGAACGCACGTTAAATTTATTTGTCTATGTACATTTCGTCCTTCGGCATCTTCAGGCGATTAACAAAAGTAAACTAAAGAATGTTACAAAGCATCTTAATATATACATTTCCTTATCGATTATTCTAGAACTAGCTTACAAGACTAACTACTAGGGAAAAACATAATTCTTGGGAAACCCTTAATTGTTACCGTGGTACAAAAAGTGGTATAAGGATTGTAATACGCCACCCTATATTTAAGTTTCTTTAGTTTGTTACCTAACGTTAAACTAACATCTCTAAGGAAAGGTATCCTTACCAATTTTTTCTTTTCTATTGTCTTATTTATTGAAAAAATAGTTTTTAAAACTGCTGATTTTTTCATTTTTTGTAAAATTTTATTCACTAACCCCAGCTGGTAACCGTTAATTATGTCAATGTATTTTATTGTGTTAAGTTCTGAACTGAAGTTTTTCGTTGTCATAGGTATATTTAACAATCTAAAAATCATCAAGTTTATGGCTGCTTGTTTTATATGACGACAATGCATTGAGGCGTATCGGATGGTATCGGAAAATGTTGCTTTTCTATATATTGCGAAATCTAATTTAATATTGACCCTCTTAATTTTCAGATCTAGGAAGCTGATACAAATTTTGTAATTCTAGGGGGTAACATACATCACGAAATATGTTTTTTAATATCCTCTTTAAGTTCCATTATCGGTATTGACTAGAATAAACTCTTCACATCAAAGGACACTAATTTCCCGTTTATAGGAACGTGTACATCTTTAATTTTATTGATAAAATCAACAGTTATTGATAGAGAATTTTCCGTTTATTATTTCTGGTAGAATACTACTTATATGTTAACATAATTTGCAGGATGACGCCTGTTGATAAGTGACTACTTGTGTCATGGGGAATGTCTTCTTTGTGTATTTTAGTAGCCCATATAGTTTTGGTGCTCGTGCGTTCATGTTTACAAATTGAAATTTCTTATTTGATTCTATGAACTTAGTTTTCTGTATGTATTCTTTTACTTCTTTTTGAAATTTATTCGTAGGATCCTTAGATTGTCAATTTTTTCTATATAGTCTTTTCTATTGAGTACTGTAATTGTATTACCTTTATCAGCTTTGGATACAATTAAGTTCATAAAACCAAATAAGAAATTTCAATTTGTGATAATGGAACTTAAAGAGGTTATTAAAAAACATATCGAATAATGATGTAGACACTTATGTCAGAAATTTTTATGAATTTCTTCGAAGAAAAACTATTTGATAGTGAACACGTGTGTACGGACTCTGTCATATTTTGGTATAGATATATGGATGACAATTTGTTTATGGTCTGGTATGGACAGATAATTAGATAAGTTTCTTAATCATATAAATAGCATAAACAACCACATACAATGTACAATAGAATAGGAAACAGATAATTGTATCAACTTCCTAGATTTAAAAATTAAGAGGGTCAATAATAAATTAGATTTCGTAATATATAGAAAAGCAACATTTTCCGATACCATTATTCCTAATGACTCAATGCATTCTCCTCATATAAAACAAGCAGCCATAAAAGTTTACAAAAAATGAAAAATTCAGTTTTAAAAACTATTTTTCCAATAAATAAGACAATAGAAGAGAAAAAATGGGTAAGGATACGTTAGTTTAACGTTAGGTAAGAAACTAAAGAAACTAAAATAAAGGGTGGCGTATTACAATCCTAATAACCTAAAACATTATTTAGTTAATAATAAATTGGAGGCAGACAAATACAATAGTTCAGCAGTCTGCAGAATAATATGTAATGATTCTCCAAAAAGTTATTCTGGTCGCAAGTGAAATCCGAATACCCTGAAAAAAAGAGACAGAATAATACTTAAATAACGTAAATAAGCAAAAATGAAACATAATTTTGAAAAAAAACTAGTAGTTTGTGGGGCTGGCACGTAAGCAAATGCACTCCTGCAGTCGACGAGGGAGGCTATCAATCTGATTGTTGATGTACTCTAAGGGTACAGCATCCCAAGCATCTTCAACTGCATGACGAAGTTCATCTGAAGTCGTCGGGGCCCGCGGCAAAATCTTAATGTGAGCGAGGTGGCCAAGGTAAAGCGGGTATATGCTCCTCTTCTAAGAACATCATAGAGGTTCGTGCAATATGAGGGCGGACGTTATCTTGCTGAAAAACACCATCTTCAATCCCTCTTACATAAGGAAAAACAACGGGCCTTAACACATCATCGACATAACGTGCGGATGTCATGGTGCCATGGATTACGATTAGAGGAGATTTGCTGCCAAAAGCAATAGCTCCCCAAACCATAAGTCCGATAGTACGGTGGACGTGACGCTCAACAGCAAACTTGAGATTACGCCGTTCTCCTCGTCATCGTTTGACCCGCCCTCTACCATCATGATTCCCCAAACGAAATCTAGATTCGTCAGAAAAGGCAATGTGATTGCATTGCTCCAGTCAAGACGCTGACAACGGTGAATAGGTGTTAAGGGGAGGACGAGACGCGGACGGTAAGAAGTTAGGCCCATTGAGATATATGAGTAAATAGTGCGAAGCCGAATGGACCTTCCTACAGTTGTATCGACCGAGTAGACCTCCGTCTTTCTCTTAGGGCGATTAATCGAAGAGGATCTTGCCGTTTGGTAGTTCTTCTGGACGGTCCAGTGGCTCTAGCTCGCTCTTGTTCGCCCTCCATCAGACCACGCTTGCCATGCTACCATCACGGTAGCCACACTACGCCCCATAGCTGCAGCGATTGCACGATACGAAGCACCACGTTCCCTCTGTCCCACAATATGACCCCTTTCAAATGGGGTAAATTGTGTAAAGTTTCATTGCTGTCGCCTGCGAGGCGAACCACACTAATGTCAAAACTGATTTTTTTGCAGTAATAACGCCTGTCAGTTGGCAAAAAAACCTCAATTCCTTTTTCAACTTAATTCTTTAAAAAAAAAATGCAAAGATTGTTCGAATCATATGAAAATTTAATCGTTTGTTAGGGACGGTGCCCCCACTACTTAACCAACAGTTCATTTTAATAAAATAATTTTTTCAGGGTGTTCGAATTTCACTTGCGACCAGTATATATAGGGCAGACAGGCTGAAATTTCAAAATCAGGTTCAGTGAGCACCTAAGATAGGTTAACTAAAGACAGCTAATTTAGCCAATCTTTTGATAGACGGTAAACATACATGCACCCTAGAGAATTTAGAAATATTGCATGGAGAAAACAAAAGTTATAAACTCAACATACTAGAATCGTATTATATAAAACGAGAAATCACAAACAATAGTCAAACTTCATTAAATGACCAATTGGGCCACTGTTAATTAACCCTGGAATATACCACTCTTTGTACTGCGATAACGATTAAAGGTTTCCCAAGAATTACGTTTTTCCCTAGTAGTTAGTCTTGTAAGCTAGTTCTAGAATAATCGATAAGGAAATGTATATATTAAGATGCTTTGTAATATTGTTTAGTTTACTTTTGTTAATCTCCTGATGATGCCGAGAGGCGAAATGTACATCGAGAAATAAATATAATTATTGTGAAACAATACCAAGTGTGTTTATTTAATTTAATTTATTGAAAATGTTTCACCAACAGATGACGATACAATCAGTTAATTTTTTAAGTGAATTAATGCTGTTATGAAAGGAAACATAAAAATGTGTTGCATGTACGCAGAGCGGATACAAAAGAAACATATTCTACAAACACCACCGTAACACAAATACCATGCATTTTTAACAAAAATTTAAATGTGCAGCATTACACAATTTATTTACTTTCAAACACCAACGAACACTCATGTTACTTACATGGATTTCTTGCATCGATATTGCAGCACTCTAAGATCATCGGTATACAATCTAGACTTCTAATCTAAAAGACAATTATGTTATAAAGAATATAATCCTATAGAGAAAATCTCACCTCGTCTTGAGCATCCTTATTTTTCCAAGACATGTTTCCGATGATTCTCACCAAAGACGCCTTGAAACCAAACGTGACGTGATTATAATCATCATCGCCGATGTTTTTTAAATCCGACAGCTTTGGTAAAGGAGTAAAATAATTATTTGACTGCTTTCCTAACTGATGCACACTTCGGAGCAAATAGACGCAAGTTGTAAGCAAACTCATGTCTTTCTGTAAATGCTCTGTATGAGGTGAATAACCACTTAAGGTTGCTAAAACTTCCAACAACAAGAAAACTTCTTGTGCCTCAACTTCATTCGTGTTATCCGTTACCGTGAGCAGTATGCGCTCGCACTTCCTTTTAAATTCATTGCATAAAATGTTTACCACATCTTGGGATATTGTGTGATTTTCGTCAGATAATTTCTTCGCCAATTTTAAAAACAATGTTCGGTGTTCAGGTGGGTACGTTACGTAGGTTTGTGAAAGACGTTCATCTTTAACGAAATATTCCAGAAGAAAAGTTACATATTCGTTGGACGGATCTTGGTGGTAGAAATCGAATGCGTCTTTAAATAGAATTTCTTTCTGCAGCGATAAATTTGGATCAACGAGGAACAGGTTGTAAATCAAGGCAGCTGTATGATAGCAATACAAAGGATTGCTTAGTAAACGTCTGAGTAATGGATCAATCATTGGAGCCACTCGATTAGCACTATAGATGTTGCCGCCGACTACTAAATTCGTTAAAAACTGCAAAGCCATTTTTATGCATCGTACAGCTTCATCATCATCTTTACCCTGTGCAAAGCTAATAACGCAAAACACATCGCTCAATATAGAGTTATTTTGAGCTAAGTACGTTTGATAACTCTTAGAATTTGCCGCTGTATTTCTTAAACCTTTTAGCAGGTGTCTGATAACTCTCAGTGGATTGTAGGTTCCATCTCTAAGTAACTGAACGCATTGATTGTTCAATAAATCGCATAATATCTTTACATTGATCTGAAATGTTGGGCGCCTGAAAGTAAAAGTTAAAATTGATATTTCGTAAAAACATAACCTTACGGAATCGGTTCATCTGGATTAAATGCGAAACGATCGTCAAGTAAGATACATAGTTCATCCCAAAGCTCGCATTCTAAGTACTTTTCTACAACACCAACAAATGCTCCACACTGGTCCATTTTAAAACTTTACACACGTGCTTGAAAGAATTAACGACGCGAAATTAGGAGCATAGGCCATAGACAACTATACTTAGGTAGAAGCGTCTCTCAATAGAAAAGATTTGGAACAAGTTCGCGACATCTATCGGGAATTGCACCAATTAAATTAGAAAAGGATGGTGCATCCATTCTTTTCTAATTGGTATGAAAATAACTTTGAAATAAAAATGAAATTTATCCTTACACAGGCTCTTCATTAAAACAAAATTTACATTTTGGGCAACTATATTGTCATCTTCAGCAGTATATACAGGATACTGATGACAACATAGTTGTCTGAAATGTACATTTAGTTTTAATGAAGTGCTTTGTGGCTCAAATAGATTACATTTTATTTAACCCACCAAAATGTCTGATCTACTATTTGTACTAAACTTAATAATAATATTTCTTACACGGGGAACAGAAACAATTAATGTCATATATATATATATATATATATATATATATATATATATATATATATATATATATATATATTTATTTAACAAACATTAAATACATTTCATATTATATTACATATATTATGTTATCTAATATTATAGTACTTCAGTTAAAAAACACCAGGAGGTAACATTAAATATCCAAATATTTGAATATATTCTTTATCTTAAATATTTGAATGGAGAATAGATGAGTAATTAAGTAAATACATCGATGATTGGGACCGATGCATAAAACTGCATGTTAATTGTACGGAGTGCAAGATGCACAATATATATCAAATACTAGAAAACACCCGGTGACCAAAACTACTGCACCCTTAGTAAGTGGAGCCTATTAATATAATTGCTTTCCCTCTCACACAGCCCAATGCAAGTCAAGTATATGTTTACGTTACCAAATTCCTCTCCTCGAACGATGCCCGCGGACCGACAGATGATGCTCTCACATGACCGTGCATTCGGGTAACCAAATAATACAGCAAGCAACATGAAAGACAAACAGTCATTAGTGATTATGAATAACAAATAGTAGTAAATTTCACGAATTACCTACAAACTAGTTTTATATTTGATAAATCCTTACCACCCTTCACGAATAATAAGGTGACCAACTATACTCATTTACTGAGTTTTGTACTCTTTTTTCGCAAACCGTACTCTTTTCAAATCCTGTACTCTGAAAGTACTCATTTGTATAATTTTATACTCATTTGTATTTCTAAAACATATTTTTAGATTATTTTATTTCAATGTTATTAATTAAATATTTAAAATTATTTTGACAGTGATTTGAATTTCACGCGCACATATAGCTGCCGTTTCCGGCACAATTGAGAGGCCGTATTATGTACCTGGAGAGATAGATAGATACTAGAGACGTCTTTTTCACAACGTCAAAATTACATTTGTGAAAAGATATATATATATATATATATATATATATATATATATATATATATATATATATATATATATATATATAATTTATTTCTTTTCTTTTTTCTTTTGTCGTATTTCTTCTTAGAAATTTTATTTCTTTTGATGGGATTTTCGACAATTAAATGACAACATGTTTGTTAGAACATATTTTACTATTAAAATGTAATATGTTTATCAACAACGTTTCGGCCAAAAGTGGCCTTTTTCATAGTCTGTAATTAAATAAAAGTATCATACAAATATAAATGGTCAGCATAATACAATTGGTGGTAATAATTTTATTTACATTATTAACTCAATTATATTAAGTGTCAAAATATTAGTAAATTGAAATGAAAATATTATTATTGAGTTAATAATGGTTATTATATAATATTCCTAAACTTATTATTTATTACAGTATACATATGCAAAATTTGAACATAATATTGAAAAGAAAATTATTATATTACTTACTTTTATATTAGTTATGATGTATAATAAATTGGCATATTGTCATAAATTATGCATTTCAATATTTTTTTTTGGTGACTAGATAAAATTATTTTCCTTTTATGAGTTACAAATTCCGATAATATATATGTGAAAGATTATCAACATCAGTTTTATTATTTATTGTTTGTGATTCAATTTTGATAAAAATCATTTCAAGAATAAGTCTGGATTTATTGTTTTTTTCTATTGCGAGTATTGAAGTATTACTAAAATCAAATTTGTGTCCTGTTTCATTTTGATGAGTTTTTAAAGCTGTGTTGTTATTAGAATATTTATGTCCATTAATTCTTTCTTTTAAATATTGTATAACAACTATCCTATACTTTTAATAAATAAAATCTTCAAACAAAGAATTAATAAATTTTATAACAAAAACAAATATAACAATAACCTGAATCATAATTCAATAAATAAATATATTAAAATTCCATATATCACAAGTCTATCCGA
The DNA here is from genome assembly GCA_959613385.1 of Geotrupes spiniger. Lineage (NCBI taxonomy): Eukaryota > Metazoa > Arthropoda > Insecta > Coleoptera > Geotrupidae > Geotrupes > Geotrupes spiniger. The sequence continues at coordinate 37,145,641 of OY390737.1, forward strand.
AAATGTAAGTAAAATATTTAGACCTTATAACTTAGCAATTGCACACAAAAATACATACACATTACAGAATAATATATACACAAATTTAAAACAAAAGCCACCTTTACAAAAAACAACACATTGTATCTATAAAATACCATGTTCAAATTGTAATAAATGTTATATAGGACAAACTATACAATATTTAAAAGAAAGAATTAATGGACATAAATATTCTAATAACAACACAGCTTTAAAAACTCATCAAAATGAAACAGGACACAAATTTGATTTTAGTAATACTTCAATACTCGCAATAGAAAAAAACAATAAATCCAGACTTATTCTTGAAATGATTTTTATCAAAATTGAATCACAAACAATAAATAATAAAACTGATGTTGATAATCTTTCACATATATATTATCGGAATTTGTAACTCATAAAAGGAAAATAATTTTATTAATGTAAATATATAAATAATTTTATCTAGTCACCAAAAAAAAATATTGACATGCATAATTTATGACAATATGCCAAATTATTATACATCATAACTAATATAAAAGTAAGTAATATAACAATTTTCTTTTCAATACTATGTTCAAATTTTGCATATGTATACTGTAATAAATAATAAGTTTAGGAATATTATATAATAACCATTATTAACTCAATAATAATATTTTCATTTCAATTTACTAATATTTTGACACTTAATATAATTGAGTTAATAATGTAAATAAAATTATTACCACCAATTGTATTATGCTGACCATTTATATATGTATGATACTTTTATTTAATTACAGACTATGAAAAAGGCCACTTTTGGCCGAAACGTTGTTGATAAACATATTACATTTTAATAGTAAAATATGTTCTAACAAACATTTTGTCATTTAATTGTCGAAAATCCCATCAAAAGAAATAAAATTTCTATATATATATACACGAAAGATGGTCTAATCTTACCCCTCAATGGTGTAGTGAACATTAATTAATACAGGTCCATGAAGACTAACTGGTGGATCGCTAGACAATATTGTTTCTGGGTTATTACCCTTCGTCAGTAGCGATTACCAAGAACCTTAGTTGTTGAAATACCTTTACATGTAGTGGCCATCAAAACTTCTTGGCGCGAGCCAATCACTCCTAACGAACCACTGACAACAGACGTTTGACAGTCGTCTCTTGTTTAGTCTCCGCAAGGTGTTAGACAAGGTATCGTCTCGTCAGTGTTCTGTTGTCAGTGGTTCGTTAGGAGTGATTGGCTCGCGCCAAGAAGTTTTGATGGCCACTACATGTAAAGGTATTTCAACAACTAAGGTTCTTGGTAATCGCTATTGACGAAGGGTAATAACCCAGAAACAATATTGTCTAGCGATCCACCAGTTAGTCTTCATGGACCTGTATTAATTAATGTTCACTACACCATTGAGGTGTAAGATTAGACCATATTTCGTGTAAATTTTACATTTTGCTGTCAGATTTGACAAGATACATTTTTAATATATATATATATATATATATATATATATATATATATATATATATATGAAAATTTAAAAGTTTTAATAGAAATTTCCTTATGTTGTCCACGCACTAATGCTGCTGTTGAAAGGGTATTTTCACTAGGGAATGATTGTTGGAGCAGTGAGAAGTCGCAACTTTCTGTAAAAACATTATCTGCCGTCTTAACAGTCAAATTTAATATGCAAAATGAAAGTTGTTCGGATGTGGCTACATTATTAGACGAACATCCTCATTTAGCAAAAAAAATCCACTCCGAAGAAAAATATGTTTTTAAAAGAAAATAAAGTTCTTATCGTTTTTTCTTCTTTTTTTCACCTATGAAATACTTGCAAAGTGTACTCTTTTTGAACAAAAAATAGTTGGTCACCTTACGAATAACCTAGAAACCACTTATATTCAATTATACTATGTATGTAACACTAATAGCTTTGAGTAAAAGCTGTTAATAAAAGATGCTAGTAGCTGTCCGCAAAAGCAGTAAAAGCACGTGTAACGACCAAGATGGCGTGAGTTACATTGTAACTGTAGTTAATGCATGGACGGTTGCTGCAATTGCAGCGCCTCTGGTCCTCTGGTGTCGATTGCACCAATTTATCATGATCTGCATCTGTCCTATAGAGTGAATATACGGTGATTAGGAGTAAATTGTGAATTTAGCGAAGAATGATGACGATCGTCAACATTTTGCTCGTTGGCGTTGGGTCAATAGTGTTCATTGGGCACGATGTAGCACAAATCGAATATTGATAACATAATGGTGATTTTACGATTCAGGGAAAGTGGATTAGTATATTAAAATACAAGTTCGAGAAAGCACGCGTTTGAACTAGTGTTTTATACTATTTTTACTTACTTATACTTTATGTATAAATATTTGATGATTGATAACCTTGACGAACCGTTAAAAGCAAAATTACCATTGTTTTGGATTTCACATACATTAACTAGTCTTTAAAGGCTCGTTAACTAATTCATCATTTGACAATCGTTTGTGAAACCGGGCAAAAATCTTTGTTTGAATTTCATTAGGATTTTACTTATTTTCGTTATTTCATTAATGCTCGGTTTCTGAAACAAATTTTTAAGTGAGCGTTAACTAACTGGTTCATTAGTTTAACGAGTCCATTAAATTACATTGGGTTTCTGAAAGCGATGTCTAGTTAACTAATGAATCCGCTAACTAACGCCAGGTTGCAATCTAAACTATTAAATAATATTGAATGTAATAGATGGCGCTGCAATCGTCGTTGTCAAAATACCGGTGAATTTGTTTGATTACTCATAACATAGGCTGTACAAAATGAATCCGAAGAGGATTAGAGGTAAGAATTTTACCGAATTTGAAAAAAAAATTACTGTTAGATAATCAACATACAAATACGGTGACACTAACCTAACAATTTATCGAAACGTGACAGAAACGATACATGTCATACATTTGCATTTGTAAACACAACTGCGCATGCGTCATTTAATTTAACTGCCCATAATGATGCGTTAACTTAACTGAACGACGTCGCCTAGTTAAACACATATTCAGCGTTTCGGAAACCCGTTTCCTGTTTTATCGAACAGTTAAACTAACTGGCTCATTAAATTCGCTTTCAGAAACCGGGCATTAGTCTGTAGAAACAATATTGTATGCAACTCGTACACGAAAATGTATAATTTCGCGCACTATGTACATAAATAACCATCTCTACTTTGCGCGCGTTTTAAGTGAAAAATTAAACTTTGTTAAGTATTTCAACATTTAGGGATATTTGCGCGGGTTGTAACGAACCTACGGTCTCGTTACATATTTACATTGATTTACGAAGTACAGAGATCGCGTTAAAGATATTTAATACGAAATCTGTACGATCAATAGCAAATACGTAACAGAAACACCTGACGTCACCGCGGCCGTTTTGTTTACAAGGCGTTCGAGTGCACAGCACACATTCTCCGTAAATTAACATTTCCACATAAACATAATCTGCGGCAGAATATATAACTTAAAAAGCATAGGTGGTACTAAATCGATTTGAAGGAATTCGAACGAAATCTTGACACTGACGTTTCTCAAAAATTTCATAGCCGACCACTTCATTGAAAATATAATAAAATCAATCACCTAGCAACAATGTTGAGAAGTACACCTAGATGGCTTACAACGTTCTGATTTGTTGAATAAAAAAAAAAATATTCTTATTTTGAATACTATTCATGCTACAAATGCGATTACCAAGAACCTTAGTTAGTCAGTTATAATTGAGTGGGGCGATTGTCGCCCCTCCACTGCGACCGCAATTGTCTATTGTGGCTCACAACTAATTATAGTTCACCCTCCATACCCATTCTCTTTAAATAGAGTAGGATTTTAGGGGGTGAGATTTTGTCAAGTTCTCCCAGCTCCAGTTTTATCTTACCAAAGGCTGTGAACCTGATTTTGTCCCCGGCGGGGCAGGCACACATCACGTGCTCTGTTGTTTCTTCCGTTTCACAGCATAGTCTGCACTCAGTGGTCTCAGCCACTCCCAGCCTACGCATGCGATGCCTTAGTCGGCTATGCCCAGTAACCAGGGCTGTCAGAGTTCGCAGATCTTTCCTGCCCAAACCTAACAGTATCCTGGTTCGTGCCGCAGATGGGCCCTTTAGTACTAACTTGGAATGTCTCATTCCCTGGCATTCCTGCCAGTTTTTCAGTACCTTGTGCTCCATCCAGCTCTTATTCGAGCTTCTGGCCAGGGCTCTTGTAATCCCAATAGCCGGTTCTGGACCAATAAATTTTTGGTTAACCCCGCTCTTTGCCAGGGAATCGGCGGCTTCGTTTCCCTCTATTCCAGCGTGTCCGGGTATCCAGACCAGGCTAACCTTGTTGACTCTCCCTACTTGAGAGAGCACTGCGCGGCAGTCCCTGATCGACATCAGTGTACACTGATTGTCGGCAAGGACTTGCAGTGCTGTTCTGCTGTCAGAAAATTTTTTTTATCGTCCTGTGCTGCCGAGGGCTTTTTAATAGCTCTCTTGCGCACATTTCAATGGCATTGACTTCTGCCTGTTGGATCGATGCATGCTTACCAAGACTTGTTCTTGGTTTGGTTTGCGGCAGAACACTCCAGCTCCTGCTCCTTCAGTTGTTCTGGAGCCATCCGTAAACCACCTCGAATCTGCCTGTAACAGGGCGACTTGATTACGCTCCCATTGGTCACGAGATGGAAATATGACTTTGTAGGGCAGTCCGAAGCTGTATGTTGTAGACATTGTATCAGCCCTCATCCCCAGGATGTCATCCGCTTCAATGTCGGGCGACAGCCTGTTCCGCATGAAGGCCAATGTCTGCGGCCTTTGCATCTCCGCATTATGAAATCGATGTGTTGCCTTCCTGGCCTCACTTTGCAGCAAAATATGCAAAGGAGGAAGATCCAGTAGCACTTCCATAGCAGCTGACGGCTGGCCATTCTCTGTAGGCTTGCCAGTTTTACTCTGGCTGTCCTTCGTGAGGAGACAGTCCACCAGACAATACAGCCATACGTAATGATTGGTCTAATAACCACCACGTATAGCCAGTACATTTGCTTGCGGACCAATCCCCACGTTTTTCCACAAATTCTTCGGCACATCCAAAGTGCTTGCCTAGCCTTTTGTGCCGTTTTTTCCCTATGGGAGTTCCAGTTGAGCTTTCTATCTAGTGTCACCCCTAGATATTTTGCCTCCTCTACCAATGGTATCGTTTCACCTTTCAGTGTGGGTTGTTTGAGACTCTCAAGCTTCCTCCTGTTGGTGAATGGAACAATAAGTGTTTTACGAGGGTTTATAGCTAATTGCGCCCCCTCACACCAGCATTGCGTGACAGTTAGCGCTTCTTGCAGTATTGCAGAGATTATTGCTTCATCGCTGCCAAGAATAACAATATCATCAGCAAAGGCCTGTATGTCGACCTCCAAACTGCTGACAATAGCAAGTAGGTCGTCCACCAGAAGAGTCCACAGTAGAGGGGAAATAACCCCTCCCTGTGGGCAGCCTCTTACCGCCCTAAATCTTACTGTTTCTCCACACAATGATGTGGTCATTGTTATGGACTTGAGCATAGCTCCTATCCAGTCAGCCACCATAGGCCGCGCCCCTCTCGCTGCAACAGCTTTACAGAGGGATAAAGGTAGTGCTGCGTTGAACGCTCCTTCTATGTCAAGGAAGGCAGCCACCGCAATTCCCTTGCACTCTAGGGATTGGGTGATCTTCCCGACAAGGTTGTTCAGCGGCAGGTCTGTTGATTTGCCCTTTTGATAGGCATACTGATGGATATTCAGGGTGTTAGTCGCTAGTACCTCCCTCCGTATAGCTCTGAATAATCTAACAAGGTGCGGGATCAATGTCTCCCGTCCTTGTTGCAGTAGTACCGGTAGGATACCATCTCCTCCCGGTGACTTGAACGGTTGGAAGGACTTAACCGCCCAGCTAACCGTTTCATATGAGACGACTTTTTTCAGCGTCGCCCAGTCCTCTTTTTTGGTCGTTTGTCTCGACGCATATGGGCCGGGCTGACGTTTACTTCATCGCTCAGAAGCAGGCAGTCAGGGAAGTGAGTTTGGGCCAGAATCTCTAACGTTTCTTTTCCTGAGTCGGTAAATGTGCCATCTGGTCGTTTTATCGCCCCTAGCATCTGTGTCGGCTCTCTGGATAGAATCTTGTGAATTCGTGCGCTGCTAGGGTTATCGTTTACCCCCTCGCAGAACCTCCTCCAAGATTCTATTTTGGCCCTGCGTACTTCCTTACTGTAGTCCGTTAGAGTGCTTCTATAAAGGTTCCAGTTGCCTGTTTCTTTAGTCCGATTAAAAAGTTGTCGGACTTCTCTTCTTCTTTTGCCTAGTGGATGGTTCCACCAAGAGACGTTCCTATTGTCTTTTTTCTTCTTGAATGGACAATGTTCATGGTAGGCAGAGACAACCGCCTCCCTTACTTGGTCCGCGGCTATCTCAATCTCTCCACAATTATTCATTGTAGTGATGACGTTTCCCGTAAGTTCACGGAGGGAACGCCTATATCCGTCCCAATCCCTTTTCTTAGGATCGCGATATTCCACTACAGGTCGGGGACCTACTTCAATACTAAATTGAATATTTCTATGATCTGCGCATGAGAGCACAGTAGACACTTTCCAGTCAAGTATCTTGGTGCTCAAATAATTTGAGCTGAACGTTATGTCCAGTACCTCCTTACGATTTCTCGTAACAAAGGTTGGTTCAGAGCCAACGTTATTAACTATTAGGCCCTCCCCTATGAGATAATTAAACAACGACTCACCTCTTTTGTTGATGTTTGTGCTTCCCCACACCGTGTGGTGGGCATTCGCATCACATCCAACAATTAGGTGGGCATTCTTCCTCTTGCAGTAGGAGATTAGGTCCCTTACTACCGCAGGAGGTGGTAGTTCCACATTGTCCCCCAGGCAGTAAGCAGAGCAGGCTACGCTGTTTAATCTGCCCTTCTCCACTGGGATGGTCATGTGGACTGACACCGCATCACCGGTGCAGTAATCTGTAAGTACAAAATATTGTATCTCTTTTCTGACAAGCATGCAAGCTCTAGGCTTGCATCCTGTGTTAAATACCACTAACTTGCCAGAGGTGTTCCCCAGTCCGCTGATCTTGCCCGTGCTGGACACCCAGGGTTCCTGAATGAAGGCAAGATCGATCCGCCCTTCTTGGAAGCGCTTGCCAAGGAGATAAGACGCTGCCTTGGCATGTTGCAAGTTAGCCTGCAAGCACTTGACGGATGTAGTCATTACTCTGTCCTTGCAGGCTTATTTTTATTTCCTTTTTTTAGGAGGATATCCCCCCCCCCTGTTGGGAGGTGGGTTCCCCCTTTTTTTGGGAGCTGCCCTACCAGAGGCAGGGGTTTTGCCCTTGTAGCCCGACCCGCGGGTGTAACCCGTTGGCCTATAGGCTGCATCGGCAGTAGCTTTTGCGGAGCCGATCTTGCTTCCGCCTTCTTTCCTGGGCACACTTTTGGTGGTCGCTGTAGCGCGACCTTTCGCCGTTGCCGGTGTTCCGCCAGAGGGCCCAGGAGTTGCAGCACTTGTGTCCTGACCCGGCCGCTTCCCCTTCGGCCGGAATAGAATCCGACCGAAGCAAAAGAAGGGTCTATGGACTCAAGAGCTTTCATGGACACCTCATTAATTGAGAATGTCCATGTCTGCCCGGGGCCTGACACCTCACGGTGCAGTACAACCCACTCTTCCGTGAGCAGACCCCAGTTGCTAACTCTCAGTCTCGTCAGCACCACCTCCGGTGTGAGCCTCTCTTCAGGCCCATCAGCAGGGATGAATGCCACACAGACATGAGGTTTAGGTAGCTCAGCACCCCGTACCGTTTTGAGCTCAGCGCCCTCCCACGGCTTGAGGTTAATAATTATACCTTCAAGCCAGGTGGCACTTTGCTCATCAGCACAGGTCATCAGGAGCCATCCAGGCTGAAAAGAACAGCCTTGGAACCGCACCTGCAGATCCTCCCTGGTCAGCGACTCCATAGTGTTCAGAATCGCTTTCCGAAGGGTTCTGAGCTGCTTTTTAGCCTGCTGTTCGGGTGTGCTGTCGTCCGAATGGAGCCGCTTAGATGATGCAAAGGCTTCCGTGGAGGTCTGATCCCCCTCTTCCACCCTCTTCACCACCCGCCGCTCCAGCACTGTACTCAGGGCAGTTTGGTAATCCATCCCGCCCTTAAGTAAACGACTGAGGCGTTTCCTTGCGGCTCCGCACAGTCTAATGTGGCTCCGTGCCTCTACGCCCCCTTTCAGGGGTGTTTCGGCACTCGAGCTCTCCACCACCTTCTCCTCCACAATTTCCAGAGGCAATAGCGCCTCCTGGTCATGTACAGGGGTTGTTGATGGAGTTACAGGAGTGGGTTCAATCCCAATCTCCATATTTAGGTTTAGGATCGAGGCTTATACCCGCCTCGTTTGGGTTACAAAAATGCTCATCGGCCATAAGAGTCCCACGAGTAGCTAGGGAAGAAAAGGTCCATCATAGCAGAGCCCCGCATGCCATGATAAGGCTAATACTCCGGAGTTGGAAACCAGTGGGAACTGGACTTCTAACCATCCATGCATCCCTTCAGCCTGCCCCCCACCTTAGGATTTAGGATTTTTATTGAGGTTAACTCCTCTTGGCCAAGACGGTTAAGTCATGACCCCCCGCACTACCTTTCCGCCTAGGCTTCCCGGAAATGCCTGGTTTAACGGCGAAGCTTGCAAGATGCAGTCCTCCGCCGACATCGTTTTATCCTTGTGCAGGCCCTTGGCCACGACACGACAGCCGGGCAGGATGGATCGTTAAGGCCGAGCAATTTTATCAACCCCTCGCCATTCTGCCATCGGCACCATACCTCCACCTTGGCTTGAGTTCATCTGTTGGTCCACGGGCCCTTATTCAATATATTCAGCCCAACCCGTCATTGCAAAGGCGGGCTCCCCCATCCGCCACCCGGGGGACGCGCTCAGTAGGAGTAACGAGATCTCCCCTGAGACCAAGAACCTTAGTTGTTGAAATACCTTTACATGTAGTGGCCATCAAAACTTCTTGGCGCGAGCCAATCACTCCTAACGAACCACTGACAACAGAACACTGACGAGACGATACCTTGTCTAACACCTTGCGAAGACTAAACAAGAGACGACTGTCAAACGTCCAGTATCAACATATAAAAGGATTGCTGCAATTAAGTTCAAAAACAATTCAAATTAATAACCCAAAAACAATATTGTCTAGCGATCCACCAGTTAGTCTTCATGGACCTGTTTTAATTAATGTTCACTGCGCCATTGAGGTGTAAGATTCGACCACCTTTCGTGTAAATTTTACATTTTGCTGTCAGATTTGACAAGACACACACACATATATATATATATATATATATATATATATATATATATATATATATAATGAAAAAAGGTTGTTGATGCGGGAACAAAGATATATAAAAGGAAGACTTTATTGGGCAAAGCCCGCATGGAAACACGCAACCGCCGACACGTGTTTCTGATTTATTAGTCGTCATCAGGACGGTATAGCCAAATTAAAAGATGGACAAAATTTGGAGATACAAAATAATCGGAGTCAACACAAGCAACCGACCTCCACATTATGACAACAGTCAAAATACCCACAATATTGTGGGAACATTCAACATAGCCACGCGGGAGGACATAGCCACCTGCGTGAACAACCGAGCCCAGGATATAATAATGAAAAAAGGTTGTTGATGCGGGAACAAAGATATATATAAAAGGAAGACTTTATTGGGCAAAGCCCGCATGGAAACACGCAACCGCCGACACGTGTTTCTGACTTATTAGTCGTCATCAGGACGGTATAGCCAAATTAAAAGATGGACAAAATTTGGAGATACAAAATAATCGGAGTCAACACAAGCAACCGACCTCCACATTATGACAACAGTCAAAATACCCACAATATTGTGGGAACATTCAACATAGCCACGCGGGAGGACATAGCCACCTGCGTGAACAACCGAGCCCAGGATATAATAATGAAAAAAGGTTGTTGATGCGGGAACAAAGATATATAAAAGGAAGACTTTATTGGGCAAAGCCCGCATGGAAACACGCAACCGCCGACACGTGTTTCTGACTTATTAGTCGTCATCAGGACGGTATAGCCAAATTAAAAGATGGACAAAATTTGGAGATACAAAATAATCGGAGTCAACACAAGCAACCGACCTCCACATTATGACAACAGTCAAAATACCCACAATATTGTGGGAACATTCAACATAGCCACGCGGGAGGACGTAGCCACCTGCGTGAACAACCGAGCCCAGGATATAATAATGAAAAAAGGTTGTTGTATTTTGTATCTCCAAATTTTGTCGATCTTTTAATTTGGCTATACCGTCCTGATGCCGACTAATAAGTCAGAAACACGTGTCGGCGGTTGCGTGTTTCCATGCGGGCTTTGCCCAATAAAGTCTTCCTTTTATATATCTTTGTTCCCGCATCAACAACCTTTTTTCATTATTATATCCTGGGCTCGGTTGTTCACGCAGGTGGCTATGTCCTCCCGCGTGGCTATGTTGAATGTTCCCACAATATTGTGAGTATTTTGACTGTTGTCATAATGTGGAGGTCGGTTGCTTGTGTTGACTCCGATTATTTTGTATCTCCAAATTTTGTCCATCTTTTAATTTGGCTATACCGTCCTGATGACAACTAATAAGTCAGAAACACGTGTCGGCGGTTGCGTGTTTCCATGCGGGCTTTGCCCAATAAAGTCTTCCTTTTATATATATATATATATATATATTGAAAATCTGACAGCAAAATGTAAAATTTACACGAAAGATGGCCGAATCTTACACCTCAATGGTGCAGTGAACATTCATTAAAACAGGTCCATGAAGACTAACTGGTGGATCGCTAGACAATATTGTTTCCGGGGTTATTACCCTTCGTCAGTAGCGATTACCAAGAACCTTAGTTGTTGAAATACCTTTACATGTAGTAAAGCTCGCGCCAAGAAGTTTTGATGGCCACTACATGTAAAGGTATTTCAACAACTAAGATTCTTGGTAATAGCTACTGACGAAGGGTAATAACCCAGAAACAATATTGTCTAGCAATCCACCAGTTAGTCTTCATGGACCTGTTTTAATTAATGTTCACTGCACCATTGAGGTGTAAGATTCGACCATCTTTCGTGTATATATATATATATGAAAAAAGGTTTTATCCGCGGGAACAACGATATATGAAAGCAACAACAAGCAGCCGACCTCCACATGTGTGATAACTGTCAAAATGCCCACACATTGTGTGGGAACATTCAACATAACCACGCGGGAGGACATAGCCAACTGCGTGAACAACCGAGCCCAGGATATAATAATGAAAAAAGGTTTTTTCCGCGGGAACAACGATATATGAAAGGAAGATTCTTGGGCATACACCCGCATGGAAACACGCAACCGCCGACACGTGTTTCTGACTTATTAGTCGTCATCAGGACGGTATAGCCAAATTAAAAGGTGGACAAAATTTGGAGATAAAACAATCGGAGTCAACAACAAGCAGCCGACCTCCACATGTGTGATAACTGTCAAAATACCCACACATTGTGTGGGAACATTCAACATAACCACGCGGTATATATATATATATATATATATGTGTGTGTGTGTGTGTGTGTAAAATATACGTTTCACCAATTTTCGACCTAACCAATACTGTACAAGTTAGAACCCTTCTCAAACTGCCACTATGCAGGCAGGTGTGGAGCCAGAGGTATTCCTTAAATTGTCATTTTCGAAAGTTAAAAATAACTTAATTGCATTATAAATATCGATGCAATGTACATGTAATGCATACAGGTCTCTAAATAAAATGTTATCTACTAACGTTAAATTTCATAATCGCTGATAAACGGCATATTTGAAGCCACAGTATGGAATTTTAACTTTGTAGATCTGCCTAAAATTAGTTTTTAAACGTCGTGTTTGCAATTTTTTCAGACTTCAGCTTCTCCATGACGAAGAATATTTTAATAACTATCTCCCATTAAAGCTATCCTTCCACTATGAAGCTACATTCAAAATTCAGTATAAATATGTGCAGATAAATTTTCTGAATAATACGCAATTAATATTTCTAATTGATTAAACCGGAATAAATTACAACGGCTTTTACAAAATATATTTATATCTTAATTACAAGACGATAAATAAGCATTCTAAACTAATATCATTTACAATCAATCCATTTCGACGTCGTTCACCAGATACTTCAGCTTTAAAATCATAATGTTGGGTGATGTCAAATCAGCCACCATGATCTCCGAACTATCGCTTAAGCCTAAATCCACCAGTGTCTTCGTCAAGTTCTCTTTGGTGCGTTCCTCGATGCTCTTTATCGTTGACATGTAGAGCGTTCTGTTTTTGCCATCGATGATTGTTGTTAGACCGGGATTCTTCATCTGAAATGATGCACTCTCACACAATAATTGTATGAGATCCTTCAGTTTGTACTTGTTGGGGTCTTTTATCGGCACGGTGTACGGTATCTGTGAACATGCCAGGCAGTTGTCTTTTTTTTCCGCTTCATACGTGAACGTGTAGATGCCATCAACATCATTAAAAACCATGTAGTTGTTCATGGGAACGCAACAACTCGTCGCTAATTTAAATACCTAAATAAATTGAGATAATTGATTATTAGTACTAATAATGGAAATGGAAACAACAACAACAACAAAGTAGGTAAAGTTGTAGTTGTAATATATTTTTTAAATACCTCTGTTGTACAAACTGCAGCAATTACAGCATTAGTTGACGCAACAGCTGGAATGATGTTCTTCACAACGCCTTGAACTAGACGATACGTAAGTCCAGTGATGTTAAATTGCAAGGCCCGTTCCATCGACTTTTCGTATATCCAGCTGACATGTTGAGGGTCATCTCCATCAAGTGTAATTGACCAAGGATTCTCCTTTGGCCACTGTATAACTTTGACATACTCGATGCAATGTTCTGGCAATCGAGGTGTATTTGCTATCGTACAAAGTGGATAAGTAACTTGAGGTGGATATAAATCTAAGGTACAGTCGATGCAAGCGCTTAGCCCTGGTAATATTACGCGAGCATTTCCTTTGAATCCTTCGGTACCTAAAATGTTTTAATGTATTAATTACTATGAATAAATTAAAGAATTCTCTGCCTACCTCCATCCACTATAGGAATAATACTAAGCCGGTCTAAAATACCATCTTCGTAGTTCAACATAGATATCGCCATGCCGTTGATCCAACGCCTGGCGACGATCGAATCTAATCCACAGACGATTATGTGAAACTGTCGGTAAAAACCCTCGTCATAATCTTGTATTTTGCAAAAGTGCGGCGTAACCTGACAGCCGCTCACGCGCCTGTTGATGAACGCCGCCGCGCATTCAGCCTTCGACGATCCGATATCTTTGTGCCTGAACAGGAACTGCCTGTTTAAATTTGACAATTCTATTGTGTCCATATCGATAACGTGCAGTTGTTTGAAGCCCATTAACGCCAAATCCTTGAGCAACTCGCATCCCAAACCGCCGGCGCCAATAACCAGTATCTTGCAAGACGTCATTATGAAATCTAATATTTGCGGCGACGGCTCGAAATCGGGATGACAGAAGGGGCCGGGACGTTCCAAGATCTTTCGTAGGTGATTCCATCGTTTCGGGCCCATCTCCTGAGTTTCGTTCATGATATATTTTACGCTTAATAATAAAGTTTTGAAAACATAACCTAAAATTACGCTGTTTTGACGCTTGGAAATGTCAGGAGATGTGACAGCTAAACAGTGTCACCAACAAAAGTTTCATTCCATAGAAGTTATACACAGGCGTTTGCAAAAATTAATATGCAGCACCAGGGTTTATCGTCATATGTTCGATTATTGGGGGCAGTTTATATTAAAACGGTTTATATACTCGGAATTATGAAAAGGTAGTATCTGGTATATCTGGTTGCATACCACCACATACATATACATACACACGCTGTCTGTTTGGTTGCATACGATCTTGAAGAGTATCTTTTGTGAGAAACATGTAAACATATAAAATTTGACGTCATTAAAAATTGATGACGCGCACGCACCTTCTCGTAATTCCGAGTATACTAGCGTGACGCGGAAACGCCACGTGAACGCAAGAGTTCGCACATCTCCACTTTTGGCGTTTCGCGTTTGCGTTTTACCAAGCACGTTCGAGAAATCAGTAGCATAATAGTATATTATTATACTCGATCTATTAGCACATTCTTCGCAAGATCGTCGTGCCCCAAACCACTCGTGCGACAATATGTTGCCTTAAGCTACGGTTTCCTAGGAAAGCGGTGCCGTCAGGTAGCGGACGTAAGATACTGATGTGAAGTCACGTAACGTTGAAGGGAAATTACGGCCGCTGCGCGCTGTGACGGTGTGTACTTGTTGTAAAGCTAGAGAAAATGTGACAGTGTGTTATTATAACTCTTTTCACCCGTCTTTACCACCGCTTCGTAACAAAACGTTGCAAAAACTGTTCGTCGCCGTACTGTTCACCGTAACATACGTGATGGTGCCGCTATATTATGTTACGGTGGGGGCGACCGCTCGCTAGGAAAACTCATCCGTTAAGTACTATGGAAACGTTTTCTGTGACGTCATTCTCCGTCACATTACGGCCGCTATCTTGCGGCACCGCTCTCCTAGGAAACCGTAGCTTTACTAAACGAGTGAAATATACTATTTTTTGGCCTCCCGACATGTAAACATTGTAACTATGCACCGTTCATGTCACATGTAACTTCGTGTTTACGACGACTGTGCGTTTTCCCCGTTTTCCCGCATAGTATGCGGTAAAGTAAATAATCCTTCTTTTTAAACTCCAGAGACGTAGGAAAAATATGCAATTTTGAAATCATGAAGCCGATGTTCAGGAGAACGAGATATAATAATTTCTAATTCAATAAGTATAACAGAATACACAAAATTTTAATATTACTTTAATATTAAATTAGTCCAAACACTCCGCTGGGCATCGTGTTTAAGATATAAACTTCATGCAGCAAAATGCAATTTCCTACATTCGATTATAAATAGCTAATAATAAACGTACCTACTTACCTAATAACCATTAACTTTTATACAATTATTTAAATGTAACACATCTGTCAAATCTGTCATAAACAATGCAATGTTGCCAAGTTGAATAAATAAAATATATAGGTATAAAAAGATGTCTTATTAATTTAAAATAAAACTATCGGCCAAAAAATTTTATACAAATCTCATGCGTTAAGTTATTTTACAGCGCTCCGGCAAATGAGGCACTCGCCCTTCGGGCTCGTGCTTCAAACGAAGCCGTCGCGCTGTAAAATTGAACTTCCCGCATTCGACTGTAAATAACTATTATCTACTTTGCTTTACTAATTGTTGAAATTTCGCCTTTTCAAGTTTTCGTATTAGACTAGAAACTTTTGCGTAGGTTGGGTTCACTGATATTGACATTTTGTATTAAATTTCAAAATAATCTAATAGCCGGCATAATTTCTGTAATTTGTGTGCAAAATGGAGGCAGAAAACACTGCATTTACAGTCGAATGCAAAAAAAAGTAGACAAAAACAGTTTCCTGTAATTGATTTTCCTCAAATTGTTGTATAAATGTGGCTTTTCGCGGTAAGTTTTCTTAATCCACGTGATATTTGACTTATTTCTTCAGTAACGGTGGTTCGGGGCTCTAGTTCGGGATACCTACGCTTTCGGCTCACCAGTTCATTAAAATATCACTGAAATGACAATACTGACGTTTACATGACATTGCTAATATCAAGTTTGTTCAAGCAGCCGAAAATTTCGTGTCTACTTTTTTTTGCATTCGACTGTACGTGTACCCCGCCGTACATACGCGAAGCCGCTCAAAAGGTTGTTGAGAATTTGTTGCCGGTAAATTGAAAGAGGATATATGACAACGTGTATGGCGTGACACGAACATAACCAAACTAAAAGTTACCAAAAGTAGTTTAATAATATGATTCATTATTAAACTGTTTTCGATGTAGTAATGAGTCCATTATAGACGCAAAGTAGGTAAAACTATTTAAGCCATAGCTATGAATCTTTAAACTTAAGATTTGTATATAGCAAGAAGGAAAACCTCCTATTTTTGAAAGTAATATCTCAACCGGAAGTGAGGGCTTCTATTACTTTTTCCATATCTCGAAAATGGCAAAGTTATCGAAAAATTGTTCTTATAAAAGTTAAAGATATTGAAATACTAAACATTTATTTATAAAGTTGTTGCTATGGCTATGTGCACAATAAATATTCCGCACACGTATAGGTGAGACATGAATAAACGTTGCACGTCCCTTTCATATTTAGATCTTGAATTCGTTCGTACATCAGCGGTGGTAGACTTTTAAATGTTGGCGCTGTTTCTAGTGACTTTCGCCCGGCGTTTCCCGCGCCGTGGTGAAATGAACATTGTCACGTGACCACAACGTTGACGACATGGCGGACGACAAAGATGTGGTGGAAAAAACCATCGCTGAAGACTTGGTCGTTACCAAGTATAAAATGGCTGGAGAAATTGTCAATCGTGAGTTTCCATTACAGATAGAATACATCCGTCCGTTTAACTCATAAGTCGAATCGTCGCGTTCGTAGTTGGTGCGTAACGCTCGAAAAGAAGCCACGGCCATATGGTCCGTACGCATCAGTTGTGCGAGGACCATGTGGCTTTTCGTCGATGCGATCATATTCATGTAATTCGTGTTGCAAGGGATGGATGTCGCGCGCCGTCGCCGTTCCTTTTATAGCTTATTGCGGTAGTGTTAATGTAACCTTTTTTCAACGGAGTGATAATCTTGTTTACAGGGGTACTAAAACAAGTGATCGACAAGTGCGTCTCTGGTGCTTCAGTCCGGGAAATCTGCGAGTTCGGAGACAACCTGCTGACCGAGGAAACTAGTAAAATCTTTAAAAAAGAAAAGGACCTGAAGAAGGGCATCGCCTTTCCGACAAGCGTCTCGGCCAACAACTGCATTTGTCACTTTTCCCCAGTGCCTAGCGAGTCAGATTATACACTAAAAGATGACGACGTGTGCAAAGTGTAAGTAAATTTTCATTCTTCTTCGCGTTACTAAACCAGTTCGTATTTTAGGGATTTGGGGGCACACGTTGATGGTTTTATAGCCGTCGTGGCTCACACGATTGTTATAGGTGCTTCTAGTGATAATAAAATCACAGGTAGGAAAGCCGATTGTATATTAGCGGCGTATTTCGCTTCGCAAGCGGCATTGAGGTTATTAAAACCAGGAAATGACACGTACGCTGTAACGGAAGCAGTGCAAAAAATTGCCGAGGTGTACAAGTGCAAGCCAGTGGAGGGCATGCTGAGTCATCAGCTTAAACAATTTAAGATCGATGGTGAGAAGACGATAATACAGAATCCGAATGATGCCCAGAAAAAGGAACACGAGAAATTCGAATTTGACAAGCACGAGGTGTACGCAATGGACGTGCTAATTAGTACCGGTGAAGGCGTAGGTTCGTACCTTTATTAATATAATCCGTGCAACCGTAGCTCTTCATTTTAATATATTAAAGTAATAGATCTATACAAATGACACAAATGTTTAGTTGCCAGTCTTAAAGTTAATATATTAAATAATTTTCAACTTGATTAGGGAAAGAAGCTGATACGAGGGTCTCGATTTACAAGAAGACGGACGAAATATACCAACTCAAGTTGAAGGCGTCTCGAATGTTCTACAGTGAGGTGAGGACGAAACATGGGAACATGCCCTTCAATCTCCGCAGCTTCGAGGAAGAAACCAAAGCAAAGATGGGTGTTGTCGAATGCGTTAACCACAAACTTATCGAACCTTTCCAAGTGCTTTATGAAAAATCAGGTGAGTCACAAGGAATACAAATGATGAGAACATTTACTGTTTATAGTAAAATAAGAGACTTGTTTGACCCCACTACTATAACTAATTGGTGTACCTCAAAGAAACTGTTTTAGGGTGTACATTGTTTATTATATATTATTATGATATTGGTACATAGGTGGATAAACGATTTTAAGAAAGATTAGTAGAAAATGGGATTCGTACATCCAGTGTAGGATACAATGACGTCACATGACAACGTACCTACATAAAAACACCTAAGAACTACAATAATATGTACGAATATGTATGTGCTGTGAATCTGGGCGTTTTGAAAAAGTTAATATCAAAAATTAAATTTTAAATTCCAACTAACTACCTCAGATTCAATTAAAAACTTAACTGAAACGAGTTGAAGTCAAAACGGAAGGGAGCTATATATCTAGTTTGATGCGGAATCAAGGACACAAAGGTTCGGCATAAATAAAATAGTAATAATACGAAATTTCATAAAAATAACGAGTGCGATGTAACAAGGAAGAAATTAAAAATTTAAGTTTTTATACCGAAAGAAAAATATAAACAAAGAAAGAGGAGAAAATTATTATTGGTATTGATATTGTAATCTCTGTTAAATATAAGTAGTCAAAAAGTTGAGTTAAAATCTAGCTTTATATTAAGTTTTAATTTGTAGTAAGAGTTTCAATATTTGTTAAAAACATGTATTTGAATTGTCAAAATCAAGCAAAATGTTTATGCAATTTATAAAAGTATGAAGGAACATAGCGGGAAAGTAAAAACACCATTTGAATGAGAAGAAAATAGTCGTGAATTTTATATATAGCCATAAAAATTAAAAACGATTTAAGAACGAAAATAACTTATAAATAACAATTTATAAATTTAACAAAACCCTACCATACTTGATTTTTTTTTTTCATTCATCTCAGCGCTCCAGGCCAAGTAGGCCCATGGCTTCTTCTACTGCTTTTTTCCATTTTTTCCTCTCTTGCGTTTTCGATCTCCATCCTGTAATTTTACCTTCTTCCAAGTCTTTAATCACTTCGTTCTTCCATCTCGATTTCGGTCTTCCTCTTCTTCTTCTTCCCGCCATATTGCTCTCGATTAATTTGTTTGGTATTCTATTACTTTCCATTCTCATTATATGACCCAGCCATCTTAATCTTTGTCCCTTTACAATTGCTACTATGTTTGGTTCTTGGTATAATTCATATAATTCTTTGTTTGATCTTCTTTCCCATCCTTCTTGGCATTTCTTTCCACCGTATATTTTCCTTAGTATTTTCCTTTCCCATACTTTTAGCATTTTTTGTTCTACTATTCCTAGTGTCCAGACTTCGCTGCCGAATATTGTTATCTGTCTTATTATTGTTTTATATATTTTTAGTTTTAATTTTCTCGTGACGTTCTTGTTATGTAGTATTTTTTTCAGTCTATATACACAGTTGTTGCCTTTCATTATTCTTGCTTGTATTTCTCCTCTTGTATTTGGTTCTCTACGAAATTCTGTGCCTAGATATATGTACCGTTCCACTTCCTCGAAATTATAAATTTTTCCTTTATTATTTGTTACTGTCAATTTCGCTAATTTATTATAATCCTTGTCTGTCCACGTCATAGCTTTCGTTTTGTTTTCGTTTATTTGTAGTCCTATTGTTTGGGCGGCTTCTTCCAGTTTTAACATACATTCATGCAGCTCATTTTTACTCCGTGTTAGAATCACTAAGTCATCTGCAAATGCTAGGACCTGGTGTTTCTTGTGATACAAAAGGCCATTTCTCGTCTTATTACTATCTCTAGCGCGCTACTAAAAAGTAGCGATGACAATGGGTCGCCTTGTCTTACTCCTTCCTTGACTGTGAACTTGTCTGATGTGCTGTGTCCTATTCTTACTCTATTTTTTGTTTCTTTTAAGGTTAGTTTTATTAGTCTTACCAATTTCCCTTCTATGCCTAGTTCTATCAGTGCATTGTATAATTCATTTCTTTTAATTCTATCGTATGCTTGACGAAAGTCTATAAACATTAAATACGTTTCTTTCCCATATGCGTGACTTTCTGACTGGATTTCTCTTAGGGTATATATTTGGTCAATTACTGACCTGCCTTTTCTAAATCCACACTGATATTCTCCTATTTCCTTTTCAATTTTACTAATTATTTTGTCTTTTAGGAATGTGGCTAGGATTTTATACGATATATTTAACAGCGCTATTCCTCTGTAATTTGCACAATCTGTTTTGTCACCTTTCTTATATATTGGTACCAATATGGCTTCATTCCAGTCCTTTGGTAATGCCTCTTGTCTCCAGATTTTCACTATTAATATGTGTATTCAATTATTTAGAGTCTCTCCCCCGTATTTATATAGTTCTCCTGTTAATTGATCATTACCGGGGCATTTGTTGTTTTTCATGTTTTTGATTATTTCCTCTATTTCCTTTAGGGTAGGTGGTTCTTCTACATTTTGTTTTTCCTCGCCTATATGTTGCATGCTTTCTATCTCCTCTTCGCTTATTGATTCATTTAGTAATTCGCTGAAGTGTTCTTTCCACAATTCTAATACCTCTTCTTCCTCTCCTATTAGTTGACCATCTTTACTTTTATAAAATACCGGTTTTGTGGTAAATTGTTTTCGTTCACTTTTCAATCCTCGATATAAATTCCTTATCTCTTTGTTTCTGTAATCTTCTTCTATTTCATCAATCAGATTTTAACAAATCTATATATTTTGGGCAATTAAGTCGTCATCTTCAGTAGAAAGCTAAAAAAGATGACTTAGTATTTCTAGCTAAGGTGTTATAGATGATTTGAAATGTAAAGGTCATAGGCTATGCGCACAAATAGCTTTTTGGTTTGGAATAGTCCATTAGCAGAAAATGGGGATGATTGTCAAAGCAGTGTCGCGTTCCGCAGATCTGATCCACAGTTGGCCAAATCCGCCAAAAAATTCGCTTGTTAATGGACGTTGCCATGTTGGGTCAAAGTTCACCAGATTTAAGCGGCGGACCTGATCCGATGGACCTAATGTGTTGTTCCCCACTAATTATACGGTGATTTGTTAACACTTGACCGACGACGGCAGGTCACACACACGCCGAGGATGACACGTGCATTCGGGGAAAGACCTATTTACAAAATCAGACAATTTAATAAAATTTATAAACTTAAACCGTGCTTGTGGACTATAAAAACAAAAATCTAAAAGATACTGCTTATAATGAAATGTTATCATTATCAAAATATCTCTTTTAGCAATGCAGGTTTTCATGATTTTTATATCACATTATTGCTTTTATTATCGAATTATGCATAAATTCTGATTGCTGCAATGGCAATGGCTTTCGTCGACATAATGCTCCGCGTGCTTGCTCAGTACCGGCGATTTCAAGCATGCATAGAGGACCAGCGGATCAGGTTTTGGCGGACCGGGTCCTCCAAATGTGACGGATTTCCTCCCCACTAACTAGCGGACCTAGTCTGGCAGTGAATTTAATCCGTCGGATTCTTAAAATTTCAATTTTACGTTAGTAGGCACACCGACAGACCGAGTCTGTCGGATCAGATCCGGCGGATCAAGTCTCATGGACCTGGTCCTCCAAAAAGTCCGCTCGTGTATGGCAGGCTATTTGCTTCGCGTCCGCCTGCTTGTTTCCAATATCAGTGCGATCTGCCACTGCATTGTTCCCGCCGCGTATCTCGTTGATGACGTACATGTCCTTTACAGCCTGAAACTACTCTACATATGAATATATTCTCTTCACTAGATTGACAGTGGGATAACACTGTTTATTCAGTGTAATCTGTGCTGGGACTATGTTGAAAAATAAAATGTAATTGTTAGTCTACGCCGTTTCTTTCATAGTCACCTACAACACTACTTTAATGCAGATTGATCACATTTTATATAATCATCAAAAATGAATGTAAAACTTATTATTAAAATTAACAAAAAATAATTCATATCAAACAACCTGAAAGAACACTCGATTTTAATATCATATCGAGTTAAAATAATAATTACCTATTGCAAATTCTAATAAATTTTGTTGTAGCTTAAGAATTTGAAAATTCCGGTAATTGTAATTTTTTCGCAACAAAAATCAATAGCATTGGCTACATTGAAAGAAAATGTCTGGACAGCCAATTTTATTTTTATGCATTGTCATATGTTGCAGGTGTGATTTTGTTAATTTATTGGCAAAATGCAAAGTTTCAGATTCTTGAACATCATTCAGAAAATGAATATACTTAACATTAATTTCTTGAAACAATAACTCTTATATGAATTACAAACAAATAATTTTCTTACATTCCCATCAGGATCATAGAAAACTTCATGCTGAAATAGTGCATTTCTCGTCAATTATATTATCCAAGAGGAAATATATACGCTGGCCGTTAATACTTAAAGCGGTGTTGAATTTATTATTTTATAAATTTAGGCCAAAAGCTTATACAGAGTGTCCGAAAAAGAATTACATCTAGTTACCTGTGAAAGTTTCTTGCGTGTAAATTTTCATGTTCCGCTATATTGTTATTTGTATTGCATTATCCATAGCTGTCATTCATAAATTGTCAACTTTCACCTGTCATTAAAGTGTAAACTAATTTAGTACAAATTTTTAATTAAATTTGTTAATACATCATATAAAATGTAAACTTTTCAAGAAATGGATATTTATGTAACACGTACATAATATAGATCTTTATTGGACGAGTCCTATGAGTTATGGACGAGCAAGCTTGCGAGAGAGTCTGATAAATAGGGCGAATCCAAAAAGCCAGATTATGTACATAGCTTTATGTTTGACTCACAATGAAAGATTTTTTCTTCAATTCTTATTCGTGAGAATCTTTAATAATCTACATCATACTTATCTACAAAGTAGGTAGGTATGCATTCGCCATTGTCATAGTTACGTAGTTGCCGACGAAAAATATATTTTACCTACGACCACTGTTGAAAGTGCCCTTTTTTGCACTATACACAGACCGTGTAAATAAGTCATTACGCACGGCCGTAAACTAAACGCACGGTCGTAAAGTAATCGCACAGGTTGAAGTTGCTTAGTTACCGAAATGCATTGATGGAATTTATCCAATTGTCAGTAAGCTGTCAATATTATTCCATTGCCCACAACAGTTTTATTATGAATCAATCATAATTTATTGTTATTAAAATGTGTGACAACCACAGTGGCAGATACACTCCTCCGAAGATTATTGAAAATGCCAGGTTAGAAATGAACAATTTGTTACCGGCGAAGACACGTGAAAGATACGAGATCTTATATAGAAAATTCATCGACTGGAGAAATAAGAATAATGTTAGAAAAAGATAGTTGTCCAATATTTAATAACTGCAATGTTACCATTAACAATTATTAAAAAGCAATAATTACTTATATCATAAATATAAGAAAATTTGTTATAAAATAAAATAGTATGTAATTAAACAATAAAAAAGAGGTTTTGTATAGAGGTTGTTTTAGTGGTTGAAGGTGGTCGTAGGTAAAGTATAGTACGTGACTCGAGTTGTAACGCATTTTACGTACTCGTGGAATTACATACTCGCTCCTTCGTCGCTCGTATGTAACTATTTCCACTCGTACGTAAAATGCTATTTACAACTCTTGTTACGTAATATACTATTACCTACGACCACTGTTGAAAGTGCCCTTTTTTGCACTACACACAGACCATGTAAATAAGTCATTACGCACGGCCGTAAACTAAACGCACGGTCGTAAAGTAATCGCACAGGTTGAAGTTGCTTAGTTACCGAAATGCATTGATGGAATTTATCCAATTGTCAGTAAGCTGTCAATATTATTCCATTGCCCACAACAGTTTTATTATGAATCAATCATAATTTATTGTTATTAAAATGTGTGACAACCACAGTGGCAGATACACTCCTCCGAAGATTATTGAAAATGCCAGGTTAGAAATGAACAATTTGTTACCGGCGAAGACACGTGAAAGATACGAGATCTTATATAGAAAATTCATGGACTGGAGAAATAAGAATAATGTTAGAAAAAGATAGTTGTCCAATATTTAATAACTGCAATGTTACCATTAACAATTATTATTAAAAAGCAATAATTACTTATATCATAAATATAAGAAAATTTGTTATAAAATGAAATAGTATGTAATTAAACAATAAAAAAGAGGTTTTGTATAGAGGTTGTTTTAGTGGTTGAAGGTAGTCGTAGGTAAAGTATAGTACGTGACTCGAGTTGTAACGCAATTAAGTACTCGTGGAATTACATACTCGCTCCTTCGTCGCTCGTATGTAACTATTTCCACTCGTACGTAAAATGCTATTTACAACTCTTGTTACGTAATATACTATTGACAAGTGTGTGAAACTGCTAATGATTGTTAATTTATCGATTCTGATTTAAAAATGGATCTAAGAGAACCAACAGTGGCTTCAGACGACATACAGGAAATGGCGCTTCGTGCTTTTGGCAATCAAATCGAAATCTCTATATGTTTACAGAGATTACCGTATGTGATGTTTAAAGAACACATATTTTGAATTAGTCCAAATTACTTTATTATTATGGACTAGTCCAATAAAGTACCATATTATGTCCTATCAGTGATGTTATAAATCAACTGAATACAGTCGAGTCAAACAAATGTTTTTTTAGACGACCGACACAAAAAATTGAAATTTCAGTCGTCAAACGCGGCCGAAAAGTAACCCTTTTTCGTCCGCTTCCATTTTCGGCCGCAATATGGTGGCGCCATCTACCGACAGTTTCGATATTATATAACAATAATCACATTGCCGTCAGTGTCAAACTGTACATCTTGTTTACATTAGTAAATACGTGTTGGTAATAGACTGATTAACTAATTATTGTTTATAAAGCCGAAATAACTTCGAATGTAAACAAAGAAAACATAAACATGTCTGAAGGTGTCACAAATATGTACAATTGTTCAGTTGTTATAAATAACTATATCAATAAATTATAAATAAATGTTGCAACAAATTTGAAAATTTTATGAGGGTCGCCTAAAAAATTTCATGTGCACCACGGCCAAAAAGTGTTTTTTCGTCCTCGTTTGCTTTCCGACCTGTACTTTTTGGCCTTGGTACACAATATACTATTATTATAGAGGCATATTAATAGTGTATAATGTGCCTCAATTTAAAAATAAACGAAAATCACCCCTTAACCAGATGTCATCAACAAAGGTTATTGAGGTTATGTTATTCTCCCTCTACTAGCATAACAGCATTGCGGCACATTTTAATCTAAATGGGAATTTCAAAGCATACTACATGTAAATCATTTTTGGACATCCGGTATTGTTATATACAGGGTGTTAAAAACAGTGTCACACACTTTGAGGGCTGATAGTATGGCCCAAAATATGCCGAAAACTCTTAATGAACATTGGTCCGCAAATGGACGGTTTCGGACATACGAAACATTTTGCGTTTACACCACATCTAGGTGGCATGAACATTCGAATTCTTTCGAACTCGACTCTGATTCGGTGGCATCCTTTATATATTCGTTGGTTCGGGAGATCATTTACAGGCGTAGCGTACACTAACATTTTCAAATATCTTTAAAGAAAGAATCCAAGGGGGTTTAAATCGGGCGATTTTGCAGGTCATGATACTGTTCTGTGTAAATACTCTCTAACGGAAATTTGTTGCCTTTGGTTCAAAGAAATCTCGTCTAAAAGATGCGTATTGTGGAAATAAAAAATTTGCGCCCCATGTTCATTAAGACTTTTCGGCATATTTAGGGACATACTATCAGCCCTCAAAGTTTGTGACACTTTTTTCTAACACTCTGTATATTTGTTGCCGGGCCATCACAGGTAATTTAAGTCATTTTTACTCCAGCGGTTAATACTTTTTGAATAACTGATGTCAAAATGCTGATTTTTCAGATGTTAACGAATCAATAAAAAAATATGTGACTGGTATCTTCCAACTTCCATTCACAGCTATGGCTATATAGACTAAAATATTTTCTGATGCAGGTAATATTTCACTTTTCAGACCTGCACCAAAATCTACCTAGGCCTCTATTTTTAGTTCCATCAAATTCAATGTGCTTCGTAATAAACATTTCGTCAAATGAAAGTGCTACATAGACTTTTTCAGCTTCACTCAGCTACTTTATTTTGAAGAGCTTTTAAAGCTTCACTGTTAATACCGGGTACACATTGCTATGTGTGTACCAATTCCTCAAAGTTGTTTTATGGTGAAAAAATAAAATGTACGTATATCCTTGGAATATTTGCCAGTAGTTCTAATTTTATTCTTTGCGTTTAAAGCAATTCTCTCAAAAAGCTCATGCAGTCATAATTTACTTTTAAATAAATATTGTTAAATGAAGATGGTATCCGTACATAATGATTAAAAAATATTTACTGAATTATCAGATATCAAACTGTCGTCTGTTTCAACAGATATCTAAAATTTACTATTTGTGTCCTTTTCAGTCAAGTTGTTTTTTTAAAGGCTTAATTTGATTTTTTACAGCATTTGATTTTTTCTTTGATCAATAACTGTTTTCCTACATTTTTCTTCAATCATGATATATGAGTGATCATAGCGAACCAATTATTTTCTTTTAATAAGCTGAAAATGTTACACATATAATCTATTAATAACCTTAATATATCTAGTGTAATATATTGCAAAAATTTTGAGATACTTACATTCATCATCATCAAAGATCTTGCGTAAATTCCTCCACAACAAAGAAGTTTTTGGTGGAGTAACATTCAATGAGTTTGTCTATTAAAATTCATAATAAAATAGAAAGTTTTAAGTCGATTGGATATTGGAAGTGCATCAAATCACCAGATTTAACCGTTTTAAGCTGACCAACGAACTGACAAATAAAAGTAAAGCCTTCCAAAGTAATGGTTTTAAACTCTCTTTAAACTACTCATGTATTACTACTCATATGAATATTTTACTGTACATACATACATGCAAGTACAGTAAGTACATGAATTACTTACTGAACTGAATTATTTCTTTTGAATATATCCAAGCACTGTAACTATAATCAAATATCAACATGCAAATAAAAAATGAAATACAATGTTCCGAGCATGTATAAATTTGGTTCCTAGAAGAATCTTCGATGATTCATGCAAATTTTATAAAAATTATGTTTTCCTTTCCGCAAGCTGGAAATTTATCGTAGATTATGTAAACTACTATGAAAACTAATCATTTTATTTAAGGAGTTATTCTTGCAGGTTTATACCACTGCACCTGTTTACCATTTGCTAACTTTTATCTGTAACAAACCTTAAGAACAATATAACCATATATTTTTTAAGTGTATGTAAATTTGTGGGACATAATATTTTATCACTTCTACACTTTCTAAATTACAAAGATGTTCGCCTCACTTTCCTTCCTTTCTGTATATTACGTTTTTCATAACCAAAAAAATTCCACAAAACGTGTTTTGGTTGAATCAAATAATACATTACTTAGGGTCTAATTCATAAACGCTCCTTAAGTGGATCTTACACTCGACTCACTTTTCACTCACCTCGAACTCAACTTAGCACGTCCCCACCTTAGACTCATAATTCGTATTCAGAGACGATTCTTTATGTGAGTAACGCTCGAGGAGACGATAAGGTACACTTGTAAAACGTATCACAAAAATTAACACATATATTATTGGACAAAATGTCGCTGTAAAAATGCTGCCGAATCAAAATCCCCTTTGTTCTTCCGGGGCTGCAGCCACTGCAACACCTCTGTCTTGAAAATGCGGGTCGCATAAAAAGGATACACTTCTGCTGGACTTTTTATTTCTATGTGCTTACTGTTACTCCCGGAAAATGTGACAATGCATAAAATTTGTTGTGATTGACTGCATACAGGTGTGCTTGGAAATTTGATGTGCAGAGAGCTGTATGAGAGCATCTGCAATAGTACTTGACACTTCACTGATTATTTGGCACGTAGTGCTTCGACTAATGTCTTGCAGATCACCGTAAACTCTCTGCAAAGAAAAGACAATTGAATATTACCCTGCATTTACAGATTTAAGTAAACATTTACCTGGTAACTACCTGCAACATAAAAATGCAAAGCAACACTTCACTTCAATATCGGTGGTACAGGAAGTCATCTACGTGTATGCTCGGCTCGATTGGGATACACTAACGGTAGCAATATTTCTTGTATGACGTGCCTCGAAAACCGAAACCGTTGTTTTAATTTTGTTTGTGTACCTCTCCAAGGGATTTTGCACATCCCTTAAAATTAACCTAAAAATAAGAAATAAATTTGCATAAGTATCGAGTGTCCTCTAGTTATTATGTTTGATAGAGTCCTATAATATAACATATTGCTATGAATTATGCCTTTGACTTTATTTTTATTTAGGAAATAACTCACAACTATATAAAATTCTTGTCAAAGCTATCCTTTTGTTCAGGTTTGATCGGGTTAAATAATACGACGGTATTTTAAATTAAAATAATATATTTACCAAAAGCAAATTCTCTAAATGTCCCAAATTAATATACAATATTATTTAAATTCATATATACATTTAAATGTTTACCGTCAACAAGTTCTCGGTGCCTGAAAAAAAAAACAAAATTTGTATACGCAAATTATTTCCACATGCCGGGTATGAGCAAGAAATGCTGCGCGACTCCGATACGTTGACCGGTCCGTCTTTACAATATCTAGTCTCGCGCCGATACCCGTCTTATTTCTCGTGCATATTCTGATTTTAAAACTATTTATTATGAAAATTTCTCTCTCTGCTCAATAAGTTGCAATTTAAGTTTATTGAAACAATTTGTGAATAATTTTATTTATTTGCTCGACAATTTGCAAATTTATTGACACACTTTGTTAATATCTTTTGTCATTTGCCTGACAAGTGCAAATAATGTTTATTAATACAATTTGTTACTATATTATTTATTTGCTCGACAATTTGCAAATTTATTGACACACTTTGTTAATATCTTTTGTCATTTGCCTGACAAGTGCAAATAATGTTTATTAATACAATTTGTTACTATATTATTTATTTGCTCGATAAGTTGCAAATTTACTGACACACTTTGTTAATGTCTTTTGTCATTTGCCTGACAAGTGCAAATAATGTTTATTAATACAATTTGTTACTATATTATTTAATTTTGTTATTTGCTAATAATTGCAAATAAAATTTATCGATACAATTTGTTATATATATTTTCGGTTACCTGCTAACAAGCGCAAGTACTGTTTATTGACACAATTTGTTATATATATATATATATATTTTTGTTATTTGCTAATAATTGCAAATAAAATTTATTACTACAATTTAATATTCCTTTTCTATTTTGCTTATCACATGCAAATACATTAACACCTTATGAACTAACATAATTCATTTTAAATTTATATTTTGCCAAACAAGTTGCAAATTATTCCATTTACCACTTATCTAGCCATTTGATTGCCCTGTATTCAGGCACCATCAATAAAATATTAGCAAGTTTAAATATTCTTACCAAATTTTCTGCTTCCGGCCGGTCACTGGACCGAACTCTCTCTGCTTCGGGCTGGTCGCTCGCTCGGACTCCCGACTCCTTCTTTGGCTGGCCGCTGCGTTGCACTCTTCTTCCTTCTTGGGCTGGTCGCTTCGTGGAACTCTTTCCCTTCCTCTTCGGGCTGGTCACTTCGTTGAACCCCTCATAATTCGCCGTGCGTCTGCTTTTATAGCTCATTCCCTACCTTATTTCTTCCCACACTTGTCTGCATCCCTGCTCTTACTTTACCAGGTGATCTCCCTACCACCTCTATTCCTTCTCGTTATTATTTTTAAAATAAAATTAATCTAATTACAAATAAATTATTCTTATAATTATTTTATATTTTAATAAAAAACACAACAAAACGCTAAACGTACCTACCTACCTAATAACCATTAACTTTTATACAATTATTTAAATGTAACAAATCTGTCATAAACAATGCAATGTTGCCAAGTTGAATAAATAAAATATATAGGTATAAAAAGAGGACTTATTAATTTAAAATAAAACTATCGGCCAAAAAATTTTATACAAATCTCATGCGTTAAGTTATTTTACAGCGCTCCGGCAAATGTGGCACTCGCCCTTCGGGCTCGTGCCTCAAACGAAGCCGTCGCGCTGTAAAATTGAACTTCCCGCATTCGACTGTAAATAACTATTTTGGCCTCCCGAGATGAAACATTGATGCCCGGTTTCACAAACGCTAATCGGTCGTTAACAGCTTGTTAATGAATCGTAAAAAGTTTGACAATTCGTTAATGAGTCTTTAATCAATCGTCAAATATTTGAAGATTGATTACCTTGACGAACTGTTAAAAGCAAAATTACCGTTGTTTTGGATTTGTCAAGCAATAACGAGTCTTAAAGGCTTGTTAACTAATTCACCATTTGACAATCGTTTGTGAAACCGGGCATGAAACTATGCACCGTTCATGTCACATGTCACTTCGTTTTTACGACGACTGTGCGTTTTCCCGCATAGTATGCGGTAAAGTAAATAATCCTTCTTTTTAAACTCCAGAGACGTAGGAAAAATACACAATTGTGAAATCATGAAGCCGATGTTCAGGAGAACGAGATATATTAATGTTTAATTCAATAAGTATAACAAAATACACAAAATATTAATATTAAATTACTCCAAGCGCTCCGCTGGGCATCGTGTTTAAGATATAAACTTCATGCAGCAAAATGCAATTTCCTACATTCGATTATAAATAGCTAATAATAAACGTACCTACAAAGAGGGGGATAGAAGAAGATAGAATCGAAGAATGTTACTACAATTGTTTTAATAAACTAAAATTCTCAAAAACACTCAATGCCATAATGTATTTTATAATATTAAACATTCGTGATGACTTATATTTCCAATTGATCCAACTGAAAATCGATGCTGAAAAATATTAATCTGAGTTCATTATGTAATAAATGATAATTGTATTACAAAGTATGGGTATTTAACCTTTTTTCTGTAGGTGAACTTGTTGCGCATTTTAAATTCACGGTGTTGCTGATGCCAAATGGTCCGCACAAAATAACGGGTTTGCCGTTCGAGTTAGACCAATACCAATCGGAATATGCAGTCACCGATCCCGAAATGAAGTCGTTATTGAACAGTTCGGCCAACCCTAAGGCGGCTAAGAAGAAAAAAAAGAAGGCTGAAGCGGTGGAGCAGCCGATGGAGGTGGAGGCGGCCGCCTAGACCGAAATCACGTTTCGTTTCACTTTCTCTGTTGGGTTTAATCGGCAATCAAATTTTCGTTTTTTTTCTTTTACGTTTTGACTTGACATGACACGATGACTTTTATCAC
This sequence comes from Geotrupes spiniger, assembly GCA_959613385.1. Taxonomy (NCBI): domain Eukaryota; kingdom Metazoa; phylum Arthropoda; class Insecta; order Coleoptera; family Geotrupidae; genus Geotrupes; species Geotrupes spiniger. The sequence continues at coordinate 37,176,967 of OY390737.1, forward strand.
ACTGCCCCAGAAATTCTGTAATAAAACAAAGTTTTGAAAATAATGGAAAATTGTTATACCAATTATTGAGACGATACGCAGTTTTTTTTAACCAAGTGGTGCAGTTTACTAATAGTTTTTACAATTTAATTAATGACCATAAAGTACTGTTGAATATGATTTATTTATATAGTTAGTAGCATTTTTACTTCTCCTTTCAATAATTGTTTCTCAAATATAATCATATCTATATGATGTTAAAAATCTAAATTATTGTGTTTCACTGATCGAGGAATAAATATTTGGTATTTTCTTTTGATGTTTTATTTAGAATTAGTAGTAGGTTGATATAATTGGCCTGAATTAATTTATTGAATTGGGCTTTGTTTCTCAGTGTTAGCAAATGTAAGATGTAACATTACAGAAAGCGAATGATGCCCAGAACAAGGAACATGAAAAATTGAAAAAACAAACATTACTTTTACTTGGCATTAAAGTAATTGATCTCCATTTACAACACAAATGTTTTGTTAGTAGATTTAAAGTTTAATATATATATGGTAGTTTTTGTGTCAGTTAGGAAACAAAGTGTCTGCCATTTACAAGAAGGCAGATGAAATATTGATGACATGAAAGTTAAGCACAGAAACCATTCACGCAGACCAGCTTCGAAAAAGAAAAATAGCAAAATGGATGTTGTGTGAATTAATCAACGACAAATTTATCAAACCATTCGATGTTCCTATGAAAAATCAGGTAAGTCATGAAATCCAATTAGTGGTCATTCCACATAAATGAACCTTGAAAGTAGTATATTGAATTAAATAATTCTATACGATCCTGTGAAATTGTATGATAATTGTCAATTCTCGATTATCCATTGAATTAAGTGAATCGTAATTTTGTTTTGTGTTTGATAATTTCTTTCTTGTGGTGGCTGAAAATAAGAAACATTTGGATTTTATTTCATTGATATAAAATTGGACAGTGTTTGCAAATCTATACTCAAACCCACTGAATAAACAAATCTGAAAAGTTTTCACCATAAAACTAGGTCATTTATTTTGGTTGATTTGAACTGGAATAATCCGGCAAAATTTTACATTCATGATGACTTATATTTCCAATTGATCCAACTTAAAATCAATGCTGAAAAATGTTAATATGAGTTCATTTAGTAATGGGGTTTGATTATACCAAAAAGCATGAGTTTTTTAGAGTTTTTTTTTTCTGCAGGTGCACTTCAAAATGACGGTTTGCCATTCGAGCCAAACGTACTGTGCAGAATCTGAACTTTACCCAGCAGACCGAACGTGAGAAATTAGAATTGGTTTACTCGTGGACAAATTGATCACTTCTGGTGAAGACGTAAGTTTGCTTAGCAATAAATGTTAATTTGTTTGGTGCTACAGTAATTGATCTCTATGGCTGTGTTCCGAAATCTGCTGAAAACACTGCACGGTACTGAACTAGTATTTGTTTCACATAGATTGATGAGAATTTTATATTGCATTAGCTCATTTCGTAGGCGTAAACGTAGCAGATAGTCACATGATTTTTTTATTTGAATTTTGTTTCTAGTTTGGTTTGCTTCACAACACATTTTTACTTCCTTATACTTTATGTAGTCCGTCGACTTTTCAATAAATTATTATGTACTGTCAGCGATGGTAGAGCCTTATATACAGTGACTATAACAAATTGAGGTCATGGTGCTGACTATGCACCCCAGGAATGCTCCTAACCAAATCCCACAATAGGAACAAATTGTCAACATCTACGGAAATGCAAAATAATTATTTAATTTGCTTACTTCAACTAATAATAAAATAAATAATAATAATAATGAATAAACTGAAAAAAATTAAACCACATTTAGTACTTCTTTGACTTAATTGTCAAATATTCCTGGTCGTTCTAATAATAAAGGGAGAAGAGTGCCACACACAGTATACCGAAAAAAGACTCACACCAACAGGTACCTCAACGTGCAGTTGCACCACCACTTTTCAGTAAACTGACGTATTCGAAAGAACGTTTGAAATAAAACTTCAATATCTTTAACTTTTATAAGATAGAAAAAAAGTGATAGCATGTAATAATATACACAAAACCATGGAACAAATAAATCTACATAACTTATAAACAAGTTTCATGGATTTCAATATCCTATTTATTTTGATAGATTTAACATAGAATAACAGGAAAATTAAATGTTCATGATGACTCACATTTCCAATTGATCCAACTGAAAATCAATGTTGAAAAATGTTAATCTGAGTTTATTTTGCAACTAGTAATAAATGTATTGACAAATATCGGTTGTATATGGTTTTTTTGCCGTAGGTGAACTTGTCTGCTTCAAATTTGTGGTGTTGCTGATATCAAACAGTTCATATAAACTAATGAGTTTGCCATTCGAGTTACGCCGGTGCTAGTGATAACTGGACTTGAAGGATGCCCAGAAGAATGAGTTCAGATACAGATGTTCTAATTTAACCAGCATGAGGTTAACATAATGAAAATATTCATTACTACGGGTGAAGATGTAAGTTTGTATGTTCATTAGTTTACTTAGTACAGTACCTTTCTTCACAAACATTTATGCTAAAGTAATTGATTTCTACATATGACACAAATGTTTGTATGTTCATTAGTTTACTTAGTACAGTACCTTTCTTCACAAATTTATGTTGTTACCAATTTTAATGTTAACATAGTCGGTAATTTTAACAAACTCTAGCTTATGGTGTCTCGAATGTAGTATAGCAAAGTGAGGACGAACGCGAATTTCGTGGAACAAACTAAAGCAAAGATGGGTGTTGTAATGCATCAACCACAAACTTATGGAACATTTCCAATTCCTTTGTGAGAAATTAGGTGAGACAAGACATCCAAACATCAACAACAAATTTATCAAACCATTCGACGTTCTTAGGAAAAATCAGGTAAGTCACGAAATGCAATTGGTGGTTATTCCACATAAATGAACCTTGAAGTTTAGTGGTAATATATTGAATTAAGTAATTCAATATATCTTGTGAAATTGTATGATAATTGTAAATTCTCGATTAGTCATTGAATTAAGTGAATCGTAATTTTTTTTGTTTGATAGTTTCTTAGCTGAGGTTGCTGAACAAAATAAAAAACATTCTGATTATTTCATTATTATAAAATTGGACAGTGTTTGCAAATCTACACTCAAACCCACTGCATAAACAAAATGAATAGTTTTCACCAACTAGGTCATTTATTTTAGTCGATTTCAACTGGAATAACCCAGCAAACTTTTACATTCATGATGATTTATATTTCCAATTGATCCAACTTAAAATCAATGCTGAAAAATGTTAATCTGAGTTCATTGTCTGATAGGGTTTGATTATACCAAAATGCATGACATTTTTACAGTTTTTTTTTCTGCAGGTGCATTTCAAATTGACGGTGTTGTGATGCCTAACAGTCCACATCATATATTGAGTTTGCCATTCGAGCCAAACGTACTGTGCAGAATCGGATCTTTACCCAGCAGACCAAACATGAGAAATTAGAATTGGTTTACTCGTGGACAAATTGATCACTTCTGGTGAAGGCGTAAGTTTGCTTAGTAATAAAGTTCATTCGTTCGGTGCTACAGTAACTGTGTAACTATATGTTCTGGAATGTGCTGAAAGCATTGCACTGTACTGAACTATTATTTGTTTCACATGTTTTGATGAAAATATTCTACTGCATTTGCCCATTTTGTAGGGGTTGTGTAAACGTAACAGATATTCACATGATTTTTTATTTGCATTTTGTTTCTCATTTTTACTTCCTTATACTATATGTAGTCATCGACTTTTCAACAAATTATTATGTACTGTTAGTGATGGTAGAGCCTTACGTATAGTGATTACAACAAATTGAGGTCATGGTGCTGACTACGCACCACAGGAATACTCCTAACCAAACTTCAAGACATTTTAAATCGTGTTATTAAAAAAACGTAAAAAAATTCCCACAATAGGAACAAATTGTCATCTGTGGAAATGCAAAATAATAATTTAATTTTGCTTACTTCAGCTAATAATAATGAATAACAATAATAATAATAAGGAAAAATTGAAAAAAATCAAAAAAATTAAACCATGTTCAGCGATATACACAAAACCATGGAACAATGTACATAATTTATAAACAAGTTTCATGGATTTTAATATCCTATTTATTTTGGTAGATTTAACGCAGCATAAGAGGAACATTAAATGTTCATGATGACTTACATTTCCAATTGATCCAACTGAAAATCGATGTTGAAAAATGTTAATCTGAGTTTATTTTGCAACTAGTAATAAATATATTCACAAATATTGGTTTTATATGGTTTTTTTTTGCCCTAGGTGAACTTGTTCGCTTCAGATTTACGGTGTTGCTGATATCAACAGTTCATGGGTGTTTCTACGTTAATAGGTACTATCGACGGCTACATTAAAAACATCATATATAATTTGAAAATTTGTGGAAATATCAAACGTGTTTAATAATAAATAAAGTATACTTTATGTATAAGTAAGTATAGGAATCATGAAAAATTTCGACCTCGAGATTTTAACGGATATATGCGTTTTGAGGTCCCCTGAATCGTTTCTGACTATTTTCGGAATGACGTCTGTGTGTCGGTGCGCGCTCTAGCGTCGAAACGATTATAGCTAGAGCTCTGAAACTTTAAACTTAACATTTGTATGTAGCAAGGAGGAAAACGTCCTATTTTGAACGCAATAGCTCAACCGGAAGTGATCGTTTACTCTTATCACCATTTTCATTATTTCGAAAACGGTACGAGCTATCAAAAAAATGTTCTTATATAAGTTAAAGAGATTGAAATTATAAACAACTTCCATTTGAAAAGTTTTTTCGAAAACCGTAGTATAACTAAGTATAAGTAAGTTTCGTGCGGACCACCGCAGATTTTTTAACAATAAATTGCAATACCTAAATTACCTTAGTTTAGTCATAACTTTATGTTTACCTAGAAAAAAGTATCTACCCTGGCCTGTCCTTTTACTATTCTGTAACAAAATCTTTGAAATTTAACACATTACTAATTCATTAAACATCTAATCGTTATTTATTACATAAAGTAGTATAAATAACAATGATAGTTATTTAAATAAACTTTCAAATTACTTTTATATTATATTAAAAAAAATTACATAGTTTTTGTCCCTCGTATTTTAAGTCTCCTCCCCCGCACATTTTTCGACCGTTTAAAAATGCCGCTAATATGCGTCGACGCTGCAAATTTAAATAGCAGAGCATTTGTTTCGAAGTGAATTTAACAATGAAAATCGCGCGAGCCACTATCGTACTCTTATTGGGCCGATAATTAGACCACACCACTCGGGTCGCTCGCACGTGTCAGTGATTGTTGTATCTGCACTGGTGAGTTTTATTCTCTTGTTATTTGTGGTTTAAGTTTGTTTGTAATATTTATTTATTTTAATTTCAGTATAATTTACTGTGTTAGTTTGTTTTTTCGTTACAATACATATTTTTCTGATTGTGCTAGTTTTTTAATGAAAACATCTCTCCCCTGCCGTATTTCCCCTGCTTCATCAGATGCCAGGGTAGAGATTTTGCGTCCAGGATAGATAAGGAATTTTGTTTTAAGTTAGTTTTATACTACTTACATACATATGTAACTGCTTTTGTCTCTTTTCGATAGATGCTTTAGAATAGTACACTTATGTATGTACATATGAATGTATCATTATTTAAGTTTTGCTTTAGTTTTAAGTGATAATTTTGTAAAGAATGCAACAAAGAATTCAATTCAGTTTTGATCGTTGAGAAATTAACATATCCTACATTAGTACAAGAGCTGAATACATTTTTTTAGTAATAAAAGTAATAATTTCTTTTATACATTAATGCTTCCTTAGCTAGCAATGACGGCCGAATCTAAAACTTTTATTAATAAGAAATATTTTAAGCTCTTCCTATTGTTTAAGGTCATGCCTCCTCGAAAAAAACTAACTCGTGAAGAATGTCTTGAAAAAAAGCGTCTGGCAGAAAGATTGAGATACCAACGAATCAAAAATGATCCTGAAAAGTATTCTAAGTTACATAAAAGAAGACTGTATGGAAATTTTAGTCTAATTTTTTTTTGTTTTAAACTATCACCAAATAGTGAATAATTAAAGTTTATTCTTACTAAAATAAGGTTTGTTTTCAATTTATCTTTCCCCTGTAAAGTAAGGTATCCTGTCCTGGTCTCCATGTCTTTACCCTGTGTAGAGTATCTCCCCTGGTCACTTAAAATACCGGTAAAAGTAGATTACTTGACTGGCCATTATTAAACATGCATTCAAACTACCTCATTAAATACGATTATATTGAAAAAAGTTATTATTTTAAATATTTTTATCACGCCGCCATTCCTAATATCAGATAACCTCTTAACGTAGAATGACCCTCATATAAACTAGTGAGTTTGCCATTCGAGTTAGACCAGTACTAGTGATAACTGGATTTAAACGACGCCCAGAAGAATGAGTTCAGATACAGATATTCTAATTTAACCAGCATGACATTAACGTAATGAAAATATTCATTACTACGGGTGAAGATGTAAGTTTGTATGTTTATTAGTTTAGTTAGTACAGTGCCTTTCATGACAAACACTTATGCTAAAGTAATTGACTTCTACATATGACACAAATGTTTAGTTACTAATTTTAATGTTAACATACTTAGTAATTTTAGCAAAGTCTAGGTAAAGGTGTCTTGAATGTAGTATAGCAAGGTGAGGACGAACACGAATTTCATGGAACAAACTAAAGCAAGGATGGGTGTTGTAATGCATCAAACAGAAACTTATCGAACATTTCCAAGTGCTTTATGAGAAATTAGGTGAGACAAGACATCCAACCAGTAGTTATTCCACGCAAACAACCAGAACCCTGATATTTACTAGAAATGAATTAATTAATCTTAATAAAAATAAGTTTGTAAAATTGTATAATAATCTTGGCTCTTCTCGATTAACCATTGAATTAATTGAAACATATATTTTTATTTTTGATGGTTTCTTATCTGTGGTTGCTGAAAACTATTCTGATTATGGCATGAGAAGTAATTTTTCATTTATTGGAATTACCGGATTTCATTTCATCCATGGAATCCTAAAATATTGATGCTGTTCTTAGTAAATTGACTTTAGTGTAAAAATAAGAGATATAAGATCGGAGTTGAAGTCTTGGCAGGCACAATAACTAATTTAGAACTTTATTTCACTATACAATTAACTATAGTTCACGATTAAATTATAATATTCGAAGTCAACGAGTCACTTTTTAAAAACTGACTACGGCCTTGTCAATTTGACAACAACATGCTACAAATTAGCGGGAGTTGGCACCTGAAAGAGAAATAATGAAACGCGCCTTTGCACAAATTGTGTAGAATCCTGAACATTCCGCCCGCCTCGTCGGAGGACGAAATTGATTCTCTTCCTCATTTTCCTTCTTCCACTGTTGTGTCACTGGGCCTCGTGACTCTTGAGTAGAGGGCAAAGCTTGACTATTGGACGGGTAAATGATGACGTCGCCGTCTTTACTGTTGCGACGCGGATTTGTTTGTCTTCTCCCGGGTGAACGTTGGTGATACGAGCTAGTGGCCACTTAGTCGGTGGTAGATGTTCGTTTTTTACAAGAACTAGATCGCCAATTTCCAGAGAAACCTGAGGGTGTTGCCATTTTTGACGAGATTGCAAACTATGCAGATACTCCTTTGACCATCGATTCCAGAAGTGGCGTTGCATTTGCTGGATGTGTTGAAATCTTGATAAGCGAGACAGAGGTAAAAGAGGTAAATCCATTAGAGACAGTTCAGGGACTGCAGTCAGAGGTTCACCGATTAGAAAGTGAGCTGGCGTTAGAGCTGTCAGATCGTCGGGATCATCGGTTAGTGCTTGGAGTGGACGAGAGTTTAGGCAAGCTTCTACTTGAGTAAGAAATGTTGTCATTTCTTCGAAAGTTAAGGTGTTATCGCCTATGACTCGTCGAAGATGGTGTTTCGTAGATTTGACAGCTGCTTTCCAGAGACCACCAAAGTGCGGGGCCGCTAGAGGGTTGAACTTCCACAACGTTCCATCATTGGCGAGTATGTTCGAGATTTTTTCGGATTCAGCAGAGGTTGTGGTAAAGAGAGCTCGTAGTGCGGCGTCTGCTCCTACAAAATTCGTTCCGCAATCACTACTGAGCGTTGCGCACCTTCCTCTGCGTGGGATGAATCGTTGGAATGCTGCCAAGAAGCCATCAGCGGTGTACTCGGATACTGTTTCTAGATGCACGACTCTCGTTGAAAGGCAAACGAAAACAGCAATGAAGGCCTTGTATGATTTATGACCCCTTCCCTTCGTGGTTCGAAGGTGAATTGGGCCAGCATAATCCACCCCAGAGTGAAGGAAAGGTCGAGCCTCTGTGACTCGAATTGTTGGTAGGTTTCCCATGATTTGAGTCCCTGTGGTGGCCCGGTGTCGAGCGCAAGTGAGACATCGGTGTATGATGACCCTTACCTCAGTGCGACCGCCGATCACCCAATAACGTTGTCGCAGAGTAGCGAGAGTAAGTTGGACTCCACCGTGAAGAGTTTTTTCCTTGTGGTAATGCTCGATTATTAACGTAGTTAATGGAGATCTCCTTGGTAGGATGTATGGGTGCTTTTCGTCAGGATCGAGAAGTGCGTTTTTTAGCCGTCCGCCTACGCGGAGGTGACCTCGATCGTCGAGATGAGGATTCAGTGGGAGAAGCTGCCCCTTCGTAATCCCTTTTCCGTTCTTGAGAAGGTGAATTTCGAATTTGAAGTTGCGATTTTGTTCGACTTGAATGAGACTCTGGAGGGATGCTGCTATTTCAGCGGGTGTGAGTATTAAAGTTCGGTTAAATTCATCAGTTCTTGTGGTAATGACTCGACGACACCAAGCAGTTATTCTAAGCAGCCTTGTCAAATTAGACTACCTGGTGAGTAGATGATATGGCCCTTGTAGCTCTTCAGCAATGACGTGAGCAGTTAGGCGAGATTCAGGAAGGTCATCGGGAGGTTTACGAAGACTGGATGGCCAGCTGTGAGTTCCTTCACGTAACCAATCAGGGCCTCTCCACCACAAGGAGTGGTTTAGAAGCTCCGATGCGGGAAGTCCACGAAAAGCGCAATCAGCCGGGTTGCTTGCTGATTCGACGTGGTGCCAAATAGCATTAGGCAGGGCAAGTTGAATGTCAGCTACACGGTTGGCGACGTAAGTTGTCCACCTGGTCGGGTGTGCGCGAATCCACGCAAGTGTTACCGTTGAATCTGATTTGACAGCTGCTTTCCAGAGACCACCAAAGTGCGGGGCCGCTGGAGGGTTGAACTTCCACAACGTTCCATCATTGGCGAGTATGTTCGAGATTTTTTCGGATTCAGCAGAGGTTGTGGTAAAGAGAGCTCGTAGTGCGGCGTCTGCTCCTACAAAATTCGTTCCGCAATCACTACTGAGCGTACATACGAGGTTAATTGAAGATTGTTCCGTACAATTTACGTGCATTTAAACTACCGCAGCATAAGCAAGCTGTGAAGCGTCTCCGAATCCATGAAGCTCGACAGTCTGTGGAGATGATCTCAATCCGAGCCATCGAGGAATACGGACTTTCGAGATTGCGGGTAGATCAGCTTGGATTTCGATCCAACGTGTTGCTTGTTCTTTTGGTAGCACGTCATCCCATTCAAGCTTAAGCAGCCACAAGGATTGCATAAATATTTTCGTGCGTATAATCACTGGTGCTAGCCATCCAAGTGGGTCGAATAGTTGAGCAATGCGAGACAACACATTCCTTTTGGTTAGGGTATGCTCAAGCTCACTGGATTTTACCTGGAAAAGGAAGGTGTCGCTCGTCGATTGCCACGATAACCCTAGCATGTGGAAGGTTTCCGGTTGCTAGACGATCGAAGTAGTCGTGGCCCTTACTTCAGGCGTCAGATGATTAAGAAGTTCTGGGCAGCAGTGTCGATGTCGTCGGCGCCAGATAAAACATCATCGACGTAGACGTCACTCAAAAGTGCTGAGGCTCCAATTGGGAAGTGATCCCCTTCGTCATAAGCGAGTTGACGAAGCACTCTGATTGCGAGGAAAGGAGCACACGCAAGGCCATATGTTACCGTACGGAGACGGTAAATGTCAATTGACGATGAGTTTCTTCTCCAGAAAATTCGTTGAAGATCACGATCTTCTTCGTGTACGAGCACTTGCCTGTACATTTTCTCCATGTCGGCGGAGAACGCTATTTTGTGCGTTCTCCATCGAAGTAAGATGCTGACGAGTTCAGGCAAGATCTTAGGACCTACGTGAAGATGATCGTTTAGCGAGTGTCCGAAGTTGGTTTTTTGCGATCCGTTAAAAACGACTCGCAACTTTGTAGTAGTACTTGATTCTCTCCATACGCCGTGGTGTGGAAGATAGTAGCAGAATTGTGGCTTTGGGCTTGGTGAGGGGATGAGCTCCATGTGATTTAGTGATTCGTATTCTGTCATGAAGTCGAAGTATGCTTCGAAGAGCTTAGTGTCTTGTGAGAAGCGATGCTCCATTCGTTGTAGCATTTTTGAGGCCGGAATATAGGAATCGCCGAGAGTTTCGAGAGGTTTCCTTAGAGGTAGACGAACCGTATATCTACCGTCTTGCGTTCGAGAGTGTGTCGAAATGAAGTGATTTTCGCATTCAGTTTCTTCCGGAAGAAGTTTTGGAAGTGAAGTTGCTAATTCTTCTTGCTCCCAGAAGCGCTGGAGAGATGAGGAGAGAGAAGTGTCGAGTGCGATTTGCATGCTAGTTAGTAATGGGCGGCTAAGCGAGTGAGAAGCTATTTTGCCAGAGATTATCCAGCCTAATTGCGTGTTTTGAGCTATTGGAGAGGTAGCGTTTCCCCTTCGAATTCCATCCAAAATTAGTTCTGCGTAAACATCGGCACCCAGTAACATCTCAATGGGACGTGTTGAGAAAAAGTCTGGGTCGGCTAAGGGGAGTCCATCGAGGTGCTTCCATGGTGAAGTCAAGATAAGACTGGGTGGTTGATAAGCAGTTAATTTTGGAAGAACGAGTGCTTGCACTTGGCATTCAAATTCCGAATTTACTCGAGACTTTATCCAGAGAGAGACGGATCCTCACGATGTTGTAGCCGCGTTGGCTCCGATGCCAGTGACGATTACCGACGCAGATGATCGCGGGAGTTTCATTCGTTGAGCGAGAGATTCGGAAACAAAGGATGCTTTGGACCCTTGGTCTATGAGCGCGCGCACTGAAAATCTATTATCTCTTGATGTTGAGACATCAACTAGAGCAGTGGCAAGGAGAACACGTGCCGATAGTACTCTTGGCACCTTCACGTTGTGAGTCGCGAGTTGAGTTGATGTCGGAAGAGTTTGAGAGTTAGCTGGTTGCTTGGCGCTAACTGAGGTGGAAGAGCCAGAAGTCATCGATGGCGACGAGTAAGAGTAGTGAAGAGTGGTATGGTGCTTGCCCTTGCAGGCTTGACACGCTTTGAGAGAGCGACAATCGCGTACGTAGTGGTTCCCAAGACAATTTAGGCACAATTTATTTGCCAGCACAAAGAGCCGTCGCTCTTCGGCCGTTTTCGCACGAAAGGCTTCGCAGAAGAGAACAAAGTGTCATTGTTGGCATAGGTAGCACTTCTGGTAGGTTGAAGCATTGCTCGAAACGTGAGATTTGACTCTGTGTTGAGTCAACGTAGTAGATGGGTTCTTAGAGTTGCGACAAGAACTCGAACATGCGGATTTCGAGGATGTTGAACCTTCGCGTGATTTTGTTGTTCCTTCGAGAGCTTCGATGGAACAAATGCGATTTTCGAGAAAAGTTAGCAGTTCTTGATAGGTAGATGGTTCCTTATTGGCTCCTACAGAAACTTCCCATTCGCGTCGAGATTGTTTATCTAATTTTTGTACTGTCATGTACACGATGAAGTCGCTGCATTATTCAACGGGGCGTCCTAGAGCCTTCAAGACTCCAATTGCATTGGAAGTTCCGTTGTAGATGACCTTCAGATCTGAAGAGGACTCTGTGGTCATACTTGGTAGTGAAAAAAGGCTAGCGATTTGAGCATTAGTCAGTAGGCGAGTTTTGTCGTATCGAGAGGTGAGAAGTTGCCAAGCGGTTTCGAAGTTATCGGCAGTAGAAGGTACTGAGGCTATGAGGGAAGAAGCTTCCTTTGTTAAACTAGTTTTCAAATAGTGCATTCGTTCTATTGGCGACAACGAAGCTTCAATTACCATGGACTGGAAGAGATCGCGAAAGTTGAGCCATTCAGTAAAATCTCCCGAGAATTTTGGAATGTTGATTTTCGGCAATGATTGCCGCATTAAAGGAACAGCATCGCTTCTAGCAACTTCGTGAGATCCTTCAGCAAGGGCACGATTACAGTCGAGTAACTTACCCTTCTGAGTGAGGTAAATTTCTTCCGTCGTTGAGAAAAAATCTTCAGTGAAGTATTTTAAATTAAAGTCTTCGCTCGATGCATCATCTTCGATTTTATCGTGACAATTTTTGAATTGCTTCCATTTTTCTTCGAGTGACTGAAGTCGGGCTTCAAGCACACCTTGAGTTATATTTGCTTGACCGAGCTTTTTGATGTTGTCGTAAGTACGAGCTAATTGTCCAGAAAGTCTGGCTTGTTTTTCCAGTCGTGATTGCATGATTTGAATTAAGTTATAATCGTGAAAATCGTTTGAAATCGCGAAAAGTGAGCGAGAATTCAAAAATAACGGCGCGGCGCGGAGCTGACCGCACGAGAAAGAGAGATAGATAGCGTTCGCGCGCACTGCAGACGCACTTCGATAGATGCCTGTCAACGATGCGAAGAGAGAGGCGAACTTACTCACCCGGCAATGTCACAACGCACCGACACATACACAAACGAGAGTTTTTTGATAGTGTTTTTGCTCCGATCCGGCTCGAAGGACCAAAATGTTCTTAGTAAATTGACTTTAGTGTAAAAATAAGAGATATAAGATCGGAGTTGAAGTCTTGGCAGGCACAATAACTAATTTAGAACTTTATTTCACTATACAATTAACTATAGTTCACGATTAAATTCGTTGACTTCGAATAATATTCGAAGTCAACGAGTCACTTTTTAAAAACTGACTACGGCCTTGTCAATTTGACAACAACATGCTACAAATTAGCGGGAGTTGGCACCTGAAAGAGAAATAATGAAACACGCCTTTGCACAAATTGTGTAGAATCCTGAACAGATGCAATTAGTTTAATAAAATATCAAATGCTCAAAAGCATCGAACAGCGTTTCATTAAACGAGCAGACGATATAACACTTTCGAGCAAGTTATGAACACTATTTTCTACACGACCTCAATAGTATATTACGTAACAAGAGTTGTAAATAGCATTTTACGTACGAGTGGAAATAGTTACATACGAGCGACGAAGGAGCGAGTATGTAATTCCACGAGTACGTAAAATGCGTTACAACTCGAGTCACGTACTATACTTTACCTACGACCACCTTCAACCACTAAAACAACCTCTATACAAAACCTCTTTTTTATTGTTTAATTACATACTATTTTATTTTATAACAAATTTTCTTATATTTATGATATATGTAATTATTGCTTTTTAATAATAATTGTTAATGGTAACATTGCAGTTATTAAATATTGGACAACTATCTTTTTCTAACATTATTCTTATTTCTCCAGTCGATGAATTTTCTATATAAGATCTCGTATCTTTCACGTGTCTTCGCCGGTAACAAATTGTTCATTTCTAACCTGGCATTTTCAATAATCTTCGGAGGAGTGTATCTGCCACTGTGGTTGTCACACATTTTAATAACAATAAATTATGATTGATTCATAATAAAACTGTTGTGGGCAATGGAATAATATTGACAGCTTACTGACAATTGGATAAATTCCATCAATGCATTTCGGTAACTAAGCAACTTCAACCTGTGCGATTACTTTACGACCGTGCGTTTAGTTTACGGCCGTGCGTAATGACTTATTTACATGGTCTGTGTGTAGTGCAAAAAAGGGCACTTTCAACAGTGGTCGTAGGTAAATGTATTTTTTAAAAAACCTGAGAAAGTGACGTTAGAATGCTCAAGTCCGTTGGTCGGTAAAACAGAAACTTCATTTTAATATATTAAGGACATTTGATACAACAGCTGACTGATATTCGACGGAACTTCAACCAACAAGCCCTAATGGCAGATAGTTACGAAACTGTGTAAAGGCCCGGTGAATATTTAGTAGAATCAATCTTTTTTCTGTGTCATTTGTACAAAATATGCCAGATGGTGTGCGTTGAGCTGTAGTTGGTCGTACTTGTCAAAAATATCACACTAGTGTGATATAATATCGCACGCCATGTGGTATTGACAGTTTTATGAAGTAGGTTACTACGATGATATTCATTAGTTTCGGTAGAGGTCGTGTAAAAAATGTTAATCTGAGTTCAATTTGTAATCGAAGACAAGTGTATTGAAAAATATGGGTTTTACATGAATTTATAATACTGTCCCAAGAAATGCCAGCCATGAAACAATGTCTTGAAAGTCATGGAAAATTATAAAATATACAAATTATTGAAATGCATAGTTAGAATATTTTTAACTAAATGGTACAGTTTTTTAAATTTTGTATGGGGAATATGACTTATTTAAATAGGTAGTAGTGTTTACTTTTTGTTTCTCAACTATAAAAACATTAATTACAAACCACTGAACAATGAATAAATATTTGGTATTTCCTTTTGAAATTTTATATAGAATTAGTAGCTGTTTGAAATAATTAATTGAATTGTAATTTCTTCCTCCATTAACGTATGTCTCATAAATTTTCACACAAATTTCAGCAATTTTTTTGTAGAAAGAAATGCATATAAAGCTTTGTCATACATTAATAATTAATTGTTTCAAAAGCAACAAAATTTCGAACTTAAATTAAGTAAAAAGAGCCATGCTCTTGCACATTAGGTGTCTGACAGTATTTACATGGATTTCTCGGTCTTCACTTTGTATCCTGCGTCGAAGTTGATTTTGGGCTTCCTATCTGCCATTGTAAACTTCTTGAGATAAAATAGCCCAAAAATCTATGGTTATAGATATTGTCGTTTCATGGAATAAATGCTATGTTGTGGTTTGCTAGCCAATGTTGAGTTTGACTTGCATAGTGACAGGACGCAAGGTCGGAGAAGAACATAATATCCTGTGCGTGTTGTTCTATAATAAAATTAACAAATTTCATGACAAATTATTGACATATCTTTGGCTAACCAGGGATTCAGCTTCTAATTAAAATATAAATCATACCAGTAATGGCGAGTAGAAAATTAAGTTTTCATAAATAGAAAGTCTAAGAAATTTGTTGGAAATTAGCAAGAGAATGTTCTGGGTTTGATAACTGTTTCCAGGCAAGTACATCTATACAGGGTGAATCCTAAATGGCGGATAATATTACGGTAAATTAAATTACGGGTTGCTCATAGTACTATATTTTTATGAAATAATGTTTTTTAGCTGTAGTACAATCAACAAATGGAATCACCAATCTGTAATTGTAGTCATCATACTCTTGGTTTACGTAGAATTTTCATTAGAAGCTTGAATTTTCTGCAATGCTTGAGTTTTCCAAATATGTTGCAACAATGTGCAATACAATTTTCACATTTTGAAATAAACGTAGGCTGTTACGTCCTTTTTACTTTAAATAATTTGACGTTTAATTACATACCTGTGACAATTTGCTGTAAAAAAGGACGTGTTGAATTGTCTTGTTGTTTATTATCTTAATAATTAGCGTCATGGAGTACAGTTTTGTGGAATATGCAGACATTAACTTGATATTAGGAGAATGTCATGGCAATTTGTACGCTGCTGCTAATTTATATGCTGAACGGTATTCAAACAGAAGGCATCCAAATGCTAATGTTATTCGACGACTGGATCAACGAATGCGAGAAACTGGAAGAACTGCACCTACTCCAACAGAGGCCGTCCTCGTCGAGTATCGCCACAGGTTGAAGAAAATATCTTACATGTAGTGGAAAATGAACCGGAACAAAGTACCCGGTCCATTGCCAGAATGTTTGATATTAGCCAAAGAAGCGTTCATCGCTTATTACAACAAAATGGTTTGCACCCCTATCATTATCAGCGAGTCCAGGGATTATTGCCACAAGACTATCAGCAAAGAGTCAGATTTTGTAGATGGCTACTTCGTGAGCAAGAAAGGAATCCTGGTTTTATTGGACGTGTCTTATGTATTGATGAAAGTACGTTCACCAGAAATAGAACATTTAATATCCATAATATGCATAATGGAGCGATGAAAATCCCCATGCATTGTACCAAACGAATCATCAAATTTGGTTTGTGTTAATGTGTGGGGTGGTATCATTGGTAATAGGCTCATAGGACCACACATTTTGCCTAACAGAAAAAACGCATGTAAATTTTTTTTGCTCAGTTTTTGATGCAGAATCACATGATGTAAATATTATCCGCCATTTAGGATTCACTCTGTATATATATATATATATATATATATATATATACAGGGGTGAATCCTAAATGTATATACAACTAAGGTTCTTGGTAATCGCTACTGACGAAGGGTTGTCTAGCGATTCACCAGTTAGTCTTAATGGACCTGTTTAAATTAATGTTCATATATATATATATGTGCGCTTCTTGGTTCTCGGGTTGTGAACCGCGTTGTAGAAATGTTCCCCGAAGGGTCGCTTCGACGTTTCGGCAGAGCCCCATCTGCCATCTTCAGGAAGCTCTTCTAGGTCTCGGTGACTTAGAAGAACTGACGTCAGTCCTTGTTGGAAAAATGTTGTGACCGGTTATTTAAATATTCTTTATCTTTCTTTGGGCTTTTCCGGCCTAGTTTTGCTTTTTGCTTATTAACTTATGTTAAAAACAAAAGAAATGGTTGTTTATTATATTTACCATTTATTTTCTTACGTTTCGAAATATGTCTATTTCATTATATAATGGTACTTTTACACCAATTGGTATAGAAAACCGACCCACTCTGGACGCTATTTAAATTTTCATTCTTGCGCTCCTAATTGCTATAAAAACAGTATAATCAACAACTTAACAGATAGATGTTACATGTTTTCAGATAAAAGATTTCTAAATGAAAATTTATATATCATAAATACAGTCTTGTTAAAAAAGAAACCTTTATTGACATAACCCTACTAATTACAAACATACATTATATTTCAATCCTTGTATTTCCATCCTAGCTCTCTCCGGCCCTTTATTCTCCCGGCTCTTCCTCCCCTCTTTTCCTCTCTTCCTTGGTGTCTAGAAAAAATAATCGAAAATACTTGGTCTATAAGATTAGCCGCTAAAGAATTCAAAGATGGCCTCTTGCTATATTTTTCAATATCCTACACTCTTGCTCTTGCTTCATATATGTAAGATGATTCTAAAGCAAACTAATCAGCGACGTAGCGAAACCCTTCATTGAGGATCGTTTTGCGAATGGCCAAATAATGCGCAACTTCAGCCACAGGCTGGTCCTTCCACTGTTCCTGAAAGGCAAGCTCAACCTCGAAACAGTACATGCAGGAAGAAAATTATAGGTTCTTGTTATATATTTTACAAAGAAATTATTAAAAGACGCTAGAAAATACGAAAATCTTGTTCGGTTTGCGAGAAACCTGTTTGCGGTGAGCATAGTTCATCGACAATCATATGTATCGATTGCGCTGGAGGAATGTAAATATACTCTAATATACAGTCGAATGCAAAAAAAGTAGACACAAAATTTTCGGCTGCTTGAACAAACTTGATATTAGCAATGTCATGTAAACGTCAGTATTGTCATTTCGGTGATATTTTCATGAACTGGTGACCCGTAAGCGTAGGTATCCCGAACTAGAGCCCCGAACCACTGTTACTGAATAAATAAGTTAAATATCACGTGGATTAAGAAAACTTACTGAGAAAAGCCACATTCATACAACAACAATTTGAGGAAAATCAATTACAGGAAACTGTTTTTGTCTACTTTTTTTGCATTCGACTGTACCTCGAAAATTATTGTAATTATTTATTTATTAACCCCTGTTACCTCAATGAGAGATTCATCAATGATATTGATTGATTCCCGACTCGAAATGTCATTTTCAGCTAGTGGGTACCTGGGCGTGTCCGCTAAGTACATGCACTCCAACGTCGTTTATTTATATCTCAAAAAATTTTTAAAAAATTTACGATTGTATTTTTATCTTCAAAAAGAATGAAATAATGGGGATCTTTAGGCCCAGGCCGATATTTCCATTTTTCTCCGAATTATGAGCAAAAATATGACTAGGTGGGCACCCGGGTACCCGGGTGTGCACATAAGGGTTAAAAGGTATATTTTTTGAAACTTGATAACTAGCAGCAGTGATGTTTGATTGAGTTCCAATATATTTCATTAAAGAAGTAGTTTGAACATTGTTATTTTTTATTTATTGCGGTTCGTTTCGCCACGTCCGGTGTGCTGAATCGGCATCTTCAATGATCCAAAAGTCGGCACTTTCGATCGATTTCGGGAAGCAAAAAAGAGGCAGGGCATATACGGCGTTCCATGGTAACGTGGTATCTGTGTGCTGATGGTCGTGTCGTGACATTTCAAACGTCAAATATACATTGAGTGCATCTTCTTCGCACTTTGGGCAATTTTTCTTTATGGATGTGTATTTGCACTCCATCAGGTACGATTTCACCCGCGCACAAGGTAAACGTCTCTCTGTACAGTTAACATTCATCGATCCGGCCGTTGGATTAGTTCACGCCAGAAAACGCTGTTAAGCGTCACGTTCGAAATTCGTGAACGTTAAACGCATGTTTTTGAATTTGCCAAAGTTTTACGGAAACCGTGCAGAGAAAGCAGCAAAAACGAACGAACGTCAAGCATTGTTGGCAGATTTAGGTTTAGCCTTGTCGACGTTTCATAATGATCAAACTTACAAATACACTACAAACTCTGTAAATATTCGGTGAGAAATATTTGGCAATTGATTAATTACATAGTAGAGCTTATTTTGAGAGCGTATTTTGTTAGTGTACTTTCGATACATTAACAACAGAGTTTTCAAGAGTGAACAAGTACAAATCGTGTACGTGCCATTTTAAATGTCAAACGCGTGTTTGACGTGCAAAAGTGGACGTTGACTTTAATTATGGAAAGTGTAGTGGACTCGATTAGCTACGATTTAGTAGATGCTACTGGCAATAATTGGTACAACCGGTGGATATGTAAAGTTGGCAAAAAACCGTCAAATATATACAATCGCCAATAAAACTGTGCTTTTGCCGATATGCAGTTCATCAACAATTAACGATCCTAACACGATCTTTTATCGGTATATGTTGGGTGTCAGCATTCAAGTTCAAGTTTTATTTCATCAAGTAATAGTTCGCGTTTCGGAACGCGGCGGGAAACGCGGCGGTCCGTCAGATAAACGTCACGTTCGAAAAATATTCGGTGAGAAATTTTTCAATCAATTGATTAATTACATAGTATAAATGCTTATGTCAATCGCACAATAATAAGTCCATTGTCATAACCGAAAATCTTAAAAAAAAATAAAAACTGTCAGTTAAACGTTACGCTTGGTACTTGCGAGCGTCAGGTATCATGATTTTACGGAAACTTCAACGGCAAAAACTAATTGTTTGGTGAATATTTATTTAAAGGCATAGCTTTTAAATGCATTACAGTTAAATGTATAATACTATTCAAATATTGTATTCTAGAATAAATGCACTACAAATTGTGCACTTTGTAGAACACATTTTGCACTTTGTTAACCTTGGACAACTAATACTTTCATAAATCGGTTATACGTAAATTTTGTCAAAAACATTTTACAACGGCTTGGGGGAGAATTGCTTACGAACTTCATGTCTGTAAATATGTTGGCAATTCAATGTCATCCGTTTGGCAGCACATAATGTTGACGGGAACAAGACAGATTTACACTAATTAAACACACTAAATAACTGCAAATATTAAAAAAAATAAAACGTCACGGTTGGTACTCGCTGATGTCAGGTAGCATGATTTGACGGAAACCGCAATGACAAAAACTAATTGGTTAATATTTATTTAAAGGCATCGCTTTTAAAAGCATTCTATTTAAATATTATATATTCTGTAGAATAAATGCACTACAAATAGTGTACTCCTTAGAACAGATGCACTTTGATAACATTGGACGAGTAATTTCATTAAATGCGCAATCGGTGGACATATAAAACTGATGTATTTAAATTTTGTCAAAGACATATTTTACGTCTTGGGGAGAGCATTGCTCACGAACTTCATGCCTGCAGATATGTTGGCAATTCAATGTCATCCGTTTGACAGCAGATAACCTTTACGTGAACAAAATAGATTTACGCTAAATAGATTATTGTTTATTATTCTTTTTTCAGAGTTTCCTATGTGCAAACAGTTGACATATAACCGGTAGAAAACTAATAAAATATTCGGGAAAACAGTAACTTATATAATGTTCACGCCAAGGTTATGTGCTATGTCAAATACATGCCATTGAATTGCCAAAAAACCCTGCTGTTATGAAATGCAGTTCTACACCAATTAAGGACGTTGTCGTTGAAAAATATGTTTTTGTAAATCTGTTAAAGGGGTTCTAAAATTTTGTTTTCACGAATTAAAATTGTCGACTTGACCATTTAAAATTTATTTTGATTGACCGTTGCTTGATTCAGTTTGTTTATTTTATGTGTACCAGTTATTTATTTTTACATCTTCAGTAGAACAATCTGTCTAATAGCGAAATAAACTGAAAAATAACAAGTTCAACAAAACTTTGAGTTTTAATATAGTCAACAAAAATATGTTCTTCAATTATCATGAGAATTTTGGCAACGGTAAATTTTGCACTAATAAATTATTACAGACGGTTTTATAACAAATATAAAAATAGATTTTCAACAGAAAAAAATGAAAAAACAAAAGAAATAATTTCAAGAATTCAATTCTAAACAAAAATATTTAAAAAAGGAAAAAGTGCAAAAACATTTTCCACAGTCGCATATAATTTAGTGGTGTATTTTATATAAAATTGATTTCTGCGCGTGTGCTATATGACGTCCCAAAACATGATAATTAGGTGATTTTAATGAATAAAACTTAGTTGAAATAATAAAAGTTTAAAATTGGTTGCTTAATGAGACTCAACAAATCATAAAACTTAAACATAAAACAAAATTTAAATCATCGCATTAGCAGATGTTAAAACTCTCTTCATATTGTAGCCAAAACTGTAAACAAATTAAATTTTTTAAAAAGCCACCAGGAATATTCAAAAGTATATAAATCTAATTGAATTAGGACCAAACGCTACATAAAACAGTTCTCATGTCTTTGAATGGAACATGCAAATGTCTACTCATTAACTTAGTTCAACAATTTTGCGGTATTCTCTGTCAGAAACACGTATGTACGTCGCTTAGGCTAAAATTTAGTGTAATTTTTTATTCGCATAGTGGAAACATTGGACAATAAACTATAACAACATAGCTGTCATCTTGAAATAAAAAATGGCGACATTCTATCTCAGGAACGCGTAAAGCTTACAAGTTGAAAGTGCAGAAACAGCTGATAAAATTAAATGCATCGTTGAAAAGACTGTCGCAAACGGACTACCCTTTCATAAAAACTTAGTTACCTAGTTTGAATTTGTTACATTTAAATAATTGTATAAAAGTTAATTGTTATTAGGTAGGTAGGTACAGTCGAATGCAAAAAAGTAGACAAAAACAGTTTCCTGTAATTGATTTTCCTGAAATTGTTGTTGTATAAATATGGCTTTTCTCAGTAAGTTTTCTTAATCCACGTGATATTTGACTTATTTACTCAGTAACAGTGGTTCGGGGCTCTAGTTCGGGGTACCTACGCTTACGGCTCACCAGTTCATTAAAATATGACTGAAATGACAATACTGACGTTTACATGACATTGCTAATATCAAGTTTGTTCAAGCAGCCGAAAATTGCGTGTCTACTTTTTTTTGCATTCGACTGAACGTTTATTATTAGCTATTTATAATCGAATGTAGGAAATTGCATTTTGCTGCATGAAGTTTATATCTTAAACACGATGCCCAGCGGAGCGTTTGGACTAATTTAATATTAAATTAATATTTAAATTTTGTGTATTTTGTTATACTTATTGAATTAAACATTAATATACCTCGTTCTCCTGAACATCGGCTTCATGATTTCACAATTGTATTATTTTTCGTACGTCTCTGGAGTTTAAAAAGAAGGATTATTTACTTTACCGCATACTATGCGGGAAAACGCACAGTCGTCGTAAAAACGAAGTTACAGTCGAATGCAAAAAAAGTAGACAAAAACAGTTCCCTGTAATTGATTTCCTTCAAATTGTTGTTGTATAAATGTGGTTTTTCGCGGTAAGTTTTCTTAATCCACGTGATATTTGACTTATTTCATCAGTAACGGTGGTTCGGGGCTCTAGTTCGGGATACCTACGCTTTCGGCTCACCAGTTCATTAAAATATCACTGAAATGACAATACTGATGTTTACATGACATTGCTAATATCAAGTTTGTTCACGCAGCCGAAAATTTCGTGTCTACTTTTTTTGCATTCGACTGTACATGTGACATGAACGGTGTATAGTTGCAATGTTTACATCTCGGGAGGCCAAAAATAACTATTACCTAAAAATAACACTATATCTATTTACAATAAACGGTTATATTTTTTAACAAGTCACTGAAGTTTCAAAAACGGCGGTTTACTAAAAATGACTAATGCAGTCTGTCGTCTGATTCGAGCGCTGCGACGGCAACATGCAATAACATTAGGTGTGTTCTTTTTACTGCAAATATCAGAATAAATCTGAAACTCTCACCAACAGCACCGTTTTATTTGCAAGCGTGCAAGTGAGTTCTGTAGATATTTTCAGTTCCCCCCCGCACCGATGAAGCACACCCCTAAATGTTAACGCAGAAGTGAGTTTATGTAATTGACATGCGCATATCGCAAATTTTATGTTCGCAGGTTACCAAAATAATATCTTCTATATCAGAGTTACTCATGGTTATAATATATGGTATAAATCCTCAAAATATATAATGAAAATGAATTCCGTGATTCTTTTTCTTCTTCAATATAAACGTAATATTTCAAATCTAGAATTTGATAGAAAATATGCTGTTTTATTCACAAGTTGGAACTGATCTGATACACTCAACTCATGTGTGATTTGATATGATCTGAGTCTCAAGTAAAAAGAACACAGCTATTAGAAGGCGAAACTGAATAAGCAAACATTTTATCTAATGCGCATCTTTATATACTTCGAGAGGATTCATGCGATATTTTAATAATAAAATGTATAATTTGACGGTTCTAATTAACATACTAAGATAGGTATTCAGTACTACAAATCAGTGGCGGCTCGTGAGCTCGGGGATAGGTGAAGCAGAATCGGTGGCAAGACCCCCCCCCATAGCGAGTCATGTAAATATATTTTTCCCGGTTTGAAAAAATATATAGTTATATGAAAACGAAAATAAAAATAACGTTATGTTATGGTTATAGTTTGTTTTTATTTCTTGAATACAATCTCAAATGGTTCTGCATTAATTAACTTATTTAATAGTTCTTTTTCAATTGAAAGTTTCGATAATAATAATATTTTTTTAAAACATCGATTATACATTTTGTCTTAACTTTTGCAATTTTATTGGTATTTAATATGTCGGTTTTTCACTATTTAAAATGTCTTTTTTGTCATTATCATTCCACCTTGCACGTAATAACAACCGAACTTACACTGAGACAGCGTAAAATTTTGCTTCACTGGCCAAGTCGAAACTGGGCGTAGACGTGCGGTTGTCATGGCAACCGAGCTATTAACGCGCATGCATCGCTGAAGCAGTATCCAGGTGTTCATATTCTGCGTCATTAGAACTATCATATCCATCGGCACTTTTAACAAGGTAGTTTTTTTTTATTTTTAGAGCTGTATTGTCACGTATGTTACCTTTCGAGTACAATTTATTCTAATTATACAAGAATATGTAGGTATTAGATTTAAAAAAAAGGAAAAAAGTGCAAAATAATTTTGCACTTTATTTTTAGGTGAAGCGGCGCTTCACCTGCGTCATCGGAAGAGCCGCCACTGCTACAAATTTATATCATTCAGTACTACAAATTTATATCATAAATTATAAATTAAGTGTAGATTAAAAATTTTTAATTCATTTCTATCAAAAAAGATAACATAAAAAAAATTATTTTGTTTTTGTACGTGCCATCAAAATTTTTAAACGTGCCACTTGTCAGATTTTTTTTAATGATAACTCAGCGTGTTTTCTTTTCATATTATTTTTGACATGCAGGCACAGTTTTTCAAATTTGTGTTATAGGTCCTACTTGCATTTACAGATGTCTGTGACGGCTTATACCGGGTGTCCAAAAATGATTCACATCCATACTCTGTTTTTAAACTAGGAGGAGTGACTTAAATTTGCCGCGCTAAAACCTACACCTGTAAATAGCCAAACAATACACATACAAATTAAAAAACGCCGGAACGCAATCACAATTGCCGAATTTTGTAGTTGCGTGTTTTGGGATTGAGAAATTCCACCAATAGAAAACTTCTATTCAAACTTCGCGCACATGTGTGGAGATGCATCTAATGGGCAAACGCGGTATAAACTGTCGTGTGTGGCGACTTGGCGATTGTATAATGCTGTGGCTAACGTACCTATCGAAAAATATCAAAGACGAATACATTTTCGTTGTACTTAAAACAAAACGAGTGTAGCTAAACAGATTACGCGTAGGATGGAATCTGATTTAAAACACAAAATTACTAGTACGACTTGTGAATCGCAGTCGATTCGACTTGACGTACGTAATTCGGTACGTTAGCCACCGCCGGCGCCGGTGGCGCTATCGAAAGATGCCCCGCAAAAAAGCGACATATCAACATCGGACGCAGCGTTGGACGTGCGGGTATCGTGAGGATATGATTTGTGAACGTGATACTTCCAGTAAAGACGCTTCGACGCTCACGAAAAGTGGTGAAAAGGTTCTAATCGCGATCGACAATCGTTCCTGCAACAAACCGACGACCAGGGTGAGTACGACAATTCGATTCTTTGTTACGTCCTTGTATCTGTCACAGGGTTGTTTGTCACTTTGTGCGTCCCAACGTGTGGTGGTGTGTTTTAAATCTGCAGGAACATAACTTCGCTTATTATTGATTTTCGATTCGTACATTTCGTCTTTTTCCAGCGAGATAACCGATATGTTACGCGAGTTGCGTTACGCTAGCATTATATATGACGTTTATGTTGTTTTGTGAAGAACGCACTCAGTTTATCGGGTAATGTGAAAAAATCGACATAGATATGCGATGACTTTCGATTTCTATCACTTTTTCCAATTAAATTTGGTATCCGATAAAATTAATTGATCTTGTGCGAGCAAGTGATGAAACGCTTTCGCGTTTACTACTCGAATAGGATGAAAGTACAAGTAAATTGATCGATATAAAATCTAGGCTTCTCCAAATTATTAATTTTGTAGTTACTACGGTTGATACCGCTACAAATTATATTTTAAATGTACTTGGAATAAATAGGATTTTAACCAGAGAATTGTTGGAGAGAGAATCTGACAATAGCGTCTCTCGTATAAGAAGTAAATATTAACCAAAACTAGTAAATACTATAAACACGTATATGATAGGTACGGTGATATATTTTTTAAATAGTGGTAACCAGGTCCGTCTGAGGAACGTGCGATCTAAATGAAGCTTAAATTAACGACAATCGCCTTTCATTTATTTCACTTGAGTCCAAAACGTATAATGTCAATCATTTTCTGGCACAAACCCCAAGTTAATACTGGAATGAGAAAATTCCAACGTCTTATGCATGCTTACGTAATATTCTGATAGTAAGGGCAGTTCCTTATTAACTCGTTAATTTGCATGCAAATTGAGTGTGGCGACCCCCTAATGGCCTTGGCACGGTAAAAATGGTTTCGACGACGTGGCGTGACTGTGTCGTATATAACTAATTAAGTTTTTGAACGTGGAAATACAAAAGGTTAGGTTATTATTATAAAGAAAAAAATATAATGAGTTAAAAAAATTATTAATATTGTTTCGTTTAGAAGTGCATAGTTGTAAACTTGCAGTTTAACGGAGAAAAAATATTTAATATTTTATAACCAAGTAGAAATATACTCGGAATTATGAGAAGGTGCGTGCACGTCATCAATTTTTAATGACGTCAAATTTTATATGTTTACATGTTTCTCACACAAAAGATACTCTTCAAGATCGCATGCAACCAAACAGACAGCGTGTGTATGTATATGTATGTGGTGGTATGCAACCAGATATACCAGATGCTACGCCCGTCGATTGATCTACGTATGTAAACGTACTAGAACGTACAGAAACGGTTCGCCGATCTTTACGGCATCAAATACCCTAGATTCAAATTCATTTCGTCTTTTTCATGACAAATATAGAAAACTAAGTGATAATAATAATATCTATAACATTGCTTCGCATCGCCTTGTAAATAGGCCTGGTTTCACTCCATATTCCAATACAAGAAAATGGCATTTTATAATTTCTACATGTTGGCATTATAAAACAAGCATCGATGACGTGCACGCATCTTCTCATAATTCCGAGTATAGATACTAGATCTCTTCTTACTTGCTTTGCAATACTTTCTAATAGTAGTACCTTTTAATAACAACTGTGGTTTAGTCAATTTTGAAAAATTAGTAATTCCCTCCGGAAGTGCCACCTTGTTTTTCAGTAACCAAGCAATCCTGTCAATTTTCCTCCTAGATACTGTAGGGTTCCCAACATTAGGATCTAGCATTGTATGATAATTAGCTGATCTATCATAATTATTGATTTTGCTGGTATTACCGTGCCGGTACCATTCCCCATAATGTTGTTTATTCATTTCGTGAATGATAATCGGCTGTTGCCTTATTTTTCACCTATAAAGCATTTACGGTATCCTTTCGAATATCCATTTTCGCTACCAATTTGCAAAATAATTATCCTTTGACCTGCACTAGATGGTCGCGTTATACCGCCTCTATAACCGTTTACTTGTTGATCTCCACCTCGATAATGGTCAAAAGTATCCTTTTTATCCGGGTTTATTTTTTCAACCCATCCGAACTGTCGAGCAGGATTTGCACCTCACCAGGTTTCGTCCGTGTAGAAGATTTCCCATCTCTGATTTATGTACTGAAGAGATGTCAAGAAACTAGCTCTCTGAGCTGTTATGCGAGGGTATTCCATTAACACTGGTTTATTATCTAATTTTCTAAATGAAAATTTCATGTTTTTTAGCAATCGGTACAATGTTCTCTGCGAAAATTCGGGTAAATCTGGAATTTCAGTTGTCATTTCAGAGTACAATTCTTTTACAGTCGGATATTTCTGTTCCATACAAAAGTTGAATACCTTTCTCCTTATTACCCCTTGCAAAAAATCGTCACATTCGATTCTTTTTTTACCAGTTTTTGGTGTAAAATGATTTACTCTATCTTCACTTTCGAATTCATTACTTACTCTTTTAACAGTTCTTGTGGTGACTCCAACAGCTTTAGCCGTTCTTTCCACGATTTTCTTCACATCGATAGTTGGTCCATTCTTATCTTTTTCGTCTTGGAAAAACTGTCTTACATTTATTATTACTTGTTTGACTTCTTTAGTACAATGCTTCGGCATTTTTGCATAAATAATAGTACATCGATTATAAATAAAGATTTCGTGCTTTTATCGGATCGACTGTTTTTGAAGTGTTTGAAGGCTCATATTAAAAAAAAAACGGTTTGGCAGAATTAAATAAGCTTTAATAATTGCACTAACAGAGCCTTGGATTTTCTTACATGTCAATAATACCTTCAAATTATTCACAAATTTAATAATTTCATTTTAATATTTATATATTTCATAAGTGAACTGTTTGAAATTTTGAATTTAGTTCCGATACAAATGTTGCTTATCGTTGTGTCGGTCGCGAAGCGTAGAGTTCGGCGCCGGCAGTAAATATGCGATAAGAGCTTGCGCGATCGCCAAAAAGTACGCAAACTTCATTTCACTTTAAAAATATTAAATAACGGATACATTAAATTGCAATACGTGTTTTGAGATAGGCATAAGATGAAATTTCCTTAGAACTACACCCAGCTGTCCTGCGACATCTTGTAACGGAGATAACAGAAATCATGAAAACTACGATTTGCGGCTAAACTATGTATACTGTTGAAAACATTTAATATCCCCTCTATGCACAACATATGGTTGGACGTTAGATATCGCAAAAATAGGATGCTTTTTTGCACTTCCGTAATGATTATTTCCAAACGTAGGAACAGAAAAATGAAATGATTGCTGGTTGTAACAATGTATATTTAATGTTTTTCCGCCAAGCGGTTTCTTTGATATGGGTTTGAAGACACAGGGGACTATTACTTTGGCACCGGTAGTAGTTCAAATTCTGCTGAAGCAGTCGAGTAGATTTACATTAACAGGTAATTTTTGCATGACCACTATCACACAACCAATTTAATTCCTTATTTCCATTAAATCAGAGTCATTGTACAATGATTTTTTCTTGTCGTTAAGTTGGCCACTAATTTAATTTTGTAATGAAATGTGCGTTTAAGTTAAAACTCGGTCCAGTATTCCTTCAATATGTTATTTATTAATATATGTACATAACATATGGATATAAATGGTATGTAGCAGTCAACATTTCATCAATGGCAATATATCCATTCTACTTCAAGGGAACTTTGTTCATAATTAAAATGCAATATAAATTTTAAATTGATGTAACGTTTAATGTGATGTAAAGTAAAACATTTCGTTTTAACGCCAACAATAATGAATTTGCAAACAGACGAGCATGCTGTAGTTACATAAAAAGATTTCTAAGTATATTGAAAACATATAGTGACATAAACATGTTATCATTATGTTATACCGTATGTCCCCGGATTGAGTTTACAATAGGAACGATTGACCAAAAATTTTCGAATTGGGATTTCATATTTTGAGGTTATACCTTTACATTCTGAACAACTTTTCTTAGTAATACTTTGGCGTACTGTGAGCGGAAAATGTAGTTTACCTACAACTAAAATAGTGTTTGCTCAACTGTAAAGGCATACTTGATTTTTAAAAAATCGAAAGTAAACTAATAATAAGTTTCAGGCCAAGCAGGAAGGAATCCCAAAACATGAAATTCCAATTAAAAAAATGTTGGTCAAACATACCTATTGTAAACTCAATCTGAGGACATACGATACATAAAGCATAAGAAAGTAAAAATACTTACTTCCACTCTCCATATTTTGACTAAATCTAATGTTTGTATTGCTTGTTGAATATATATCTGACAAATGTAATTAATCAATTTAAGCATATTTGGCGAGGTCGATGAAAAGTGTTTCAATTATGTTTCATTTTAACTCGTTACTTTACTACGAATTTCGTGGTAAATTGTTTAATACTGCGGAATCCGAAGAAATAACAGTATACCTCGATTAGCTGCAGTGGGGACGGGTGTGGGTTACAAAATAATAAAGAATATGTATATAAAAAATAACCCAAAAATAGTTGTTTAATATTAACAAAAAAATTACAGACAATAATATAAAAAAATAACAAACCGTAATTAATCAGGGAGTTAGATAACGTTTGATCGGTACTTAAAATGTAAATTCTATTAATCGCTTTCAAAGTTTCAAAACAAGTATTGATCGGATATGGTTGCTTAGGTTTTCCACTTTGGGATATTAGCGTTTTTTTTTTTAATAAATCACAGTTAAACAAAATGGCTGGCAAATACCTGCACTTCTTATGCCCGCGTTGAATTGTAGGCGAATTGGCGAGTTCGTCCGTTCGAATTACGAAGTCGGCCGGTTACTCGATGCGACGAAATTTTCCAGCACGTTTCGCTTGGATACAGCAAGGACACCGTCCTTAAAAGGTGTGCAAAGTACAAGCCCTCACTCACAAGATATGCATTTGAGCCCAAAGTTAGGAGCCTAAATATAATTAAAAGAAAATCTCAAGGTTTCCGAAGGTGTATGTAAAAATGAAAATACTGACCTCTAAAACCACGAGGCGAATCGAATATTATAAACGTCGACTAAAGATCCGTAAAATTACGTGATATCGTATCGGTCCACTACCAACACGATTAATATATTCTTCGATGAGTCCACCTAATCCGCAACTTGCGAAAATTGTTTTCCAAACACTCACATGGAATAAACAATTACTATGAACAACCGAAGAGCGACTGATTTGCTGTTATTCTCTTGGACACCAGAACACACCTGCGAGTTTTCGATGACCGTCCGGTCCGTATCAAAAAAAGACAATAAAAACCAACAAATATGATTTCCAAAAGGCAATTTTACACATATGGAACCTTGAATATGAGATACCACCAATTTATACCGAGCAAAACATTACCAAATCTCGAAATCGAATTAAATGAATTTAATTAAAAATTGTAAATAAATCCGACCGTTACAACTCCACCCCAACTTAAAAGAAGAATCAAAACTACGACGAAACCTGCTATCAGGCGAGTCGCTAAAAGCTGAATTTGTAAATAAGCGAATAATTCCAATGGAAATCAAGAAAATGTAAGAAGAAAAAAAATTAAACTAAACCACAAAGTGTTAACAATTTGTAGATCGCAAGGGCACTACTGTGAAGGATGTGACTTTAGGTCTTGGACATGCCAATTTCCTTTCGATTTATTATCTGAATCCACAAGCTCGTAAACATTTGATCCGATCTTTTTCTTTATCTTGTATGGACCATCGAACTTACGACCTAATTTGGCATTATAATACTGAGAAGCATCTGATAGAGTGTAATTTTTCTTCCAGACCTCTTGTCCAACAACATAGTCAACATTCCGTCGACGTAGATTATATCGCTGTGCAGAACGTTTGCATGCTTCCGCTAATTGTTTCTTCACCTGATCATATAGTTTTCGAAACCCTTCAACCCTAATGTTAGGTTCTCTATCGCCTTCCTCTAGCTCTATGGCGTCACCACCGACATTGTAGTCGTTAGCGTGTAGAGCAATTTCGCGACCAAAATTAATAAAATACGGTGTCTGTTTCGTGACTTCATGTCGAGATGTTCGTAATGCACATGTCACTTTCGGAAGTTCCTGGTCCCACTTTCTTTGATTTTCTGCCACATAAGATGCTAGCATAGTTTTCAATACTCTATTTACTCTCTCGGATGGATTAGCTTGTGGGTGATACAGCGCGTTGTATATCACTTTAACGCCATAGTTGTCCGTAAGTTTCTTAAATTCTTTGCTTTTGTATTGCACGCCGTTGTCACAAATCAATATTTTAGGAACCCCAAACATAAGGAATACATCATTCTCAATTTTATTTGTATCAGC
The DNA here is from genome assembly GCA_959613385.1 of Geotrupes spiniger. Taxonomy (NCBI): domain Eukaryota; kingdom Metazoa; phylum Arthropoda; class Insecta; order Coleoptera; family Geotrupidae; genus Geotrupes; species Geotrupes spiniger. The sequence continues at coordinate 37,208,511 of OY390737.1, forward strand.
AGAAGCTGTGGCTTGTCGCAAAGGGAATGTCAAACAAAATTTACTAAAATAGTCGGCTACAACCAAAATAAAATTATACCCTGTTGTAGTCCGTGGCAGAGGGCCAATCAAATCCGTGCTGATTAACTGCCAAGGTTTCGAAATATTTGGTCGCCTTCCCATCAGCCCTGGTTTAGGCCGCTGTTCCGGTTTCTGTTGCAGGCATATTCGACAATTATTTACGTACCGAGCTACATCCGCTTTCATTGAAGGCCAGTGATATTTCACTGATAATTTTGTGAAAGCACTGCCCCCAGCCCAAAAGCTGATGCATCTGTCTGTAAAGTGAATGGGTGTTCAAAATTAGGGCATGATAAAATAGGTGCGGTAACCAGTAGATTCTTTATAATCTCGAACGAACGCTGACATTCTTCAGACCAATAAAATTTCTTATTTTTGCTAATCAGGGAAGTCAAGGGGATAGTAAAGTAGAAAAATTGGGAATAAATTTCCGATACCAAGATGCAACTCCGATAAATCTCCTTATACCCGTAACAGTGGTAGGAACTTGCAAGTTCATAATGGCACTTACCTTCTCAGGATCAACATGAATTCCGTGTCTGTTAACAACGTAACCTAAGTACTTAAGCTCGGGTCGACAAAAGAAACATTTTTCTCTGCTAAGTGTCAAATTTGCCGATGAGAGCCGTTTAAAAATTTCCTGTAAGACTTCAATGTGTTTCTGAAAAGTGGGAGTAACAACAATAATGTCATCCAAATATTTAAAAACATATGGTTCTAATTCAGGTCCCAAAACCCTGTCTACTAAACGTTGAAATGTGCCGGGCGCATTGTGTAAGCCGAATGGCATACGCCTAAATTGAAATAGTCCTCTCCCAGGTATGGTAAACGCGGTAAACTGTTTACTGGATTCTTCGATCTTAACTTGCCAATAAGCCGACCTAATATCAAGTGAAGATAAATATTTTGCACCGCTAAGTTTATCCAAAATAGATGAAATATAAGGCAGCGGATATGTATCACGCTTGGTTTTTGCATTTAGTTTCCGATAGTCAACACAAAATCGATATTGTCCATCCTTCTTTGGCACCATCAGGATAGGTGATGACCACCCACTAGTAGAAGGTTCGACAATTCCCAAGTTCAACATATTTTTCAACTCGTCATCAATCAACCGTTGAATGTAAGGTGATACTGGATAATACCTTTGCTTAATTGGTTCTGAATCAGTTACAATTCTATGTTCTATTAGCGATGTGCATCCTAATCGATCGCATATAGTAGAAAAATAATCATCCACAACCCTTTCCAACACGATTTTCTGTGCATCCGACAAGTCGCCTTCAGAAGTGATCGAATCGCAAACGGGATCATTTATATGTTCCGACGAAAAATACCAATCACCTTTCCGTAAATCTGGGACTATTCCCATTTTAACCCAAAAGTCTACACCTAAAATTATTGAATGTCGAAGGTTTGGTACTACGTAAGTATCGATTAATTGAATTTTTCCTTGAAGATCAAAAGGCAAAGATGCCACTCCGATACATTCAGACGACGTATCATTAGCAACCGTGACCGTTATATTATATTTAGAGTTCAGGCGTGTCCCAAATGACTGAAGAAGCTGCCAAGTCTTCCCATTAATAAATGTTTTATTTGCTCCCGAGTCTAATAAGCCGTAAAAGACATGACCAAAAATACCAATCTTTACATAAGGACATTCCCCAACACTACTTTGTGCAAGAATATAATCCAAAACTGGTTTATGCTTAAGGAACTGCACCTCAAGATTATTTGTGTGAGTCGACTTAGACATATGAGACAGATGACGACCCTTCATTGCCTCTGAGAACAGTTTCCCTGATCCCTTATCTTCCGATTACAAGAAGGACAGTTTGATTTGATAAACCCTATTTTTCCGCATCCAAAACATCTACAACGATTTCTACCAATGGAGCAGTTTCTAGATACGTGACCTTTTTGACCACAATTCCAACAACTAATTGACTCGCTTGGCTTAAACCCTGGTTTATCTACGTGAAGTTTATTGCAAATTACCTTACTTCGTCTAGGAATATCGTCACACGCTAAATCGCGTTCTAAATCAAAATTATTTTTACTTGGCGACTCAAATGCTTCAATTGAAAGTTTTGTATCCTCTACACGTCGACATAACTCTAATAATTGGGTTTCTGATTTAATTTCGACCAGTCCTAACTGTCGTTGATAAAATGGGCGAATATTTTTTAAAATTATTTTCAGCTTAAGCTCCTCGGATACTGGTATTGATAAACGACTAAATAAGTTTGACATGATGGCCAAGTAGATGCCAATTGATTCAGTTTCACCCTGCGTACGGTGTTTAATTTGTTCCCATAACCGATCATTATAATCCCTGGGTAAAAATTCCTCTCTGAGATATGTACAAAGCGTATCCCAGTCGTTTACGATATGACGTGTTGCCCTAAACCAAATCGCAGCTTTCCCTCCAAATAAATCCATAGCCGACTGAAATAACTGAGTTTTTGAAATGTTACGTGAAATGCACAACTCCTATACTCGTTCGAGAAAAGCATTTAAACTTAAATCATCTTTTCCGCCAGTGAATTTTAATTGCCATTTACTGACAGGAACAGAAGGTAAACTATTCGCTAGTGTAGCCGGACTCATTGAATACGTTTGGGAAGTAGTAGCGTTATCATTTACAGCAATATATTGACACGATAGGTCCTTTAGATTACTCGATTCGTCGGCAAGCATATTTAGTTTATCCAAATTCCGATCAAGCGGTATATCCGATCTTTCAGTTTTGTTACTTTGATCCTTAATTTCTAAATCCGACATATGTTTCATAACAGATCGCAACAATTCGGATCTTAATTTTCTGGTTTCACTAGATTCAGGATTCAGTCTCTCTAATCTATTTAATACGTGAGTAAGCTTAGATTCCAATTTTCGGAAGTTACTACTACTGCCTGAGAATTGAGAAAATAAACCCTGTATCTCTACGAGTTTCTGTTGGCAAACTTCCAACTCCGTATCCGTAGAAAACAATTGTGACGGACTGTGAAAAACTTTACCCTCTTTCTCTAGTTTCAACACCTTTCTCAACAATTTCCGCATCTCGTCACAAGTGCCTTCGCTAGATATTCCTCGAATATTTAATTCGTACGATAATTCGTCTTGATTTAATCTACACACATCCATTTTTTACAAAATAATTACTCAAAACCACAATATAAAATAATTAATAATATTAATAAGAGTATAGAGCAACAATCCGATCAATGTTAAATTTAAAATATCAAAATTTTAGGACAAAAGCCCCACGTTGGGCGCCAAAACTTTACTACGAATTTCGTGGTAAATTGTTTAATACTGCGGAATCCGAAGAAATAACAGTATACCTCGATTAGCTGCAGTGGGGACGGGTGTGGGTTACAAAATAATAAAGAATATGTATATAAAAAATAACCCAAAAATAGTTGTTTAATATTAACAAAAAAATTACAGACAATAATATAAAAAAATAACAAACCGTAATTAATCAGGGAGTTAGATAACGTTTGATCGGTACTTAAAATGTAAATTCTATTAATCGCTTTCAAAGTTTCAAAACAAGTATTGATCGGATATGGTTGCTTAGGTTTTCCACTTTGGGATATTAGCGTTTTTTTTTAATAAATCACAGTTAAACAAAATGGCTGGCAAATACCTGCACTTCTTATGCCCGCGTTGAATTGTAGGCGAATTGGCGAGTTCGTCCGTTCGAATTACGAAGTCGGCCGGTTACTCGATGCGACGAAATTTTCCAGCACGTTTCGCTTGGATACAGCAAGGACACCGTCCTTAAAAGGTGTGCAAAGTACAAGCCCTCACTCACAAGATATGCATTTGAGCCCAAAGTTAGGAGCCTAAATATAATTAAAAGAAAATCTCAAGGTTTCCGAAGGTGTATGTAAAAATGAAAATACTGACCTCTAAAACCACGAGGCGAATCGAATATTATAAACGTCGACTAAAGATCCGTAAAATTACGTGATATCGTATCGGTCCACTACCAACACGATTAATATATTCTTCGATGAGTCCACCTAATCCGCAACTTGCGAAAATTGTTTTCCAAACACTCACATGGAATAAACAATTACTATGAACAACCGAAGAGCGACTGATTTGCTGTTATTCTCTTGGACACCAGAACACACCTGCGAGTTTTCGATGACCGTCCGGTCCGTATCAAAAAAACAATAAAAACCAACAAATATGATTTCCAAAAGGCAATTTTACACATATGGAACCTTGAATATGAGATACCACCAATTTATACCGAGCAAAACATTACCAAATCTCGAAATCGAATTAAATGAATTTAATTAAAAATTGTAAATAAATCCGACCGTTACAACTTTATAATGTTTATTAGGTGAACCCGATATAGGTCATGATGTCACATGACTTTTAAGAAAAACACGCGAATTTCGAGTACATAAATACATAAAGTTAAATCTTGATATAATAAGAACATTTAAATACTTACCAGTAGATCTGTGTGTTTTTTTGCGAATTTAATATTAAGAAGTTTAACTTTAAACACGAACTAACGGTTGCTGTCAGATTCAAACTAAAAATTGATTAGAAATGAGTTGAACTCAGAATGGAAGAAATATACACTGCCTTTCAAATAAAATAGACCACCCCGAACCACTGTACATAGAATGATGAAACTTGGTGAAAATATCTAGCGCACATCGAAAAACAAATGATTAAGTTTTGGAGCGAATCTGTCACTTCTGACAGAAATTATCTCGCTAGCAACAGTTGCCTGTGCCTTTAGTTTGACCATAGTTTAGTTGATTTGTCGCATTTGTTAGGAGTTTCTTCTTGCTTGTTGTAACTGTTAGGACCTTTAGAATGCCATGAGTTTGAAGACGTGCAAATTTTCATCAAATTACGCCTTTTGAACGAGGACGAATTGTCGGGATGCATAAGACTGCTTTAACCTTCCGTAAGATTCCGTGTCAATCGGTCACACACCGCTATAGCACAGACTTGTAGAGGGTGGCAGGAAGAACACTACGTCGTACTGGACGACGAAGAGTGACTCAAGAGCGAGAAGATCGGCTCTTAAGTCGAAATGCAGTTAGAGATCCGGAAGAACCATCACGAGCCGTTGGAATAAATTGGAGAAGAGTAATTGGCCATTGGTATCCATGAGCACGATTTATTGCCGAATACGCACGTTTAGTCTACGTTCTTATCGTCCTTATTTTCGTCTAAACATAAACCATAAACCTATCAGACTTCACTGGTGCCAGGGCAGACAACGTCTATTCAACGTCGTCATACGGCTTTAACTCCTGGAGGGTGCAATATGCTATGGAAGAAGATCTCGTTTGGTATTCATTCCGGGCGCACTAAACGCCAGGCGGTACATTGATTCAGTGTTGAAACCAGTTGTTGTGCCATTACTACTTCCAGGAGCAGCCTTCCAGCAAGATATCGCGCGGCTTCATACTGCTTATGTAACGTCAGCCTTCCTAGAAGAAAACAACACCAATATGTTGCTCTGGCCTCCAAGATCGTCGGACTTATCCCCCATTGAACATGTCTAGGATATGATGGAAAGAAGATTGCGGCGTTTACCCCATCCTCCCAATACCTTAGAGGAGTTGCGTCAACAGTTACAGATAGCCTGGGATGAAGTACCTCAAGAGGATATCAATAATCTAATTTCCAGTCTGCCCAGAAGGGTTGCTGAGTGCATAAATACGTGGGGATGTATCTATCTCATTATTAACTTTTTAATCATTAAATGCTATCAGTTATTCTTGAAAATATAATTATTTGTTTTTCTACGTGCACTAAATATTTTCACCAAGTTTCATCATTCTACGTTCAGTGGTTCGGGGTGGTCTATTTTATTTGAAAGCCAGTGTATATATTTAGTTTGATGCAGAATTATGAAATTTACCGAAATATAAAAAGTTTTTGGCGTAAAGATATATTGTTGCCGGCTGCCCTTAACCAGTGGGTAAACGACCGCGTCTGAGAATCGGTAAAGCGTACCGGTCCGGTCGGCTATGGCATTGCGGTGCGTGTCCCCTCGCTCTTTGTTTTAACTGTCTATAGGTCTCTAACTATTACCCAAACTAAGTGCTCATTAAGTGATGAGTTTGTGGAATACGTTTGAGAAAAACGTATTAAATGGACTATGATGCTCTTCCTTAAGATATTCTGGAAGAGTTAAATAACAAATACAAACCAGAAGTGAAAAGGGTAATGAAAATGAATGCCAAAAGTCCACTCCTTATATCCCTTGAATCAAAACTAAACACAGAAGCTCTTAATGATAAATGCCGGCACGTAAAGTGTACAAATATGTTAATAGTGGGGACACGACACCAGTAACTGTAACGCTAAATACTATTGCCTCAAATGGGGAAGGGCACCCCACACCGAAGTGCACCAAAAGGCATGAAGAGCCAACAGTCTGCTGCAACCGCAGAGGGCGTGTCTCATACCTTATCGAACGAAAAAAAAAACGAATAACCGAAGCACAAACGAAGGCGGTGCCGCCCCTTCAGCAAAACTATCGATCAGCGCCGCCTCCAAAAAACCAACGCATGGGAGCAGCGTGAACAACAGGCGCAACTACAGCAACAACCCAGGCAGCAACAACAGCGGCCACAAAGGCAACAACAGGAACGTTGGCCGCAACCACAACCACCAACACGTTGCGTGCGGCCACGTGAGACATGGGCATGCCGCAACATAGGTCTATTAATGAATCCAATGAACTGACAACTTAAGTTAAGACACTCAATACTTCAATAGACGTAAAGAAAAGGTTGTAAAACGGCAAAAGATTGAACCAAATGTTAGAAAACCCTAAACTGGACATAGACAGACGCATAAACGAATGAACGATATAACTACGAAACAAGTTCCGGACACATAGGAATGAAACTTGACTCAGAACCTGACGCAACTGAACACCGGATCCCTCTGACGCATGGCGGCGATACTGCCGTACAGCCGCCTGCGTCGAGGGGGACACTAATGACAGATGAGGGGAAAACGAAGTCTTTGCAGAAACCTTCGATCAAGTACACGACATCGGACTAGACTACCTAACTGATGCACAAGCGGGCATAATGGAGTCAGTAAGACTAGCGGCCGGTTTTATAAATGCTTGTTAACTTTAACAATATAGTTAACTGGATGATCGCATTGCCAACTGTTTTATAAATGAAAGTTAACAACGTGATCATGATACGCTGTTGTCAATTCATGATCACATTGTTAAGTATATTGTTAAAGTGGATACTGCGTTTTATAAAGCCTTTCATAGTGTTAAGTTCATAGTTAAGCATACTATTAATTAATCACGCCTGCATCTGTAGTTAACTAAGGGTAAATACGAAATACAACAGATTGATTGAAATATAAGTGACATTTATAAAGAAAACTGCTTCCTAATACAAAAATAATTGTAGATGTCGATGGATGTCAATGAAAGTTCACTTTCATCTGATGAAAAAATTACGATTCAAAACACATTTTATAACTAAAATTTTGCCGTGCACTGCCATCTCTGTCTAACATATAATTTGGAGAGGTGCAGACAATCGTTACGGCAACTGAAATTAGGCGTTCTAAAGCGATTCTATCGGGAACAAAACGTATTACGGGGTAACTCGCTTTTCTCATAGTGATACCTAATACTCGCGTGTACGCGAGAATCGTTGGTTGCTAGGCAAGAGAAATAAAATTCTATCTACCGGGATGATCCCGGCGGGATCCCTACACAGAATAGCTGTAAAGCAGAACGAATGTAGGTTCTAATGATTTTACGTTGCCAACTGTCAGCGGAATTAAATAAAAAATAACAACACGTAGTTAAGTACGTTGTTAGGTAACAATGCTCTGAAAATGTTTATACAACGCAAGTACTATTTGATCTCATGTTCAATTGATCACGTTGTCAGTCAACAATGCTGTTAACTGAGGCTTTATACAACCGGCCGTAGATGTTACGCGCAAAATATTGTATTTATATAACTCGATGTACGGTTTCTGATAGCACACAAAAGACCACCGAGGGTCGTTGGTAACACCTTCCGTACGACATCTAAATACGTGTAGTTTTTACAGTAAATACCGGGGATGCATAGAAATACGGCCTGGATACTGTGATGGGATTTATTTCATGTCATTATTTATCGCTTGATAAGGGTTTCCGAAACACCTTATTGCAAAAAAGGTGTCGCAATGAACTTTAATATTGCTAAAAGTGTTTTACTCACCTATATATTTCTTTGTATATATATATATATATATATATATATATATATATATATATATATATATATATATTAGGTATACCGGTATGAAGTGAGCGTTTTTTTGTGAAAATGAAACACTAATTTTGAATGTTAAAGTAAAAAGAAATTATTCAAAGTATTGACCATTGCTTTCTACACATTTTGACCATCTTTCTGGCAATTTGTGGATACCACGCCAATAGTAATATTCGTCTTTTGAAGCAAACCAATCAGACACCCAATTTTCGACTTCTTCGTAGGAATCAAAGTGCCGCTCAGCCAATGAGTGTCCCATCGATGAAAACAAATGGTAGTCGGAAGGGGCCAAGTCTGGTGAATACGGCGGGTGGGGTGGCAGCTCCCAGCCAAGTGCTTTGATTGTATACTGAACCGGTTTTGCTTTGTGTGTAGGCGCATTGTCGTGTAACAAAATTACTTTGCCGTGTCTTCTGTCCCATTGTGGTCGTTTTTCGATCAATGCCTGGTTCAAATTGATCATTTGTTGTCTATAGCGATTAGAATTAACAGTTTCACCAGATTTTAGAATCTCATGATACACCACACCTTTCTGATCCCACCAAACACAGAGCATTGCCTTCTTGCCGAATCGATCTGGTTTTGCAGTCGATGTTGATGGTTGGCCCGGATTAACCCATGATTTTTTCCGTTTAGGATTCTTAAAACATATCCATTTTTCATCGCCAGCAATAATTCGATTTCGTGTCTTTGAAGCAAAATTTCACAAGTGTTTTCCAACTGTCTTTCAATTCATGTGGTACTCATTTTCCACACTTCTGGATCTTTCCCATAGCCTTTAAACGGTCAGAAATTGTTTGCTGTGCAACATTTAACATTGCTGCCATTTGCTTTTGACTCAAAGTGTCATCTTCATCCAATATTGCTTGCAATTCGGCGTCTTCAAACTTTTTTGGTGATCTTTCACGTTCTTCATTTCTCACATCAAAATCATTATCTCTGAACCGTTGAAACCATCTTTTGCATGTTGCTTCTGATAGAACATGATCACCATATGCCTCGACAAGCATGCGATGGGACTCTGCAGCACTTTTCTTCAAATGAAAACAAAAAATTAATGCTTTCCGAAAATCATCACTTTGTGGTACAAAATTCGACATTTTTAACACGATGAAAAAATATGATATTGTTTGTTCAATGACTTGATATATATTAAATATGTTTAATACATGTCATACCAACCAAACAAAAAAAAAATTAGGGCTCGTTCACAACAAATGTTCCCTATCGACACATTTGTATCTTAACGCTCACTTCATACCGGTATACCTGGTATATATATATATATATATATATATATATATATATATATATATATATATATATATATATAAAAAAATTCCGAAGAGTAGTTGCCGTTGATATATTATATCATAACAAAACAAACATCAAATCTGTTTTTTTGGGGGAACAAACATCAAAAAAACAGATTTGATGTTTGTTTTGTTATGATATATATATATATATATATATACACACACACATTACATGTGTCAACTGTTGATACAAATTTCATACAAACTGATTATTCGTATCTTTCACGTGTTACATGTTTGAGAAATCCGTCTCAACCGAGATCCAGTGTATTTTCGGGTTCTAAAGTTGCAGACGCATTCTAACCTCAGTTAGACCGCATTGTTTTACATCACTTGGTTGACAAACTTTATGGAATAGATGAGATACAGAAAATGCAACGTAGTGCAAATTACGCAAATCGTCTGTTGCTTACATTAGTGACAGATTATAAATTAGTGGTAGTCAGATCCACTGACTCCTTAAGAAAATCGTACGAAAACAAACAAAAATATATGGAGTGGAATCGCAAATGAGAAACTTGCACTTTTAAAAACAGGTGGTGGTATAGGGCCCAATTTGCCAACGGACAACAGTGAGGAATTGACGTGGATTTTAATGGAGAAAAAAACTATGGATGACATGTTTGGAGGTGATAGCTCGCTGCTTAAGAAAAATGGATCGGAAATTTTACCTCAAAAAACCAGGATTGCTCCATCGCACGGCGACAATTTGGACGTAACAGGGGATCCTTGCTGTTCATCCAATGAGCTATTATATGACGATGGGGGTTTACAGGTGCTTTATATTTTGTGATATTTTCTACAAACATTGAATTAACGATTGCTTGGTTACAGTTGAACAATCAAGATGACGAAAGTGATATTAACTGGGGTGTTTACAAGATAACACATTTAAAAACGCCGGTTAATAACAAATTAAAACCGCCACTTCGGCGACGACTATTTGCCAGTACTCTGCACAGTTCGACTGCACCCAAACACTATTCACAGCTGGTAGTTGTAAAGAAGGAACTCGCTCGGTTACGGCTTGAAATGTTGAAGGAAGAGCTACAGGCAAAACGCATTGAAAACGAGCTGCTACAAAAATCGCTACAGCTCGATATAGCTATAAAACAGGAGCAATTAAATGCGTACAGACGCAAGAATCCTGTGGAAAAATAATGTTTCTATTTTTATTGGCTTGATGTTCGTCATTTACAATTAATAATAAATAGTTACACAAAAGTATTTATTGGAAGTAAATTTATTTTTTTCAAATTAATTGCTAGTAACATACGATGCTCGATTTCTTCAAGTACCGCAGGTTGTTCAGCCCATGGTGTAGTCACGGTCAACATGTTCCCTAATTTCAAACGGCAACCATATATCACTGGGAACCTCCATTTCCATACTACAAATAGTCTTTTGACTATATTTCTGCAATGACGGTTACATGAGACATAATCGTACAAAAAAGACGAGAGAGTTTCTTTCGCCTCACTTTACCAACTATTTCTGTTATTTTTGGACGATTTCAGAAAAATATCTATTTTGCCATAAACGCGATAAATCGGAGGTTTCCACAACAAGGTTTCCAGGAATTCTAATAAATATATTGTAATTGATTCTATCAGAAAAAAAGTATTTTTAAATACAAACTAATATGTTATTTTATTATACGAATCAAAGATTTATTTAAACGTATTTTTCACTTGTATTCTTGATTCAAACCAGCATCTGAATGAAGTGGTTCATTAAGCAGATATATGCATAGGCATATTGTTTATTACCACAAGTGTGTGGTGCTTTCAATTTGTTTTAATGAAATACGGTGACCAATTTTCAGAATTCTATGGTGAATTTAATATCTCATCCTATTGCAAAACCTCGGTCTGTCTTTTTTTAACATTAGTGGATTAATTGTAGCAAAAGCAATTGAGTTTATATTGATCGACTACGAACTATTTTGAATGTGTGTTACCGCCTAGTTGCCGCCTATTATCGTGGTCCTTGCAAGAAATATTTTTTTAATGACGATGATCGTATGGTATAGTTAGGATTAAAGTTATTCCTTTCCTGTAAATCCCATTCTCTTTTTTGTAGCTACTACACATTTTGCTCGTCTACCCATGCTACGTCTTTTGATCGACCTGGATTCTACTTTAGCAATTTGTGTGTGTATTGCTTCCACCACACATTATAATGCAGCAGTCTCGTGATGTCCTAAAGTACTTTGCCCTTCGCAAATATTTTTTCAAAATTGAGGTTGAAATCCCCACGTTAAGCTCATGCTTTTTAATTAATGTGAATATTTCCTCCATTACTAGGTTTGATGTGACAAACACTGGTTGGAGCTTTGGATGAATTATTTGGAGAGTTTTTTCAACTACTATCTACGTTTTTCATTCGCTAACTCTCTTAAACAAGAATGAAAAGTGCAGCGTGAAATCTTAAAAATGTTTGCAAAAATGTAAACAATTTTAAGATGGTCGATTGGTGACCGAGTGGCTAGAGGGTGTTAAGCCCACGCAGACTAACACGGTTCACTACTTGTCACCGGCATGAAAAGTTCGGACGCAATAACTGAACGTTCTCTGGCAAGTCAGGGTATCCTACCCACGACGGGGACTAACCTACCCGTTGACTGTGGCGTGGTTGACTGTGGCGAGGGATCGGAACGAAGGATGTACATAATGGTATATTTGAGGCCTAACAGTGTTTGTACCCCCCACAACCCTCTTTACAACTTTCCCCACCATGGATTTTGGTTTGATCTGATCGGATTGGTAGAAAAATTGGTACAATTTTTCCACACCCATCAGCTGATAAAATACGAAATTTTGCTCTTTGCGTCCCAGGATTCCGTAACTGGTGTTTGTTTCATTTAATTTTAATGTTTCGATTGTTCAAAATACGGTGTATTAGTATTTTCTTGAGATTCCCAATATTACGATCCATTCTGCAATTAAATTAAAGCACTTTTAGAGCTCCACCTAACAATCATGAGCATTATTAAAGCAGTCTTGAAATGCAAAACATAACAATGAAGATGACAAATAGTTAAGAATCACTCGATTTTGTGTGACAACATTAATTTACCTTTAAGAATAATTGAAATTTCAGAAAAGGTTCAAGTCTGGTCAAGTTTACATCTAAACTACGATTTCGTAAAATAAACTCCACCCAGTTAATTTTTGCATAGGCAGCAGATTGATTCGATATATTGGCAAAACGCTACAAAATAATATATCGTTGCCTTAATAATCAAACTTTAAAACAGTAAATAAATACGCAATTTATTGTGTTTATGGATATAAGTAGCATAAGCATATACGCTTTTAAATTTGTTTTATTCATGCAACACCAGATCTGTGTTTGGTTGGTATATCCGTTGGTATATCCACTTTGAACGATTGTGATGCCCGGCATCGAATGCAATTTGCGATTACGTTTCAAGTTGAAACAGGCGCAATTACGCATCGCTGGTCATGTCCTTCCTTATAGTGTGTGGAACCGCAGTTACGCTGGCGGTGACGTCGTCACGTTGCGTTTTATTGATGGAAATTGACATTTAGGTCATTTATTCTGGTTTAGTGCGGATATTAACCCGAGTTAACCCGAAATGCGAGTTTTCCCGCTACTTGTTTGTTTGTACAAGTGTTTATGTTTTAGTTGTGCAATAGGATGTGCGCTGTATTTGAATTTTAACGGGCGCACGCACTGTGAATGTTTTATATCTAAATTCCAACGTAGTTCGAGTCTGATCAGGTTAATAAATATTTCAGAACATGTCGTACGTTTACATGATTGAACCTATTTCCGATTTGTGAAATTTTCAAAAAATATTGCGAAATTAACCTGATAAAAAATTAAATTCATGAAAAATATTTACATAATCGGTAAAAACAATTCGCTGAGTGCGTCGATTTTAAAGCGATTTTAAATCGATAATAATTGTTTACGCGCGAGCAAAATAGATCGCGGAACAATCTAAAAGTGCCGAATTCAGTCGGGAAGGTTGATTAGGAAGATAAAGCATGGCAAGTGGGGGAGGGAAAGAAAAATGGGAGGATTTGAAAGGAACGGATATATTTACAAGATAATGCAAAGATCTCCAGCGAGGAGTGGGGAAAAGAAAAAAGAGGAAGTAGAGAAGGAAATGACTCTGGAGACTTTGATGGAGATGATGAAGGAGTTGATGGGAGAAGTAAAGGAGTGAAAAAAGAGGCAGCGGAAACAAGAAAACAGATAGTAGAGATGAGAACGGAAAGACAGGAAGATAGGAAATGGAGAACAAAATTGGAGCAGGAATGGGCTAAGGAAAGAATAGAGTCAAACGAAAGAACGAGAAAGCTAGAAGAGAAAGGATAGAAAAGACAGAAGTACATAGTAATTCTGGGATTAGAAGTGGAAAGAGGGCAAGAAAGGGAACAGATGACAAAATGGTTAAGCGAAGAACTTAAGGTGGATGTGGAAATAGACGACTCGTTCAAATTGGGGGGAAATGGGAAGGGAGGAAGTCGAAGGACAAGGTAGTAAATGGTGAAGGGAAAATCATAATAGACTGGTTAGAAGAAAGGAATTGGGAAATACTCAATGGTGAAGAAAAGGAGGACGAGGAGGGAGAATTCACATACGTGGGACCAAATGGAAGATAGACGATAGAAGTTATAGACCTGGTGGTAACAAGCGATGAGGTGATGGGGGAGGTGAGCGGATTTAGAGTGGGAAGCAGAGTGGAATCGGACCACTTACCGATAGGGTTGAACGAGAGGAGGTTGGTGAATTTATGGAACGAGAGAACGAGAAGGGAGTACCACAATAAATTGAGGGGGGTTGAATGGGGAAGAGGAAAGAGTTTAGAGGGGATTACAGGAGTGATGAACAAGGCAATAGTAAGAAGGATGATTGGAAAAGGAGAAGGAGAAGTTCATGGTTCGATGAGGAATGCAGGAAATGGAAACTGAGGCTAAGAGAAATATTGACGGGGACAAGGCAAGGAAAAACAGATTGGGGGAGTACAAAGAAGAAATGGGGAGGCAGATGGAGATGTGGAAGAGGAAAAGAAGGAACAGAGGTTGAGAGAGGAAGAGGAAGTACAAGGCCTAAAAGGGGAGCAGGAGATATGGGCGTCCCTGAGGAAGAAGAAGGGTAAGGATGAGGGGGGATATCGGGGAGAAGGAATGGAGGGAGCATTTCCTGAACATGTTGGGAGGGGAGGGGAGGGAACGAGATAGGAGGGGGTATTGAGGCATTCAAGTGGGGGGAAATAATAATGAAAATAAAGGATAGGCTAAGAAGGGGAAAGGCGGCGGGGAAGACAGAGTGGGCACGGAGGGATGGATAAACGCGCCAGAAGAGGTATGGAAATGCGCGTGGATGGAGATAAACGATATATGGATGGGGAGGAGATGAATTCCAGGAAGTTGGAGGGCGGCATTAACAGTGCCGATATGGAAGAAGGGAGATAAAGGGAAGGCAGAAAACTATAGGGGGATATCCTTATTAAATGTGGGATATAAGATATACACAGGACTGGTTGGGGCATGTCTAGAAGAAGAATTGGAGGAAAAGGGGATACTGCAAGAGGGTCAGACAGGTAGAGGGACGAGGGGCAATCTGTATGTGATAAACTCCATAGTAGAGGGGGGAGTTGTCAAGGAAAGGGGGAGAGTGTATATCATATTCGTGGACCTGAAAGCAGCATTTGATAGGGTAGATAAAAGAACGTTAGGGAGGATTATGGAAAAGGCGGGGATATCGGAAGGGCTGGTAAGGAAAGTATGGCAAATATACGAGGAAACATGGTGTAGGGTAAGAGCGGGGGACGAGTTGACGGCAAGATCCAGAACAACGAGGGGGCTGAGGCAGGGGTGCCCTCTGAGCCCGCTACTATTCAACTTGTATATAGCCCAGCTAGAGGAGGTTATGAGGAAAGGGCAGGATGGAGGGGTGAAGCTAGGGAAGGACAAGATATGGAAGTTGGCATTTGCGGACGACGTGGCCATCCTCGCAGAAACTGAGAAAGGATTGAAGGAGATGGTTCGAACTGAGCACAAAGAAATCCAAAGTAATGGGGTTCAGAAAGGGAAGAGGGAGGAGGAAGGAGATACAGGTGAAATGGGGAGAAGATAGAACAGATGAGGGAGTGGGTATATCTGGAGGAATTAGACAAGAGGGAGAGGACGGGAGGATAGTGGAGGGCTGGAGAGGGAGGTAGCGGGCAAAACGAAGAGAGTGGAGTAGAGGAGATGGAGTGGAGAATAAAAATAAAAAGACACGACGTAACATTAGAGGCAGACATGCCAAATAAAGGTAGTTTTTTTTTATTAAACGAAGCTAAGAAATGCAAACGCAATAAATAATATTTATATCAAACAAATGTGAAAATTAAGAGGAAAGACGTTATGCATTGACCGTACATATTATGATAGTAAATCGGAGATTGTTGTTGACAAATAAAAACAGTATTTTATTACACACCAAATGTATATTTCGACAATTAAGTCGTCATCTAAAATAACGTTATCTACAACTTGACTTAAATACTGTAACCCCTTAATCAAACTAATTGCCTGAAGGGCTAATCTACCTGCGCGATGGTCATTTGCAGTAACTTGTACAAAACTGAAATAGCAACAGGCCCAAAATCTGAATTCATCAGTCTGCTTTTATTTTTATGAACATATCCTTTCATAGTGTTACACGGGGGTGAAAACGGATTTGAAAATGTTTATATTTTTGTGGGGAAATTTGTTATTATTTATAAATAAAAACACAAACACGATTCACTATTTATTATCGGCATCGTGAATGGGGAAGCGCGAAGAAGTTTATTTCCCGTAAAGTTTATATTAATCTCTATACTATACTTGGAATTCTGAGAAGGTGCGTGCACGTCATCAATTTTTAATGACGTCAAATTTTATATGTTTACATGTTTCTCACACAAAAGATACTCTTCAAGATCGTATGCAACCAAACAGACAGCGTGTGTATGTATATGTATGTGGTGGTATGCAACCAGATATACCAGATACTACGCTACGTCGATTCATCTACATATGTAAACGTACTAGAACGTACAGAAACGGTTCGTCGATCTTTACGACATCAAATACCCTAGATTCAAATTCATTTCGTCTTTTTCATGACAAATATAGAAAACTAAGTGATAATAATAATATCTATAACATTGCTTCGCATCGCCTTGTAAATAGGCCTGGTTTCACTCCATATTCCAATACAAGAAAATGGCATTTTATAATTTCTACATGTTGGCATTATAAAACAAGCATCGATGACGTGCACGCACCTTCCCATAATTCCGAGTATATATCTAATTAAT
The DNA here is from genome assembly GCA_959613385.1 of Geotrupes spiniger. Lineage (NCBI taxonomy): Eukaryota > Metazoa > Arthropoda > Insecta > Coleoptera > Geotrupidae > Geotrupes > Geotrupes spiniger. The sequence continues at coordinate 37,225,520 of OY390737.1, forward strand.
TAATTACAATAAAAAAAGGGCTTAACTAAAATATGAAACGGGAGAATGTGAAGTGATGTCTGTTTATGTTATCGCGTCTATCGATTTTAAGGAATGTGCGACGATAGCCGATGACTCACGCGGGTGACAGGGTTGTTTAGCCCTTGGAACAAAGGAGATCGCGCACATTAACTTTGTCGCGGTTGCAAATTAGAGGAAACGCGTGGCGATGGGTTAAACAAAACGTAATAATACCGTCACTTAGTTACTTGCGTTACTTAAGTTTACTCTAAGTTTACTTAATCTAAGTCACGAGGCCCCGGTCGGGCCTCGATCGAAACTGTCTCGATACCGTGACGAGACTGCCCGCGATACTGAACAGATTCATATTTTTGGGGTGCGCCTTGACTTATAAGCAGGAACGGGGGTGACCGAGACGCGGCCGTACCAAAAAAGTTGCTTGCGGTAACAATAGCATAGTTTAGTATACTGCTGAAGATGACAACTTAGTTATCGAAATGTACATTTGGTGTATAATAAAATACTGTGTCGTAAGGGTAAAGAAACTTTCATTTTCTATACATGTTAACTTTGTATGGTTCGTACTACAATCGAGTGCAGGCAATATCGAGACTGCATCCAAACAGAGCTTATTAAGAAATGGAAGTTTAAATGGAAGCAAGAAAGTTGCTTCAATATGGCTTCAATATACAATGTATTGTATAATTATAGGACAACATTAAAAAAACCAAGAGAAGCAAGATAAAAACCGGAAGTAACACAAATAAGCAAAGGAAGATCTAATAAATTAAAGTAACAAAATTTATAGAAAAATATACGAAATTGATGCATATCATGAAATGCAAATAAAAAGATTGATAAAGGTAAACTGGACATGTATGTCTTTCTTGTTTTGGTAGGCATCAGCAGGTCACTACCACTATGTGTAATCAAAGCTGATGGTTAAAAAATAATTTATTTTGCGGTTAACTAGTTATCCAACATAAATAATTGCCAATAGGAAATCGGCGAGTTCTATAAATAATGCCAATGAAAATATTAACACAATAAATGGATCAAAGCAATCTTAAAAAAAATATTAAAATTGAAAGTGAAAGTTTCGATTTATATAAAACACACAATTATGTCATCTTCTTGAAGTCGTATTTCAACAACTAAGGTTCTTGGTAATCGCTACTGACGAATGGTAACAACCCAGAAACAATATTAGTCTTCATGGATCTGTTTTAATTAATGTACGTTCGTTAAACGTATATATATATATATATATATATATATATATATATATATATATATATAAATAATAATTGATAATAATAATAATTAATATAATTTTATTATATTATTTTATCGTATTTTATTGTAGACAAACTTTTAAAATATATATTGAAATTTCAATACAGTAACTACTTAGTCTACAAGCAACATTCTAGGTGATACGAGATCGCCACAAAAGTGCACTATGCTAAACCGATTAACAGGAATATAAAAGAAAGATTAGGCGGAGAAAGCTTAATTAGGGGCCAAAAATTTATGCGAATGGGTAAAAGTTCTAAGTGAACGAAAGTTGAAGTACCGGTATTTCAACAACTAAGGTTCTTGGTAATCGCTACTGCCGAAGGGTAATAACCCAGAAACAATATTGTCTAGCGATCCACCAGTCTTCATGGACCTGTTTTAATTAATGTTCACTGCACTGCAAGTATAGGAATCATAGAAAATTTCGACCTCGAGATTTTAACGGATATACGCGTTTTGAGGTCACCTGAATCATTTCTGACTATTTTCGGAATGACGTCTGTGTGTGTGTCTATCTGTGTGCCTGTGTGTCTGTGCGCGCTCTAGCGTCCAAACGATTATAGCTAGGGCTCTGAAACTTTAAACTTAACATTTGTATGTAGCAAGGAGGAAAACGTCCTATTTTGAACGCAATCTCTCAACCGGAAGTGATGGTTTACTCTTATCACCTTTTTCCATATCTCGAAAACGGTACACGTTACGGAAAGAAATATTCTTACATAAATTATAGATATTGATATTTTAAACAACACACACACACACACACACACACACACACACACACGCGTCATTCCGAAAATAGTCGGAAACGATTCAGGGGACCTCAAAACGGGTATATCCGTTAAAATCTCGAGGTCGAAATTTTTCATGATTCCTATACTTACTTACTTATAGTATAAGTATAAGTAAGTAAAAATTTCGACCTCGAGATTTTAACGGATATACGCGTTTTGAGGTCCCCTGAATCGTTTCTGACAATTTTCGGAATCACGTCTGTGTGTGTGTCTGTGCGCGCTCTAGCGTCCATAGGATTATAGCTAGAGCTATGAAACTGTAAATTTAACATTTGTATGTAGCAAGGAGGAAAACGTCCTATTTTGAACGCAATATCTCAACCGGAAGTGATCGTTTACTCTTATCACCATTTTCATTATCTCGAAAACGGTACGAGCTATCAAAAAAATGTTCTTATATAAGTTAAAGACATTGAAATTATAAACAACTTTCATTTGAAAAGATTTTTTTGGAAAACCGTAGTATAACTAAGTATAAGTAAGTTTCGTGCGGACCACCGCGGATTTTTTCTTAAATTTTTTCATTAAATTGAAGAGTGAACTAAATTTTAAAAAAATAGGTTCGATTGGCCCCCAATAATTTTTTTCCAACCGAACCCACCTAACCCAATTTAACCCGATCCCACCCAAACCAACCCAACCCAACACCAACCGACCCGACCAGACCTAACTCAACCCAACTCAACGAAACCAACTCATAGTAACGAAAGGACGGTAGAAACAGATCACCTTTGCTCACGCAGTAAACTAAAAATTTTAGCTGCGCGGAACTTAAATCTTCTGACCTTTATAACACATCAAACGTCTTAAACGACTGCTATTGACAAAAAATAAAACTGGAATGATTCATGTTTCTTCCTTCTCAAAGTCAAATCAAAATGTTTAACTTCGTCACAAACGGACGGGAATACAAATTTGAGATGATTAAGTAAAGTAATAATTACAAATTGAGTAAATTAATAATCAAAATTGTTTAATTTAAAATAAAATGAAAACTGATTGATTGGTCATCTAATATTAAAATAAAAATAATAATTTTAATTTAAAAAATTAAGAAATAAGTAAACCACGCACTAAATTTAGGATGATCGTGTAAATCCAACCCGCAACCGGCAATTCCCTCGGTCCGCTCGAAGATTTATATTTGCTCTCTATTACACCAAACCATAACCTAACCTAACCTAACCTACCTGACCTGACCTGACCTGACCTGACTTGACCTGACCTGACTTGACTTCACATTACATAACGATAATTAAATTAAACTAATGAAAAATGAATAGTGAGAAAAAGGGTGTACTTTTTAGTTGTTTTTAAATATTGTGAATTATAACTCGACTGGGCTGTTTGTGTTCTTGTCTAAAATTCTTAAATTAATTACTTGTAGTTGTGCATTTTATGCAATTTTTCCGATTTTCGAAATTTGTATTTAATTCTCTTTCAGATTATTTCATCCAAATGTCACATTTCAGTTGTTTCCTCTTCTTTTTCATTTTTATTACTACACCAACACGTTCCATTTTTTATTGTGTAGGTTGTGAAATTGCATGACGGATCAAAATTGTGTTCTCATCAACATTCAAATATTGCCGATCTTTTTAATTATTTAAAATAAATTAGCAATTATAATTCTCTATGTAAACAGATTAAACAGTGATTCCTTATTTATCCAATACCGACAAGATTAGCGTATAACCGATTCTAATTGTTTATCATAAATTGAGGGGTAAAACTAGAGGCAGGAAAAAGAGCTAAATTTATCAAATTATTTTGGGAGTATGACAAGCGGAATTGAAATTCTGTTCAGAGGGTCCATTAAGCACATATTGAAGTACAAAAGCCAATTTTTTTAGTGTCATTTTCATTACAAATTGCGGCGATAGAACCCGTCGTCGAGAACACCTATTTTAAAAACACCGCCACGGGAGGACGGATTTCTCGGCTTGTATGAGTCCTGGAGCAAAAAAAATAACAAATTTATAATCTATGTACATTGGGGTTTGGAAGTACGTAGGGGTTTTCTTTTTTTATAAATTTTTATGGAAGTTGTGCACTTTTTAAGGAATGAATAGATATTTTGCTTCAATCGTTGGAAATTTTGTTTACCTCCAATCTGCGATGCCTGCACAGTGTCATGATTTTGGGACGAATTATTGTAATGATCCTGAAGTATCGTTAGAGGGAACATCCTAGAGTGGTTTTACCCCTTAATTCAAAATAATTATACTGCTTAACATCTTTAGCATCTTCTATTTCCCAAAAGTATACAGCATGTATATGTAATCCAATAGTATTAACTACTTAACTAAATAACAGTAGAATATTTTGTATCAAGCACAAACCGTATAAAGATATCTTATAAATTTATAAAAATAAGAATAACTTTGTATTTTCGTTTATTTCATTTCGATTTTTGTAGTTTTCATTTCTTTCATTACATTTTTTAATTTCTAATTTTAATCTATAAGTATGGTAATCATGAATTTGCTTATATTTTATGTAAATGCAGGGAATACAAAAGAAATGTATTGGAACTAGAGCTACTACTATCGGTGATAAAGTAATAGTCCCCTGTGTTTGAAGACTGTTCAAGTTTTGTGCCGCTACGTTTAGAAGTAATCATTAGGGAAGTGCAAAAAAGCATCCGATTTTTGCGATATTTAACGAATAGCTGACTTTTTCAACATTATACATACTTCAGCCGGAAATCGTAGTTTTCGTGATCTCTGTTATCTCCGTTCCAAGATATCGCACGAAAGCGAAATGTAGTTCTACGGAAGCCTCAACTTGTGCCTATCTCGTTCGTGCAGATAGGCCCCTGAAGGGAGCGGTTTCGGTCTAGCGCTGGGTAAATCTGCCAGGTCGGTACTACAAACTTTTTTTGATTATTTTCAGAGCTCATTTATTTTATTTTTTAGCAGGGTAAATAATAATTGGTCATAACGGTAATGTAATATTTATTGTAGAAAATAGTTATAATGGACGCTTACATATATAATAAAAAATACTACAACAGCTCAATGTGTCCTGTATTTGACGAATGAAGATAGATATAATAATAATAATTAAAAATGTATCTTGTCAAATCTGACAGCAAAATGTAGAATTTACACGAAAGATGGTCTAATCTTACACCTCAATGGTGTAGTGAACATTAATTAAAACAGGTCCATGAAGACTAACTGTTGCATCGCTAGACAATATTGTTTCTGGGTTATTACCCTTCGTCAGTAGCGATTACCAAGAACCTTAGTTGTTGAAATAAATTTACATGTAGTGGCCATCAGTCATTGGTCAGTGGTTCGTTAGGAGTGATTGGCTCGCGCCAAGAAGTTTTGATGGCCACTACATGTAAAGGTATTTCAACAACTAAGGTTCTTGGTAATCGCTACTGACGAAGGGTAATAACCCAGAAACAATATTGTCTAGCGATCCACCAGTTAGTCTTCATGGACCTGTTTTAATTAATGTTCACTACACCATTGAGGTGTAAGATTAGACCATCTTTCGTGTTAATAATAATAATGATATATATGGACATATTATCATTGTTATTATTATATCTATCTTCATTCGTCAAATACAGGACACATTGAGCTGTTGTAGTATTTTTTATTATATATGTAAGCGTCCATTATAACTATTTTCTACAATAAATATTACATTACCGTTATGACCAATTATTATTTACCCTGCTAAAAAATAAAATAAATGAGCTCTGAAAATAATCAAAAAAAGTTAGGACCCTGCCGACCTGGCAGATTTACCCAGCGCTAGACCGAAACCGCTCCCTTCAGGGGCCTATCTGCACGAACGAGATAGGCACAAGTTGAGGCTTCCGATCGTCTTCAGATCGTATAATAAAAACAATAAAATAATTTTACAAATATTTATGTTATAAATAATAAATACAAGTTATTCACGTACAATCGAGCGAATGATTTTCGCAAAACATTCTGACTTGTTTATGTTTCATGTACTGCATTTACTATCAGTATTTGCCTCAATGTATATTCAGTCATGACTGCGGTCCAGTCTCTGAACGAAGTGGTTGTTTCGTTCTATAGTAAGATTAGTATAGTTTAGTAGCGTAAACCTTCGAATGGCGCCGATTAAGTTACCCAAGAATTGAGCAGAGTTGCTTATAGCAGACGAGTTGGCCGTATCGGAATTGTACGACTACCTTATGTAACATCCTCTATAATGCAATGAGGAAAGGGAGCATCCTTGGTATCAATTTCATCATTGCATTGTTTCACCATTGCACTTGACTCGTCCGACAATTCATCATCAGCGTCATCTTCTCCTAAGTTAATTATAAATTGTTCCATAATTTCGTGTATAAGGTGTTCTTATGTCAATTTTCTTACAATGCTCAACACAATTCTTCCATATCTCCTTTGGAAACGTCGTTCAAATCTTCCTGACCACCTTGTTTTTCAGTAATCAAGCAATCATGTCATCTTTCCTCCAGGATATTGTAGGGTTCCTAAAACCAGGATCTAGCATTGTATGATAAGGAGCTTGATCTATCATAATTATTGATTTTGCTGGGATTACTGACAGCACGTGCCGGTACCATTCCTCATAATGTTGTTTATTCATTTCGTGATGATAATCGGCTTTTGCTTTCTTTTTTCGCCTATAAAGCATTTACGGCATTCTTCCAAAAATCCATTTTCCCTACCAATATGCAAAATAATCGTTATACCGCCTCTATAACCGTTTACTTGTTGAACGCCACCTCGCTAATGGTCAAAAGTATTCTTATTATCCGGGTTTACTTTTTCAACCCATCCGAACTGTCGAGCATACTTGCACCACACCAGGTTTCGCCCGTGTAGAAGATTCCCATCCCTGATTTCTGTACCTCAGAAGAGATGCCAAGAGATACCAGTGTTTGGTGTAAAATGATTTACTCTCTTCACTTGTGAATTCATTACTTACTCTTTTAACAGTTCTTGTGGTGACTCCAACAGCTTTAGCCGTTCTTTCCACGACTTTCTTCACATCAATAATTGGTCCATTCTTTTCTATTTCGTCTTGAAAAAACTGTGTTACATTTGTTATTACTTGTTTGACTTCTTGTACAATGCTTCGGCATTTTTGCATAAATAATAGTCCATTGATTATAAATAATGATATTCAGTAACTGGCAAATAAATAACATTTCGTGCTTTTATTTGAATCTTTTATCATTATTTACCACATGTGTATTCATTATCATGTTATTAAAAGTGTTTACAGTCAACATCCGGATGAGGATGAATTGACCGGATTTGTTTACTATCGGTGCAAAAATAATAGTCGACTGTTTTTTTGAAGGGCTATATTCAAAGAAACGGTTTGGCAGAAAAAAATTAAATAAACTTTAATAATTGCACTAACAGAGCCTTGGATTTTCTTATATGTCAATAATTCCGTCACGCTTATTCACAAATTTAATAATTTCATTTTAATATTTATATATTTCATAAGTGAATTGTTTGAAATTTTGAATTTAATTCCGATACAAATGTTGTTTATCGTAGTGTAGGTCGCGAAGCGTAGACTCTGGTTCGGGCAGTAAATATGCGATAGAGCGTGCGCGATCGCCAACAATTACGCAAACTTCATTTCACTTTAAAAATATTAAATAGCGGGTACAATTAAATTTCAATACGTGTTTCGAGGTAGGCACAAGTTGAGGTTTGCTTACATTCCGCTTTCGTGTGACATCTTGTAACGGCGATAACAGATCATGAAAACTACGATTTCCGGCTGAAGCTTGTGCAATGTTGAAAAAATTTAATATAACATATCAAATTACGTCCAGTCGAAGTTTAATTTTTTTTGTTGAACGGTTAAGTAGAAAAAATTGTAAAGTCGGTTATCCGTTAGATATCGCAAAACACGGATGCTTTTTTGCATTTCTCTAATGAATACTTCTAAACATAGCGGCACAAAACTTGAACTTACAGTATGTTACGTACAAATGATTGCCGGTTGTAACAATGTATATTTAATTTTTTTACGCCAAGCGGTTTCTTTGATATAGATATTCAAACACAGGGGACTATTACTTTGGCACCGATAGTAGAGCTATGGACTAGGGTTCGCCCCAACCCGGCTTGAAATAGAAACTTCCCAATTAAAAATCTCACTGAATGAGCGATGTTCCAGAAGTGAATCTGGCGGAGTTATGTCACGGGGGCGCATTTGTTAGCAAAAATAAATTAGCTGAACTGCGTAATTTTGCCACGAATGAAAGAAGAAACTACACATCGAATGATGTGGTTTCAAAAATCGAAAATAAGATTACACTACAGGAATTAGACCCGACTAGTATATAGGTCGTGATATCACATATTATCAATGCAAAATACAGTTTGACATCTAAACAAGACCAATGTGATCCGTTCGATCGCGTCGATTCGCACAACGGGTAAGGTTAGTGTCAATTGCACCGACTATGCGTTCTCATTGTATCGGGTGACACCGTATACGACCAAATGTACGACCTTGCTAGATAAGTAATTTAACTATGTAATCGACTATTAATAAAACACATTTTGAAGAAAATTCGAGCTCACTAAACTATGTCGTCTATATTGGTCATAGTTTACTTCAACCTAACGACAACATATATGTGTATAATTAATGTAGTTGATCGAATCCAAACGAATAATACAAATGATAAAGATTGTCAACTTAATCCACATGTTGTCAGTGTTGATATTCCAGCAAATTTGATACAAATTTGCCCAACGTAAAAAGCTTTAAAAAACCGCATGGCTCTTAATCACAATCAGATTAAGCTCAAAATAATAATAAATATCGAAACTATTGGGTATCTAATTTTTTTAATGTCTGACTATTAATGTCTTTATTGTTTCATGTCAGTATTTGGGAGATTTAACTATACTTTCTAATATATTTCAAATGTTGAAACCAGGTTAGGATTTAATCAGTAAATCTCTGGAAACCCATTCGGACTGCAGTACTCAAAATACACGAATTGACTTTTTTCACAAATACGTCCTCAAATGGTTCGATATGTATTTGGTCTTTTAACGAATGAAACATCTAGGAAACAATGCAATCAGAATGAAACTAACTGTCGTACCCTTACATACATATAAAAAGTTTTTTGTTAAACTAAATATTTTTTATATATAATGTCCCACATCTACCGTGTGAATTAATTGCATTTATCGCTTTCGTTTCGTTGTGCAATAAACGTGGAGTTCGGATGGAAAAAGTTGCAGAGAAATTTCAATCGCGAACTTAATTAATAGAAATTAGTTTTTCTTCTTGTGTTATAAAACGCATCGAGAGTAAAAAAATAAGGAAACAATGACGAAACTTTCGTTCGATTCAAAGTTACGGTTAACGGGCTCATAGAATTGGACATAATCAAAATAGTCCGTTCGGAATGCGCGGCTATTACATCTCGAATGTACAATGAATTACAAATTGAATAGTATCAATAAAGCGAAGTTGTGCGCCATAACCCTTTCGCTCTTAAAAAGCGAGCTCGCTTCGTACTTTCTTCGCTCCCATGATTTGTCTGCGTCGCCACCACCACCGATTTTCTATTTGAAAGTTTAAATTCGTACGTCAGAGAAAGGGTTGTTGCAAAGTGACGAGATTTTAAGGTGGGGGTCTTACCACGTTTCACACGTAGATTTTAGACTAGTTAAGTTTTAAGTAGCAAACCTGCACATGCTGCGAGCATTGGTTTTTTTATTTGCCTGCCTTTTATTTATTTCCTTTTGTTTTTTATTGTTTGTTTTCCAGTCTTGAATGTTCTCTATGTTGCATGAAGCTGGAGCTCTGGTGTTTGTGCGATAGTTTTCTTGCTGATTGAGGATGACGAACTCGCAGGTAAGTCGTTTCTAGACGTAGTGTTTTTAGGGTTATGAACGTTTGTTTAGTTGGTGGATTTTTAATGTTAATTATGGTGCTGTTGCAAGCGATAAAGCGTTTCGAATGTGTATCAAATAATATTCTACATAACATGTACAGTTTTAGAAACAAAAAGCGAACTGTTTTGTTCAGATCACCTGTTAAAATTTATTTGTTAAATGTTAAGTTTCAACTCTAAATTATTTGTTGCTTTAATTTTTGTAATTTTAATAATGAAACTAATTATTGGTATATATATATATATATATATATATATATATATATATATATGGTTAATATATACATTTTTATAAATGCACAATCTCGTTTTATCTTACACATACATTGCAAAAAAACTTTTAACCCACTATATACAAAAAATGATCTAAATTGAGTACGTTTTCCAATATTTGTCTTAACATTAAATATAAATTCTTAAATAAAATAAATTCCCAGATAACAAAATATTTAAATGGCCCACTATCTGGAATAAAGAACATTTTAATATTCGTGTACGTTGATTTAATGGCGCCGCTTCTCATTTGTTGTCTATATTGTCTTGAAATAATATTGGTGTCCATAGCTTCTATAATAGAAACATGTCCTGTTTGATTTATATATTCGCCTGTCACGTTAATTGTTTCGTTTTATTTGTATCAAAAGAATATAATTTTATATAATTAGTTTTACATTTCTACACTTAGTTAAATTCAAAGAATTCATATGTGATTTTATTTATTGTTTGAATTGGTTTTTACTGATCGGACACATATCGAGAGAAACGTGTCTTGGATTTTTTAACGCAATTGGTTTTGACCAATGATAATGAAGAATGACGTCACGTAATTCGCCATGCTATTCGTCTTGCTATGGCAAGGGACGTCCAATTTTGGATTGATCTTGTGCTGAGTGATTGGTGAAACGTCGAACAATCCTACAAAAAGTTACTGTTACGTAAAACAATTTTTTGGATTAGGTGACTATCCAACTGGGTATGTTACTGAATAAGATCTTTTCTGAAAGCTTACACAATAATATTTTTTATCAACTATAAATCTTCGAAGCCATTTTCAATTATCTTTGATTTTTAGGTTCGTTCTACTTCGATGTATTGGGAGCTAAGCTTGAATTAATGTGATTGAAATTCATCCGTGGTTATAAACAACCTTAAAAGTTCATCATCGAACAGAACCCTACTCACTGAAAATACAACATACTTTCTTCATCCGTAAATTAAATTCATAAGCGGACTAGAAACAAAGATAGATACACACATTGAAGATTCTTGAATGATTTACAACTGAAAGCTAATGAATTGGGTTTTTGTTCCTCATTTATCAATTTTCATTGTTGTTGCTTGTTATTTCATATCTTTTTGTTACCATGTTTTATGTAAATAAACCAACCAATGCGTTTCGCTGTTTTGACCCCTTCCTGAAATAAAACACGAAATAGCGTTGAGGTCGGGTTCGATTGACAGTGGTACACAAGTTCCATCTCGTGTTTTGCACTTATCTCACGTTATTTAATTTATTGATTTTAATTTCTCTTTGTACTTTTATTGCCGTTTTACTTTTTATTGTTTTGTATTTATTATCCATTGTTTTCCAACATGTCAAATTCAATCTTTGTTGAATGCTGATTAACAAGCATCATACGTGTTCGAGTTTTGCGGTAGCTTTTTATGTGCCTGTATTTTTCAATTGAGTTAGTTTATTTCCACGGCCGATGAGCAAAATGTTGCAAATTATGAAATTTAATCATTTTTATATAAATTTATACGATGTCTAAATGAGGTAAGACTACTATCAAAATAGTAGAAATATAAAAATAGGGTAAAAGCGAGGAACACGTTTCTGGCCAAATTCTAGAAATGGGGAAAGGAAAAGTTATGGCAAATAATCATTAGTAGCACAAATGGAAAAAGAAATTATAATTAATTTACGAATTTGATACGCCAGGAAGAAACAAACAAGAAGGGAAGATGTATAATCGAGTTCATGCAAGATCTCATCATGCGAGATATTTGGCAGAGTAGAAAAAAGATCTCCATCACCCTCCAATTGTTAGGTTTTGGTTTGTAAAAACATTCGATTGATTACTCTCATACTTACAAATATTCCATAGACGTGTTTCTCTACACATTACAATGTACTTATTTGGGTCGTGTTTTTAATTGCAATATTTATTAATAACACTATGCAACACGAAAAAATTCACTGGTATCACTGATAGTGATTTATGTTATAGTGTAATTTGACGATAGAAATTCTAGGAAACGTTTTCGACGATTGTTAAATATTGTTCGGAAATTTGATGCTCGTATATATTTTAATTATGTTGGGGCATTTGAATGAGAAATCTTCTAAAATATTTATTTTAACGAGTCCATTTATGGTTTGGAAGTACAATCAATTTAAATTAAATCAATACCTGCGTGTCTTAGTGTCGAAAAAAATCATGTTGACCTTTACACAGATTTCACACCACATTGTTTAAATAACGTACAATAAGTGTGTAGTCGGTATGCACATCAATTTAAGACTGATCGTTTTGAGCAGCGGCGCATATCGTCGAGTCGAGTTCATTGTGTTCTTCGTTATGGAACCAGTTTCATAAGATTTTAGTATCAAAATTGCCCAATTTTATGTACAAATTGGAGATATCAAATATTAAAATATTCTTCGTAATTCTATACAATTAGATTAAATAGGTACATTAGGTCTTTAGGCGATTTAAATTGAAAAATATGTAAATTTTGATTTTGGCAGAAGTAAATTATTTCCTGCTTAATTAATGTAATCAAATATTCTGGAAGGAATGATTACTTGGAAATATGTTTTAGGCATATTAATTATATTTATAGGTGTAAATTGTATCAAAGTTTTGGTATCATTGGTGATACAGCTAATGAACTCATGACATATATGCCGATGTGAAGTTAAGTTTATAAGGGCGAGTCAGTTTATAGGTTATGAAGCGAACGCACTTCATTTTGTGTTAAGATTGAAATAACTTATACTGCCAAAGTTTACTAAAGACACGAGTAAATTGTGCCAGTGGGAACCGTTTCCACAAAACAAAGACTGAACTGGAATAAATAACCCAGTAATAATAATAATTTTAATTTGATTACACTCTTTATTTTATATTTATAACCTAACATAACAAATGTATGTTACGCATGTAAAATGCCCCACAATTTTGATGTCAATGTATTATGTTACATACATGGAAAGCTGACTTAAAAATATTTATCTACGATCGTGCAAAAAGTAGCTATTATATTAATGGTTTAGCATTTATTTGTGTTACGTTTTCACGCTTTTCTCAATTTTTATGGAACAGAAATGTAAAATTTGACATAGAAACGTTTTCTTCAATGCAGCATAGAAACGATATCAGTATTTCATTCAGCAAAAAAATAATTACCAGCAATCAAACTGGGATTTACAAAATATTATTTTAAAAATTAAGCATTTCTTAAGAAATGTGTGCACGATCGAAGATAAATGTCGTCACATATGTAAAAAATTTCTTCTTTGGGCTCCCGGCTTTTAAAAACTGAAACATTGTCGTTCATTAACTAATGACTTTTTACACTTGTAGCTTAAAATATTATTTGTTTAATAACCTGCAATTAATATTCTTTTTGATTTTACTAATAGCTAAACGTATGTATCGACTGACTATAACTAAACGTTTATCAACTCAACAAATTAATACCTTGAAATAACTTATTAACAAATTTAATCTATGTATCGAAAAAAATTGTATACATACACGTTTACAAACTACTTACATAAATAGTTAAAAATGAAATTATTAGTTAGTTAGATTAAATATTTACAAAAACTACCACGTATTCTTCCAATTCATGTTGGACTTCGACGTCATTTCGCTGCACTTCTGTCTTGAATCACCGGTGACCTTAGACATTCCATTTAATTGTAGCATTTGAAAAGAAACCCAAGAAACATATAAATTAATCTATGATGATTAGAATCAGATTTGATGTCGTTGTAACGCCAAACCTTCCTTGATCATGAACATTTTATTTTAGTTGAAAGACCCTTGCCATTACCATGTATGCCAACCAACTTGTCGACCAATTTAAATACAATAAACCTGCTATTATGATTTGTGGGGCACTTTAAACGTCTGATTTTAATTATATAATGCCAACTTATTTCGTTTGAGTACAATAGAACTGTTGCATGCTTCATGACTGCACTTTAAATGCCTAGTTTTGATGATATGATGGAATAGAAAAACTTTAAGTCGTTCGCTTGCAATGCTTTTCGCATTTCACATGTGGATTTAGTGCAATTGCAATAGATATATTGATTTGAGAGTATACTTTTACTAGTCTGATATATTAGAAAAATGAACGTAGCCGCGAACTTTATTTGTTTGTCTGGATTTGATGATATAATGCAAATACAATTTGCGAATGCAAAAGAAACATTTTAAGTCCTTAGTTTCACACACTTTTCTTACTGGTGATTCGCATGCGTATCAACCAATTACGTTTGAGTTCAATAGAGTTATCACATTGATTTGTGAGTGCACTTTAAATGTCTCTGTGGACTATATTTCCTTATCGTGACACGTTAATTGTTTTATATTATTTTCTATAAAAACGTCATTGATTTTTTAGCATCTAATTATTAAATCGAATTGTCTATTTTCTTACATTCTAATTATTTTACGACTTTGTGCAGTTAGCATTTATAGTTTTATTAACAGTGTGTACAGATTTTTACGAACTTTTATATACATTTACGGTTTGCGAATTTAATAACAAATCAGTATCTAGTTGGGTTGGGTTGGGTTTTGGTTGCCTCGTGAATTTTGTACTGGTTCTATCTGAAGTTGTCGGTTGTCTGAGTCACAGGGGGGTCAAAATAAGAGAAGGAACTAAAAACTAAGGTTGGATTGAACGAAGAAAGAATTTAAAGACTCGAGATGGAAAAAAGAAGAAAGAATATCGTTGTGTAGGGTATGACGATAGATTCAAAGGATCGGAGCCAGGCAATGGGAAACTTACTACTGGGAAAATAAATGGACTAGAAACGGTAGCAAACAAATTTAGAAGAAGATTAAAAAGCATAGAATGTAAGAGGGATATTTGCTGAGGGGATATTAAAATACCTAGTGAGGGAGATAAAGAAATACAGACTAGATACTGTCTGGCAGTATTAAAGAGCCGTCTCAGGGTTGGTCTGAAAGCATATGTGGAAGTTCAAAATAAGACAGGTCAATTAACCATAATTATATTAGTGTATGGGCCCAATGAAAATGAAAGAGCAGACGTAAAACATAACTTTTGGGCACACTTATCCAAGGCTACCGAGGAATAGTATATCAATGGTAAAGTAGGAAAATGATATGACGTATACAAGAAATGGGGGGGGTAAACAATTTGATTATTACGAATACTTTCTACGAACACAGAGAAAAGTACACAAGACAACAACCAAACAGAAGAGAAAAATCCATCATCGATTACAGACAATTAGCAGACAATAGAAAAGTGGCAAAGTACATAAAACTATTAAGGGGGGAAACCAGTTTAGACGGGTCAAAAAATGGACTTTTTTTTATTTCATAAATTGTTAGTAAAACTATTCAAGAATATGTCGCCAAAATTTCAAAGAAAAATTCCGACTAGTTCCGATGCTATGGGCACTTAAGTGACCGCCCGTCGCTCGGCGCCGAAGCGCACGGTAATTAGAACGGAGAGCGCTCGCTCATGTACTCCCTTATTCATTGCCTGGCTCAATACCCCTGTACTACGGGATAATAAAATTCGACCGTTTAGTGATTGGCTCTAAAGCACCTACATGCTGGCTTGAAAATAGTGGAGATTTCAGTATTTTTGGCTGCTGCGTTATTTAATGAAGGAAATTCAGCTCTTCTAATGCTAATGGATGAATTAAATTCGTAGTTGGCTCGCAGAGCTTCAATTTTGCCGGGAACATGGAACATGCCGAGGAGCAGGGCGTGAAAAGACTGATAGGCCCAGCTCGTGGGAGACCAAGGAAGCTCGGAAAGCTCGTCAAGAGGAGATGCAAGCCCGAAATAATGCGTTTGAAGAAGAAGAGGGGTTGCTATATGGTGCTGGAATAGCTGGTTAACCGGTGATCAGTTTATATAATTCATTACTGCCTTAAATTTCTCGTGTTCGCTACATTTGTTTTTAAACGCGTTTTTATCGAAACGACTTTTTTTCAACTTGCGGGCATTGTAGCTCAAAAAGTTATTGATCAATCGTTCTGAAAATTTGTGTGGATATTCTTTATTCAATTACAATCTATATGAACCTAACTCTGGGATGATATGATTATTAAAAATATTTTTTTCAGTGCAAAACAGGTGTAAAAACATTGTATAAAAACATGACATTGTGTTCAAACACCTCAAAAACATGCAATTTTCAACATTTTTGATCATATTTAGGTTCATATTCTTAGGAAATATGTCGTTAACGAAGAAAAAAAATTGTAGTGATGGCAGATAAAAAATGTGACTTCAGGAATGCCCACCAGCAAAACACGCGGATGGCGATCGTCGCTGGACAGCAGCTTCTAACTCCACTGTTTCCGGCGGAAATGATTTGAAAAAATTACAAAGTGTGCTTGAAAGCATGAGTAAAATATCCACAAAGTTTGAGTAAAATCTGATTATTCCTTCCGTATTAAAAAAATTCACGAAAAACACAAAAATTTCGGCCTCCTAAACTGGTTTCCCCGCTTAAGAAGAGCATTAAATATTGATATCAACAATACAAAGTGAATGTGGTACAGAAATAAATAAAAGACATTGTACAAATACAAGATCGATACCTGAACAGATGGAAAGCATATTTTCAACACGTGTTAGAAGAGTTATAGGGGCTCGAGCAGGCACACAGAACAGAACCTTTAGCCAGAACAGAGTAATTGATTTTCTCCCCTGTTTATGTCGGCACTATTCCTGTGAAATTTATTATTTGAATTTACCATTAGTGAAGTTGTTAAAAATCAAGTGTGGATTAATTTTATAGATTTTATATTTAGTTAATTATTCACAATTTAAAACCAGCATTTCATATTCTATAATTGTCTGTCATTTAATTACATCTCATCTTCATCATCACAGAAATAACAGAAAACCTGATTAAAAAAATATTAGAAAGTTCAGAATCAAAAATAAAAATGTATGAACTCTTGTAATGGGGCATATACATTATTTTAATTTGGAGAAACGTGAGCAATCGTCGAAGCAGCCAATAAATCGATACTATACGTCAGTCTTGGCAGACTTTGGCGAGACAACGTGTATCTTCGTTGACGTCGCCGAGATTATTGCCAATTACCGTCGGACATAAACTATAACAGTCGTCGACAAGACGGTAATTACCAGCAAACGAATTATATTATCACCTACGAAAATCTACGTGAAATTTTATTACCAACGGTATATGACGTTTATTTGAACTAGGAAATCTGGTCGATTTGCACCTTCCTAGTTACGTACACTCCATTTAAATTATGTAACGATGTGTTACGATTCAAAACAGTCCGCCACAGATAATTTTTATTGTTCCATCTCTTAACCGCAGCCTTTAGCCTTTGTTTTGTTACTTTCAATATTTTAAATGTAAATTTTCGTTTGTTAGATGCGGTGTCATGGTGTTGCAACCATCATGATGATTGAGTATATTTGTCGATGCACCAATGAAATAGGAGATATGGATTCATGGGACGATTTTTTTTTTATGCGAGGTCGTACGATTTATCTGAGGACATCTGTCGAAAATTGAAGTCTTTACTCATCCAGGACTGCGTAGGCGTGACACAATTAACATTAACGTGAATGAACATTTAATGCGATGAATCATGCGTAACAGCGACGACGTATAAATTCGAGCGAATCAAGTTAACCATTACTACATTTTGAAGTTGGTTGCAAAAAAGCAGAACTTGATAAGATTAGAAATGTAATTATTTATAACCGATAAAGTTGACAATTAATTTTCGCTATAAATTAGACGTCTATGTGTGTTTCGGTTGAATAGGGTTTCTGGCAGCAACTGATTAAATTATTGATCAGTTTGTGCGTAAGTTGTAAACGTGAAATGTGTCCTATGATGTTTCACAAACGTTTCATCAGCGATAAATTTGGAAAACTTGCGGGCCATGGCCATCAATTGCTACAATAACAGCTACAGTTCGCTGTAACGATATTCTGTATCGTTGATATATTTATGAGCGTTGAGATTTCTAAGAACAAAAGGTAGAAGTGATATGGAGTTGTGGTTTGGGGTACCGTGGCGTATGGTGCCCTAAACCATGAATCAAAGTTTAAATTTAGTCTGTACCCTATCTACATTCGAATTCGAATATCTCGATCTATTCTGCTAGTTATTGTTCCCTGATGTGCCCGCTTCGCATGCCGCCTTATCAACTCGATATGGTGGCATTAAAGGAAGTCGCAAAATTGGGCTAAAAGCATGTCTTAATTCAAAAGTCGAAAACTTCTTGGTAATTGTTAATGCGAGGTCGACCACTACTTCTGTGACGGTTTTCTAGACCTTCGTTTGACGCTTTTAGCTTGACCCAACCTTTTGTCAATTTCTCTGAACATCTCCGCCCATGCCCCCCCCCCCCCCCCCCCCCCATTTCGACCTCTTTCCAAAAGACCTCTTTTAGAAAGGTTGACCGATTGATTACATGTACAAATAACAACTTTACTTCAAATTACTCAAATGTTGCTACACATCAGGCCAAAACAGTAAACAGTACTAAGTAGTTCCCCATTGGAAGAATCGCCCGTGGAACGTTACATAGTTTAAAATTGTAGTGTTTTCTTAAAATCTATCTTTCTTTCAGGGTCGAATAACATAATTACAAAAGGTTATTGCCCTTCAAATTAAGTTCATCGATATTCTTCTTCGTATAACATTTATTACCAGAAGGCTTAACATGTATAATCCCACAATTTGGAGAGAAGAGATAAGAATAAGAGTTGGTTCAATGTTATAGTTTTCAACCATGTTGGTTGGCTATATTAAGTGTTTATACAGTGTTTACTACACTACAATCAACTTTATTAGCATAATCACCTTATTTTTGAAGTTTTTAGAATTTTTCCAATTGTGTTTGGTTTACATCGTTAATTTTATTTTTATTTATCTGTTTATTTAACCTCATGATTCCAATGCAATCGACTCTCACAAAAGTTACAGGATTGATTTTCTATAAATGATGTTTTAATTGATAATTTTATCGAATTATCGTGACAATTAAGACTCAATTTATTATAGCGTTCAACCCACAAAAATTAGGGATTTCGCGTACGCCTCATCGGTGCCCCAATAAAATTATATAAATATAAAATATCTACTCGAAATAATTGAATTATTTCTGATATGTTTGATTTATTGGCGGCAGAGATTAAAATTAAAATCGGTGATTAAATGATGTGAAATTATTCCAGTGCGAAGACAGTATACGTATGCTGCATCTCTAAAAAGAAATAGATATTTATCTTTAACGCCCGTTATCGAAGGACGCATACCATGTTATTCGATTCTGATTAAAAGATTGATCAACTGCCACACCATAATGCATATTTGATGGTGGATTTGTTAGTCTTATAGATGTTTCAGTGTAAGAAATACACATCAATTAAAATGCGCAGAACACGAAAATCGGTCGAGCGAGTCCATTATGACTAATATCGGGGGAGGCGCTAATCACAGTGGCGTGACAATTGCTCGTAATAGCGTGTGCAGTGAATACATCGCATATATTTATGTGTATAAGTATATATTAACAGATAACTTACATTTATTTTACTCCTTATTACTGCCAACTACTTTTACAAACACTTATTTTCAATAATATTCCATATTTAAATAAACGCCCCCGGTTTAATATTGCCCCTTCACCTCCGCCTAGTTTTGTTGGCGCAGCTTGTGATGAGTCATTGTGTATTTCTTAGACTGCACGGAGTCTACCAACCCTGCGTTTATCATAATATTCGTATTCAAGGTGTGCCTCACCACCATTCAATACAACAAAAATACGTTACAGTTAGCTCTATGTTCACATCTTTATAATGCATCCTTTCGCATGCCAGTGGCGGCTCGTGAGCTCGGGGATAGGTGAAGCGGAATCGGTGGCAAGAACCCCCCCTATAGCGAGTCATGTAAATATATTTTTTCCCGGTTTGAAAAAATATATAGTTATATGAAAACGAAAATAAAAATAACGTTATGTTATGGTTATAGTTTGTTTTTATTTCTTGAATACAATGTCAATTTTCTTTCCTTTAAACTTGCAAACTTATCGATTATGTCGTCGAAAAATGGTTCTGCATTAATTAACTCATTTAATAGTTCTTTTTCAATTGAAAGTTTCGATAATAATAATAATTTTTTAAAACATCGATTATACATTTTGTCTTAATTTTTGCAATTTTATTGGTATTTAATATGTCGGTTTTTCACTATTTAAAATGTCTTTTTTGTCATTATCATTCCACCTTACAAATACTGTTTCTAATAAAATACACACTGGATCTTGAGAAGGAAACATATTGCACGTAATAACAACCGAACTTACAATGAGACAGCGTAAAATTTTGCTTCACTGGCCAAGTCGAAACTGGGCGTAGACGTGCGGTTGTCATCGCTGAAGCAGTATCAAGGTGTTCAAATTCTGCGTCATTAGAACTATCATATGTGTACATCTATCGGCACTTTTAACAAGGTAGATTTTTTTTATTTTTAGAGCTGGAGAGTCACGTATGTTACCTTTCGAGTATAATTTATTCTAATTATACAAGAATATGTAGGTATTAGATTAAAAAAAAACGAAAAAAGTGCAAAATAATTTTGCACTTGGGAATTATTTTTAGGTGAAGCGGCGCTTCACCTGCGTCATCGGAAGAGCCGCCACTGTCGCATGTCACTGCATATAATTGCGCGTAATCACAAAACATCAAAAATGTATTTAATTGTGTAATTCTGCGGGAGGTGGAACCGACGCGATTTCAGTACTGAAACGACGAACGATGTTGATACTACACTACTCGGAGTTCGGAGTCTCATTCAATCAGGCAACGTTGATATAGAAAGAAACAGGAAAGAGTTGCAATGTCTGTGCAAAATAGCAGTTGCAATTTGTTCATTTTTTTGTATTTTTTAGGTTCATTTATTTCTTTCAAATGCGCCCCTTATGTAAAATAGTTATTATCAAACGGAACTAAGAACTTGTGCTTGTTTGTTTATTAATAAAACTACACACCTTGAGTTTAAAATTTTTAAACTTTGTGATTAATCTATATACTTATCTTATACTAGATTATTTATCACAGATAAAATGTATTATTAAATTATAATGATTTATTGATAATCTTGGTAGGAATGCATTAGTTTATTAAAAACGTTAGGATGGGGCAGTATTATATCAGCTACAATTGCATTTTCTATTTTTAAGATAATACATATTCGCGATTATCAAATTGAAAAGCACCTATCAATAAAACATTTAAATTTTATATTTGGGCAACACTGGATTATTTTTATCATTCCTACGCAATTTATGATTTATGAGATATTTTCTTCAAACGGTAAAAAGGATAAGGCGATAAGTCTAGGGATATTTTTCCATTTTCACTTTCAAATGTATAAAAAGTATGCGTACGTCTGCGCGCCCTAGCGCCCAAATTATTGAAACTGAAATTATGAAACTTTAAACGTAAGATTTGTATATATGGTTTACTCCTGTCACTTTTTCCATATCTCGGAAACTGTATGAGTTCGGAAAAACGTGTTTCTTATAAAAGTTAAAGATATTGAGATATTAAACAAAAAAATTGTTTGAAAAGTTCTTTCGAAGAGGTTATGATTTATTGGAAAATAACTTTTTAAAAATTCATCGTTGTGCTGGTAACGTACGATAGAGAATCCATTGCGTGATCGCAGTTGCCGTGGCTGTCAGATGTAACTAGCCTATATGGAAGTATTCCCGCCGCGATGTCACGTTCACGATTGCACATGTAATTGCGAGCGCGCCATTTCATTGCGAGCCACTGGATTTTTTTATACTTCTTAATGTATAAGGTCATGAAAATCTTCAAACTCAAGATTTACGATTTTTTCCATACCTCGAATATGGTTCTTATAAAAGTTAGTGATATTCAAATTTCAAATAACGAGAAATTACGGTTTACTGGAAAATCGCATAATTTAACATTAACATTAAATCCGATTCGCGGTAAAGTTTCAGAACAAATTGATATATGGTCTACGACAATATATGAATTAATTAATTGTTGAAAGAGCGGAAGACAGGAGTGCACATATAAGATCGTAATATGTTGATAAATTTGAATTAGCTTATTTACTGAAACATGTGCCTAGCATTTCGAATATGCACTTTCTGAGATGATACGAGCACCGGATTTGACGTCGCAGTAATCCGAACTGAACTTAGATGTTCAGCAAACTGGCGCATCGCGATTACAAGCATATTTATCGAAAGATACAAATGAAAGTTGTTTAAAATTTCAACATGTTTAACTTTTATAAAAGCAATTTTCAATGACTCGTACCGTTTTCGAGATATAAAAAAGGCGACGGCAGTGAACCATCGCTTCCGGCTGAGATATTTTCAAAATATGAGCTTTTTTCTTCGCTATACAAATTTTAAGTTTAAAGTTTCATAATTTTAGTTGCAATCCTTAGTAATAGTCAGAATTCTTTGTTATACATAAAGTATAAGAAAGTAAGAAATAGTTAACTTGGTACAATAATCAGCTTCTACAATACGCGTTTAACGTATTGTATGTTTAATTTGATTCGTTACTGGACAAAGTGACATGGAATTAACTAGGTTATACAGTGTGTTTCACTTAAGAGTGTAACACCATCATATCTTTTTTATTTTCAGTGTAATTTTTGTAATTGTTTTTTCCAAACGTAGAATACTTATATAGAATGGCAAAAATCAAGAAATCACTTTGGGGATTTTTTACCCAAAAACCCTAAATCCAAAATTTCATGAAAATTAAAAATGTTAAAATTTTCCGTAAAAATCTGTAAATACTTATTATTAGCTGTGCCGAAAACTGTATGCTGTGAAAATTTTGTTTGAAATAAAACCTTAACTGTCAAAGTTGTTTAAAATTATTGTTGTTTAGGCGCAGCCACCTGAGCAAATAATATTTACCAAATTGGAATTAATTTTGAAGAAAATTTTAACATTTTTAATTTTCATGAAATTTTTGATTTAGGGTTTTGGGGCAATTCTGAACAATTATTACTAGTACAAATTTTCGATAAAAAATCCCTAAACTGATTTCTTGGTTTTTGCCATCGCAGGTTGCTTTGCATTTAAAGAAGCCAATTGGTTTTTTGTGCGTGAAACACACTGTATAATCATTACGAAAATTGTTTTTGAAATTTTGAGAAAAAGTTAAGTTTTTTTCTGAAATTACTGAGTGTAGGAATATGTAGCATCGGTCGGCGAAGAATTTGAAGTCATTTGAAAAAAATAATATTTTGCGTCTTCAAGGTCTGTAAAATTGAAAATTCACTGAAAACACTCTGTAATTAGAAGGGTATTCTTGGAGTTATTAATACTTACATTGATGATCCCTAAGTTCACGGATAAAAAATTACCCTCCCGCCAACTACGTACTTTCAGTTGCATTATTCTTTTGAAGAATAATCTGTATATCAAAAATTTATGTTAACAAACAAGTTGTATATGGATGTATTCACAATTCTTCATAGAATGTAAAAATTTCATTTAAATTCTATTTACACAAAGCAAAGTTACGGCGTCCCCGCAGATGAAAATATTTTTAGAATATGAACCTAGAGACAGACCCTCTATACATATAAATACCTACCGGAACCGGACCACTTGTTGGTAAGGTTTGATTCGGTATTACTGTTTACACAAGTGCCGGTAGACGAGACCATGTAGATATTGGAACGAAAATATCAACCGCAAGAACACATCCTGAAACTAGTCACCAACATTTACATGATAGGCATGATAGGTGGACTAATCTTACACCTTAAAGGTGTTACACTTTGTCAAGAAGTTTTGATGGCCACTACATGTAAAGGTATTTCAACAAGTCAGAAACAATATTGTCTAGCGATCCACCAGTTAGTCTTCATGGACCTGTTTAATTATTGTTGGAATGGGTTGACCCGATCGAACCCAAATTGACTGTAGTTTAACTCCGATTGGCCCCAACTTCGATAATAGCCGAACTTTAGTATTGGCACATATTGTACTTAGCCTGGGTCAAGATGATTGGGTTGGGTTTTGAATTACAGCTTTTTTCACATCGGAATTTGTTGTACGGATCATGACAAAAAACCTCTCTTGGAAATACACTGGCCGTATTTATTCTGTAAAATACAGCTACACATATAATTTTAAGAAAAGTAGTCAAAACTATATGTACTTTCTTATACGTACTTTATGTATAAGAAGTCTATGCGTGTGTCGTGTCTTGTGGTTAAACAATTAAAGCTACAGCTATGAAACTTTAAACTTTAGATTTGTATATCGCAAGGAGGAAAACGTCCTATTTTTAAAGCAATATCTCAGCCGGAAGTGATGGATGACTCTTATCACCTTCTTCCGTATCTCGAAAGCGGTACGAGTTGTCGAAAAAAATATTCTTACAAAAATTTTAAACAACGTTTATTTGAAAAGTTTTTTTCGAAAAAGGGTGTATAACTCAATGTAAGAAAGTTCAGTGCGGACCATTGCAATTTTTTTATTGTATATTATCGTGCGTTACGTAAACTCTTCAATTGGTTCTTTTGATTGAAAATTTTATTTCGTTGAATCCTTTCTCTGATCTAATTTATTGCCCAGTTATGGTTCCGTGGCGTCCGGAGTTCGAAGTTTCGCCACGTGTACGGCGACCCGGCGAAACGGGAAAAGTGCTATGACAACGTCAAGATAACGAAGAATGCCCACGATTCGCAGTTTTGCGCCGTTAATCCGAAGTTCGTGGCCATCGTGACGGAAGTGGCTGGCGGCGGAGCCTTCGTCGTCCTTCCTATCGACAGTGTAAGGCGCCGACGACGCCTCGTTTATTAGTCTAATATGTTTGTTTTGAATGCAGACCGGCCGCTTGGACTTCAACGCCAGCCGGGTGACGGGCCACAAAGGTGCCGTCCTCGACATAAAATGGAACCCATTCAACGACAATATCATCGCTTCGTGTTCAGATGATTGCACAGTAAGTTTCGATCATTCCGATATAATTTGAGTTAAAAAGTCATTTGATAGATAAAATTGTGGCACATACCGGACGATGGGCTCTCTATGCATCTAACTGATTGGTTGGTGGAGCTGCAAGGTCACAAACGCAGAGTGGCTTATATTGAATGGCACCCGACCGCCGAAAACGTGATGTTCAGTGCGGGATTTGATCATTTGGTATGTAACAATTATTAATAATTGAAAAAAATATTTATTTTATTGTGATAGGTGATAGTGTGGGATATAGAAAAAGGCGAAGCGGTCAATGTTATCGACTGCCACCCAGACGTCATCTATTGCATGTCACTCAATAGAGACGGAAGTTTGCTGGCCACGACATGCAAGGACAAGAAACTACGAGTGATTGAACCACGCACCGGTCTGGTCAAATCGGAAGGAGTGTGTCATGCCGGTTCGAAAGCCAGTAAGGTGTCGTTTTTAGGTTCGTCGGGTCGTCTGCTAACAACCGGTTTTTCACGCCATTCCGATCGTCAGTACTCACTCTGGGACCAGGATGATCTCTCACGTGCCCTCACCACTGATACCATTGACAGTTCATCAGGAATTGTATTTCCGTATTTTGACCAGGACACCAACATCGTTTACCTTGCGGGCAAGGGTGACGGCAACATCAGGTACTACGAAATCGTTGATGAACCACCATATGTTCACTTCTTAAGCCAGTTTCTGTCTGGAAATCCTCAGGTAAACATATAGAGACAAATTTGTAACAAAATTTTGTTTTTGCAATGTATTATGGATAACAGGATACTTACTATTCATCAATACTATGCCTAGTGCGTATGCGATAAAATCGTCTCTACAGCATTCAATTGTGTGTGAATTCTTTCTTAAAGCTGTGCAATTTATTTCACTGGTCAGTCAAGCTTTTATGCTATAATTAATATTTATTTTAGAGAGGACTTGGTTTCTTACCTAAACGTGCCGTAAATACAAGCATATGCGAGATATTCCGCTTCTACAAGTTGCATACAACGAGGGGTTTGTGCGAACCGATAAGTATGATAGTCCCACGCAAAAGCGACCAATTTCATGAAGATCTTTACCCGGACACGGTCGCTGCCAAACCCGCCCTGTCGGCTCAGGAATGGATAAATGGACGTAATATGATGCCCGTGCTCATATCGATGAAATCCGGTATGTAATGAACGTGTTACGATACTTTGTCACTGCTATCTTTAATTTTAGGAGCAAACATCAATGTGGCATACAAGCCTAAGGTACAAAAGTCGGCGATTAATAAGCCGGCAATGCCATCAGTGGACAACAATAAGAGGAAATTTGCGTTTTTGGCGACAGAGACGACCCCTGATTACAGGTCGAAGACAATAATCTACGAAAAGGAGCAGAAAACAACAACTAATCAAAGCACCAAGTTCCAGCAGCTGCAACAACTTTTTAACAATGTGACCAATCATGAGCAGATGGAGGATCTGCCACTTCTCAAGGAAATCAACACTATCGGAGATAACATCAACACAGAAAATGAGGTACATATATCCACCAGCTAATTGTAAAAAAAAATCACAACGCACAATTTTTTCTTCACCAAAATGCATTTTTTAACTACATGAAAAAGGTTTTTTTGCAGTTGAGAACGGCATACATACTTCAATCCGAGGAGCTTCGATTGATCAAGAAACAATTGGCAAATAGTGAGTTGAAAGTCAAAGAGCTGGAAGAGCAACTCAGACGACTTCTAAGCAATTGAATAATTTTTCATTAATTTTTATTTAGTTTGTATTTGTATACAATGTTGACATTTACGTCATTTTAATTTTTTAACTATATTATTTAATAAGCTTGTTTTTGTTACCAATTAATTTGTTACATCGCCAAAACTTTTCTTATTTACATGTGTATTTAATATATTATGTGATATTTTATCGGATTTTGGTATTTTACGAATTTTGTTTTGTTTTTATGTTAGTTAAGCAACAAAAATCTATCCGATTAATGCAAAATGTAGTATGTGAAATATAAATGAGTTAATTTTCTTTAGCAAATCATTTACTTAATCTGTGATGTTCATTTGCGTGTTCACAATCTCTAGAAGCATAAATTACTTATATGTTGCATTAATTTCATTCCAGAGTAGTAGAATAAATAAAATTGTAGTTAAATCAATATGATAAGCCTGTGGGAGATGCAACATTATTGCTTGAAGAAACAGTTTCGTTCACACAATACACAAATTTATTAGATGTGGCATCTCACCGGACTCGTCTGAATTTTTATTTAAGTATACGTGATCGTCTACAACTTGAAATTGGAAATCCTCCGATGTTACACTTGCATAAGCATGATCTTGCCAAATCTATAAAAAGCCTTACATGTTTAATCACCAATTGCTGTCGATTGATATCTCCCTGTTAATCAAATTTTTGTATCAGCTCCAACCGCTGCTAAATCAAAATAATCATCTTGTCGAAGCTTTGGAGAAGTAGTTGTGATTTAAAAATTGGAAAATGTATATATATTTTTGCAAAGCTTAGTGATAGTGTTCATCGTCGGCGAATGAATGCATGTATTTTCCATTTTTATAGTTTTTTAAGTGTACTACGGCTACACTAATATACTGTAGCTTCAATACGATTCGATGTCGCATGAGTAACTTTGATTTTAATTAAGACATTGCACAAATCAGTATTAGACGCATTTTCCAAAACTATATTTAATATATACATATAGGTACAAATTATGTTCTTTCCTTATGACTAAATAAATTTATGAAACTAATAAGTGTGTTTTGTTATTGTTGGTAATGTGTGAATTGACTGTTGATTCTTGTTTGTCTGTGATCTTATTTATATTGGACAGTTAGTTAGGTTTGTTTCAATAAAAAAAGACTACAATAAGTGTTATCAATCGTAATTATTGTGTTTTTAATCTGTAGCAACTGCTTGAAGAAATACTTAATGTGTTGTGACCTGGAAATCCTTTGGCTCTACCTAAAAAATATTATAAATGGAGAATTAAACTTATGTTGCTAATACAAAGGAATACAAAATATCACGATACTCATGGATAGCATTGTTTTTAAAAAACCGCAGATACCATAATACAACTCCAGTAATGATCAACTGTATCGATGGATGGATGTAAATCCATAGTGTATGTCACAACTAATACCTCAGTAGTCTTACACATAGTGGATTCATAATTTTTTTAACTTTTTTGTTTTGTAACATGCAGATAGGCATTTTCAAACTATTATTACATCAGTGTTTAATACTGATTTAATAAAAGTTTGAAAATGCCAACATTTGAAAGTAATTAATCGAGGTTTTAGGCTACAATTAACTAATTTATTGTTCTTTGTGTCTTAAAATCTTAAGACTTAACTCTGCAACATGTCACTACCTATAATAATAAAAGTGGAATGGTAGATTTCGTGATTGGCATCTCTGGAGAAACATTAATTAAAATTATAACACTAATTCTCTACAGTCACAAGTATTTGTAGATTTTAGTATTTTCTACCAACTACTTAGGAAATGCGAATTACAGTTTTAATTTAAATGCACACATTTTTAAAAAAAATATGTTGTATTCAAAATACAAACTGTAATTTATAATTGCGTACAATCTAAACTAGATCTAAGTGAGACTAACTATATTCTTTATGTATGGTTTTATACACTAGATAAAAAATGCTGACGCCGGTGTCTTCTTACGGCTGAGTCGTTTTGTAATCACTTTTAACTTCTCCGTCCCTTAAGGAAGTTTTTTAAGGAATACACAGAGCTGAATTTTCTGGTTCCGATTGCCGCAGTTTCCTTTTGCATGGAAGGCAGTGATGAAATTTATAATATATCACCAGAAGTGCAATTGTGACTAAATTCAATATCGGAGTTGTCCAGAAGTGCTATTGATGATTTTTGTAGTTTATGCAGTTCATCTCTGAGGATTTTTTTAAGTTGAAGGAGTGTCGTTTCTTTATTGGTTTAACCATGAACTGTCTCTACTCTACGCAACGTCAATGGCTCTTCAATGACCAGATCTTCCATGTTGTTTGGATATTTTGCATCCCAAGGGTAATTCGATGAGGAAGATTCCTTGAAGAATGAGAATCCCAGATGTGAAACATCGTCTCGATATTTTCGTTCGCTTTGAGAAGATGCCAAAATGGGTTCTTCAACGTAGTATTGATTGAACAGCTGACTAATATTCGACGGAACTTCAACCAACAAGCCCTAATGGCAGATAGTTACGAAACTGTATAAAGGCCCGGTGAATATTTAGTAGAATCAATCTTTTTTTCTGTGTCATTCGTACAAAATATGCCAGATGGTGTGCGTTGAGCTGTAGTTGCATAGATAAAATAAGAAGGTATAGAATGCAAAGCAAGCGACAAATTTTGTGCCACTAGGAATTGCACCTTCCACACGCCGTAAGATGGCGCAGATTTGCCGCGTTATTTTATTATCAAATCGAAGTTGTCTTGTACAAATAATTTGACACAAGTCTGATTTTTATAAGCTTTTTATAAAAATAAATATAAAAATAATGCGACTGTGCAGTGTGCGTACATGTTACCGTCCCGGCGCAACTAGGCATAGATTTCCCAATCCTGGGAAATACCCGGAGCATTTTAGTGAGTGGTTGAAGCGGGCAGATAATCCTCAATTGCTCACACTGGACCGTTGGAAAGTATACAATCAGCATACTGTATGTGGTCAGTTTGGTTACGTTTCTGGATGGGTTGGGAAAACTTTATAACATAGCAAAAATCGTCTTGGCCAACATTAGTTCTTTTAAAAATGTTAAACGTAATATTAATAGTGTAATTCCTCACCACGTTAAATTTTCGTTTACATGTGTCCATAAAGAAAAACTTGAAACTGAAATCATAAATAAAATTGCTAAATTAACCATACTCTCATACGCTAAAGGTCTAAATTTAATATTAAGCGGCAAAGATACGAGGTTAACGCATTATCAAAATAAAGCATATAATGAAGCTGTTGCATGTTACTAAAAGAAATTAAAATTAAAAAATCGTAAATGAAATTGTGTTGTTCTTGCCTATTTTTGAATTTAAAGATAAAATGAAATGGCATATGAAATTGCAGTAATCGCATAGCAGGCTTTGCAATTTTGAACCAACCACAAACCGATAGATGGCTTCAAGCCTAAAAAATAACCTTGAGTTTGCATTCTATACCTTCTTATTTTATCTATGTGTAGTTGGTCGTACTTGTGAAAAATATCATCACTACTGCTCGCCTTAACAAACATGAGAGCTGAGGGGGCGTGGCGACAGCGGCACTGCTTTTCAACGTACATTCAGGTTAAAAAGTATTTCGGCGGCAAATTTAAATGTTTGAAAAGGTAGTGTTTCAATAAACGTTTGCCACTATTTAAAGTTAATAACGAAATGATGAAATTAATTATAAAGTAAGCATATAAAAACTGCATATTATGTTATTGCAAAATACAAACATTTCAAGTATAATTATAAAATGAAGAAATTAAATATGTGATTACAAAATAAGCATATAAAATATGCTTAAGATTTTATTACAAAAAATTGTGAATTTAAAATTTAGTCACTGGCCAAAACATCTTCGTCAGAGTCGTCTTCAGATATACTCGGAATTATGAGAAGGTGCGTGCACGTCATCAATTTTTAATGACGTCAAATTTTATATGTTTACATGTTTCTCACACAAAAGATACTCTTCAAGATCGTATGCAACCAAACAGACAGCGTGTGTATGTATATGTATGTGGTGGTATGCAACCAGATATACCAGATACTACGCCCGTCGATTGATCTACGTATGTAAACGTACTAGAACGTACAGAAACGGTTCGTCGATCTTTACGACATCAAATACCCTAGATTCAAATTCATTTCGTCTTTTTCATGACAAATATAGAAAACTAAGTGATAATAATAATATCTATAACATTGCTTCGCATCGCCTTGTAAATAGGCCTGGTTTCACTCCATATTCCAATACAAGAAAATGGCATTTTATAATTTCTACATGTTGGCATTATAAAACAAGCATCGATGACGTGCACGCACCTTCTCATAATTCCGAGTATAGTTCAGTATTAACCGTAAACTGAAAATCTTCAACGGCTTGATCCATTAATCCGTCGCGTTGCCACGTTTCTTCGGCTATATGATCAACGTGCGCACAATGTTTTTCCCAATCTGATTGGGTTATATCTGCAAACGCTGTTCGCACTAAATTTTCTATTTGAAGGCCACTTTGATGTTATTCATTGCGACCTTATGTTTTGCCAAACTCCATATAAATTCGATGGGATTTAGGTCGCAATGATAGGGTGGCAAGCGTACTACAGTGTGGCCATGCTTTTTTAATAACTCGTCGACATAATATATCTTGGTGTTATTCCTTGCCTTAACTAATGTCATTAGTTCAGCCTTACGCATATCACTGGTAGTGAAAACCCCATTGCTTTCAAGCCAATCACGGATATATTGCTTTCGTGTGGCTTGGGTTGGAGGTTTATTGATTTGTACACTATGGTATGGTGCATTATCCATGACCACAATACCGTTAGGTGGTAAATTTGGAATTAATTGTTGTTCCAGCCACTGCATGAAATTGTGATGATTCATATCATCATGGTAATCTCCTGATTTGCTTTTAGATTTGAATATTAGCAATCCATTATTGACAAAACCGTAAGCACCACCAGCGTGTACAATAATGTATCTTTGAACAGATCTATCAGTTCGGTATACTCCAGGCTGGTCTTCGGATTGCCAACATTTACTAACACAATATGATGGATGGATATAGGTTTCATCCAAAAAAGTTACGGTTTTTTTGTTTTCGCCAAGAGCATTATTCTCTCGTAGCTTGCGCAAGTAGTGGGAACGCCAAGCAACGATATCATAGCGTTCCATCAATAATTGTCTTTTGTTGTGGCATTTTTTGAATTTAAATCCTATAAAGAAAAAAGAGAAAACTTATAATAACAATTATAAGATAAAAACCCCTTACCACACTTGATTTTTACAAATCTAAATACGTATTTCGGCAACTACGTTGCCATCTTCAGTAGAATCTGAAAGGATGAGTGTTAAACATAGTATTTCTAGTTAAGGTAAAAACCTTTGAAGATATTCTCTTCACTAGATCACCAGTGGGATAACACTGTGTTATCGAAACTAATGAACCGAAACTAATACCGAAACTAATGAATATCATCGTAGTAACCTACTTCAGAAAACTGTCAATTTTTGACAAGTACGACCAACTACAGCTCAACGCACACCATCTGGCATATTTTGTACAAATGACACAGAAAAAAGATTGACTCTACTAAATATTCACTGTGGTACACCGGGCCTTTACACAGTTTCGTAACTATCTGCCATTAGGGCTTGTTGGTTGAAGTTCCGTCGAATATTAGTCAGATGCTGTGTGAAATGACCTTAATATATTAAAATGAAGTTTCTGTTTTACCGACTAGGACTTGACCATTCTAACGTCACTTTCTCAGGTTTTTTAAAAATACATTTGAGGTCGTGTAAAAAATAGTGTTCATAACTCGCTCGAAAGTGTTATATCGTCTGCTCGTGAGGTTTCTGCACTCGCTGACGCATCAACATTCTCACTCGCACGATATAACTTACTTTCGACACTTGTTATGAAAATAACTATTTCTCCACGTGATGGGTATATTGTTTGTAACTTACGGTGAATTGCGTATAATTGGTACTTTAATACTTGAATGAAGTGTGAATGCTATGAAAATAAGGGTAACTCAATCCTTTGGCAATTGCTCTCTCGACGGTTTCTTATTGGTTTTGTATAGCATCGATTTCCAATGCTATTGGTGCCAATTTTTAGTATGTATGGAGTCGGTGCTAGTTTGTATCCTTGCTTATTGCAGCTTTACAGGTAAGATTCCCTGATTGTACTTTAGGTTCTATATCCTCATATCTTGCCCTGCTATAAGGGTTGGTCTGCAGTGAAATTGGTATAGCAGTTTTTTCTTTTGGTCGGTGTTTAATATTCTTAGTATTACTGTGAACTACGTTATACTTTTATCAACTCACGGAGATTGAAAATCTAGGCACCAACTTATTTCTAGGCCTGCCAGCCGGATCCAGATAATAAAGTATCCGGGTATCCGGATAGTGCTGCTTCGGTTCCGGATCCGGATCCGATATCCGGATATCGGATCCGGATCTTCGGATCCGGATATCGGATCCGGATCTTCGGATCCGGATCTTCGGATCCGGATATCGGATCCGGATTTTTGCAATCATTTAAAAGCGGTTGGCTATGGGATATTTATTACTACGTATACGTTAGGATATAAATTAAGAGTACGTGTGGAACATCATCGTGCTGTCTACCAAAGAAACACAAAATTATGTCACGAAATCGAAGCTGCAGGTATCAATCCTTACACCATAAAATTACGATATTCTAACATATTGCTGTGTTTCCGAGGGTACAATAATAATAAAAAAAATTAAATTGAGAAAAAATAATATTTTAGTTTATAATTTATTGCTAAATTAATACTTTAAGCGAATATGATTTTTATTTACGGAGAACATTAGTTTTAATTTCGTGTACATTTCGTTTATATGTCATGGGGGAAATGGCAATGAGTTGAGTAGGGAAAATTAAGTGGGGGTTAGAGAAGTGGGAAACGATAAAAATATATAAACGACTGCGGACGAGAAATGAGGAGAGTTCCACGACAGTTCGAGAGCAGTTCCACGACAGTTCCTGAAGAGTTCCCGGACAAGACAGAAGAAGAAGGAAGCAGTCGGAGAACCACGGAGCCAGAGTCCAACAACAGGACAGGTATGCAGAAACTTAATTCATAATTAATTTGTAACCAGGTTTATGTTCAGGGAAAAATAATTAACACTTATATTTATTAAAGGTGTATATGTAGCGTATAAAAATCTAATTTTACTAAATGTTTTAACACTTGTGTACGTGTTAATAGTATTATTATTATAAAGGTTTGATTAATGTAGATTAAGATTGATGCTCGTGTAAGCGTCAATAGGAAATAAAGCAAATAACATTTAAGAAACATTTCATTTAATGCTTATGTACGCTTTAAATGGATAGAAATTTAGGACCGATGCTTATGTAAGCGTCGATAGGAAATTAAGAGAAATAACATTTAAGAAACATTTCATTTAATGCTTATGTACGCTTTAAATGGATAGAAATTTAAGACCGATGCTTATGTAAGCGTCGATAGGCAATTAAGAAAAATAATAATTAAGAAACATTTCATTTAATGCTTATGTACGCTTTAAATGGATAGAAATTTAAGACCGATGCTTATGTAAGCGTCGATAGGCAATTAAGAAAAATAACAATTAAGAAACATTTCATTTAATGCTTATGTACGCTTTAAATGAATAGAAAATTAAGATTGGTGCTTATGTACGCATCAACAAATAGGAAATTAAGCAAGTAACATTTCAAGAAAAATTCCATTTAATGCTTGTGTACGCATCAAATGGACAGAAAAGTATTAGTTAACATTTAATAACCACGAGCGCATCAAGGAGAAGACCGCGCTTTTATTTTCTTAATAGGCTCAACGATCGGACGCTCGGCATCGACGACACGACGGGCGAAACCGTTTGGCAGCGACGAAGGCCGCGCCAGGGGACCGAGTCAAGACCGAAGTACCGAATTGTATTAATTAAAATACGCAAGTTTTTTGTTAATTTCAGAAAATAAATGTTAGGTAAAGAATTTAGAAAACCTTTTATTTCAACGTGTCCACCTGATATCTGTTCTCAACATAATAAATATGTCTATGTAGCACGGTAAAATATAAAAAAATTAAGTTTTACAAATGTTACGCCCTATTGTAATTAAAAATAGCATGCGGCATTACATAGCAAAAGTTTTGGGAAAATTGTTCGTATTTTTTTTTTCGTATTAAAAATAATGCAATAAACTTACCATTAGATATTGAGAATCTGTAAAGTTGCTCCTGTAGTTCGACAAAACATTTATGTTTACAAAGTTTTACAAAATGTCTTACAAGTTAGAATTGCGGAAAGATATTAACAATTTGGTTGGCCACATACCCAAACGTGACATTGTCGCCATTGATAGAAAGCAAAATATTTCTAAGACAACAATTTACCGCGTCATTAAGGACTGCGAGGACGGTTTGCTGTATATGAATCTTCCCAAGACGGGTTGTGAACGGAGTTTCAACGAGAACATAACAAAATATAGAAAATGACAAACATTTTAGAAACCATGCCACGACAATTTTAGACGACGAAAAATATATTGATTTTAAGAAATTTGTATTGTATTTACCGGTGTCCATATACTTTACGTTTTATTAATATTAGTATACTTTGGAACACGTACATACCTGTGGTGGGTTGTTGTAATCTCCACTTTTCTTTTTAACGTTACGTTACATACTCTTTAAAATTAAGTTACATTAGTCTTTAACACGTCATAATGTTTATAAAATTATTCGAGGTGTTGACTTTGTCGTTTAACATTAAAAAAAAAACACTTCACTCTCAACATATGTCTCGCGTTTAACTGCATCATCATTACAGTATTCCAAAGTATACTAATATTAATAAAAACGTAAAAAGATATTGCATTATCTAACTCCGAAATAAAAGGAAACGAAGGCTTTTATACAGACAACATTGAGGACGTTCCTGGTGACGTAAGGCATAAGAAAAAAGGGTAATTTGAGGACAAGGTATGTACTAGCGTGGTGCGCCATTTTGGAAGCTGGTTTTTCAAGACCTTCTGTTGGGCGAATTAGGGGCGAAGCTGTAAATGCAGATATTTATATTCGAAATTAATTCAAATTACTGAATTTTATTCAAACGCATTATGCTAATGATAATATTATGTTCTGGACGGATCTAGCATCGTGCCATTATGCGAGAAGAACCCAACATTGATTAAGGCAACAACATATATCATGAGCATAACCACCGGAATGTTTCACAGGCATGTCCTATAGAAAAGTTTACGACGATGGGTGGGAAGCCCAAACTGAAGAACTACGACCAAGAATTTGCCAACAGATTCGAGAATTTAACAAACTTACTATCCAAAGGCTGATGTGATGTGATAATCGCACCAATTAGCGAACCATTGAAAGGCATTATAATTATTAGTATGCCCGATATCCGGATAGTTTACTATCCGGGCCCGAGACCGGATATCGGATTCAGGTCCGGATTTCGGTTCGGGATCTCGGCAACCGAATATCCGGATTCTAGACACGGATTCGGTTCTCAATCTTGGGGCCGGATCCGAAACCATTTTCCAAAAGTGATTGCATGTTGTACCTGTTAAATAATGTTTCTTTTTACAGTTATGAATGCTCATGCATATAAATTATGACATTACAATATAGGCTACAAAATCTGCTACATACAAAATATAAAAAATTGTATATTATGTAAAATTAGAAAGTTTTGTGGCACACAACCCTATTTTGGATCAAATAAAATAAAGCATAATTTTAGTATGCTGATTAATTCTTAGTTCAATAACTTTACACAAATAAAACACGTTATTCAGTCTCTAAAACAGGCATTTAGGTTGTGTGCCAATGATTAAGTAGATTTATGTTTGTAAAAAAAACAACAAACGAATTAATTTTAACATAATATTTATTTAAACATAAAAAAATAATAATTCTGAAATAAAATTATAAATGAAATAAATAATTTCATAATTACTAATAATATTTTTTTCTCTATGATACATAAAAAAACAAGATACCAAGTAAAACAATAAATAAGTAGAACTTTTTAAAATTTAATTTTTAAATTGTTAAATATTAATATATTTATATTCTTGGAAGAAAAGCAACTTCTTTTCGCGGTCACTAAATTTCCAGCAGAAGAAAAAACTCGTTCAGATGGTACTGATGTTTCCGGAATACACAAATATTTTTTAGCTAATCAATTTAGATACAGATACTTTGTAGTGCGTTCTTTCCACCATCTAAACGGGCAGCTGTGTGTTGTGATTTGATTTTCCAAATGATAATTGTAATTTTCAACGTCAGTGTCATTCGGGAATAAAAAATTGAAAGCAGAATTACTTGATGTAATTCTTACTTCGTTATGTAAAAATTATTTACAACTACCCGTTGTTCTGCACTTAAAAATAATTTGTATCGCGGCTCTAAGGTTGAAGCAATATCAGCAACGAGATCATACGTTTCAAATCGCTTTATAATTTCTCGATTCGCACAATTTTTTGCTGTTATTGAGTCATCTTTATTAACCAATAAAAAGTTACTTTTTAATGAATTGATAAGTGGTTTAATTACTGAAATAGTAGCATTGCTTGATGATGACAAAAGCGTTGTTGCCATTTCGTATGGTTTGAGTAATGTGACCATCTCTTCAATTAATAATCAATCATCATCACTTGTAGAGAGGATAGTTGCAACTTTAATGTTCTTTGTAGTTCGATCGGATAAAATAAAAATCGGATAAAAAATGCAGAGTTCCATCTGGTTTTGACGTACTGGACTAGTTTATTTTGTTCAATTCTAGTTGTTTTTGTTTATTTTCTAAAGCAGCTGATGCTACTGTAGAGTGGTGAAAATGCGTAACGATGTTACTACATTTTTGAATCACATGTTGCAAATTATCATCTTCAAAAGATTTGTTTATACAAAGTTGAATAGTATGAGCGAAACAGCATATACTATGACCAAACGACGTGCTCGTTTTCACGGGAGAGCTAATATTAGCGACATTGTCGTGAACAACTGCTACAACTTTATCTTCTATTTGCCAATCGACTAATATTTTTGACAGACGTTCTTGCAAGTTTGTAGGTGTGTGTCTTTCTGCCATTTCCTCTGTGGTCAGAGTAATAGTCACAAATTCCCAATCTGAAGTAACAGTGTGTAATGTCACGGTTATGTAAGATTTTGTATATCTAGATGTCCACATATCAATGTCACGTTTGGGTATGTGGCCAACCAAATTGTTAATATCTTTCCGCAATTCTAACTTGTAGGTCATTTTGTAAAACTTTGTAAACACAAATGTTTTGTCAAACTACAGTAGCAACTTGACAGATTTTCAATATCTAATGGTAAGTTTATTGCATTATTTTTAATACGAAAAAAATAATACGAAAATGTTTCCAAAACTTTTGCTACATATGTTAGTATATCGTAATTTTATGGTGTAAGGATTGATACCTGCAGGTTCGATTTCGTGACATAATTTTGTGTATCTTTGGTAGACAGCACAATGATGTTCCACACGTACTCATAATTTATATCCTAACGTATACGTAGCAATAAATATCCCGTAGACAACCGCTTTTAAATGATTGCGAAAATCCGGATCCGATATCCGGATCCGGATCCGATTTCCGGATCCGGATATCGGATCCGGATAGTAAACTATCCGGATATCGGATATTCGGATATCCGGATACTTTCGGATCCGGGTATCCGAATCCTAAAATCTTCGGATATTAGCAGGTCTACTTATTTCGCTCCATTGTGTTTGCTGTTACTGTATTTGATTGCTGGTTCTCAGTTGTTGTATAATGTATGTCGACGTCTAGTAATACCTTATTGCATTTAACTAAATCAAAAGCCTTCTTCAAAGTATCTCTTAAAAGATTACACGTAAATTGCTATTTGTTTTCTCTTTTGAAATGTAGAGCATATTTAATTTTTGATCGTACTTATTCTTTGAAGAAGGTGATTAAATTATGTTTAGTATTATCGATTCCTATTTGTGCATATATGCGTTTGTTAGAAATGTTTATTCAGTAACAGGGTTTTCAGGATTATATTTTACAAAAGTGAATACGGTTTAATAGTAAATTGGAGACTGTGGTTGGCAAATAAATTGAAACAAACTTACTCTTACCACACAGTATTTTATTATCACTAGATGTACATTTTGACAACTAAGTTATCATCTTTAGCAGTGTTCTCTGTACAGCACAAAGTAAAAAAAACAAAGTCGCAGAAAAGGACAAAACGATGATAATTCTATCACCGCATGTTGACTGTCACCTGTGTTTAATGAATAAAATTGTTTACTGTCAAAGTGACAGAAAGTTTCAGTAGATCACCGTCGATGGGGAGATGCGAGGAAGAGATTCGAAAGTTAATTGAGAAGAAAACCCCAAAAAATACCAAAATTAATAAAGAATCTCAGTTGAAGCAATTCAATTTATTTTCTATTAACGTTCATTATATTCTCTCACCAAATATAACACGTGCTTTAATCATCGATGATACCACTCGTTAAAACCTGTAGAAAATTGAACTCGTGCTTCGCACTCGGTTAATTGTCATCGGTTTTAACTCGGGCTATCACCGATGATAATCATAACAGTTATATTATCCCCGATTGTATCACTGAAATCTAATAAACCAATAATGTTTCGCAATTTAAACAAAAACGAGCCAATAATGGCGGTGTTTCTCGAAAATAAATTGTTGTTCATTGCAAAATGCCCAATAGCGCCTTTCGAAAGCTGTAAATTCAGTTTGGTGTTTCACTTTTGCATTGGCTTTTTGCGATAGCATCTATTTTATCATAGCAAGTATGAGTAACAATAAATGACTTTTCTCAAACATCAGTTTTGAAACTGTCACGACCTACAGAAATGAACTAGAAAAATCGGTTTGCGACTACAACTTCGTCTAAAATTGACAAGAAAATATCGGAGAATAAGCCAAAGAACACAGTGAAGACTCACAAATGCGTATGGAAACAAGTGTTTACAAAGAATCGGCACTTTTGGAACAACATTGCTACATTATTACAAGACAAATATTACAGTGAGTACCAACGAAAAAATTGATCCATTCGGCGGCGTGGTTTTTAAAATGGCAACGGATGCTAGAAATATAATTAGAAGACATTTACAAGCTCTGCACCTTTATCTACAGAAGATTTAAACAAAATTTTACAACAATTCGACGAAGACATTCCGGACGGATTAAACTATTTCAAAGAAGAAATTAATAACAATGAGAGTTTTAGTGATAGAATTGAATATAATTGAATTTTTTCAAAAACTTCACAAGGATTCGATAAGTGTATAATATCTGACGCGAAATCAAGAGAATCCCAAATTTTGTCCCGTCATTATTCAAAAAACTTATTTCTAAGAGGACCTCCAATATAAAAACTGACAGATTTTTTTTAATTGTTAACAACGCTTGGAAATATTGTAGTACTTGGTTTTAAAATATCCCCATTGGTAAAAGCGAAATAAGTAAATGGACCAAAACTTCGGGCCTGAACACTAAATTGCTAAAAATAACGAACCATTCAAATCGATCCAAGGCTGTTAGTCATTTGGCGAATGCAGGAGTTAGTGAGCAACAGATAATTAAAATTGCGGGACATAATTCTACTCATTCCATAAAACCATATTTACATTTCAGTGCTGATAAAAATTTGGATGTAATTTCACATTTGCATAATTCAAACGTTTCAACACAATCACTACAAATGAATATCCAACAAGCAGATCAACTTCAAGAAGTTACGAATAAAAATAACACAGCCATCAATTACAATAATAATACTTTCAATATTAATTATTACCAGCCTAAACTGTGTAACCCGGTATCCATTCCGTTGGACTTTTCTTTGTTAATGCGCTTTGGAATCGGCGCGTCCCAGTGTGGACGCAGCTTTATCGTTGCGAACGAGCCCGTGGAATGAATGTAACGTGCGTTCAAGAAAAATCCTAATTTAGGAGGGCTTTGAAATTCAATTGGTGTTTAAAGTACTTTAGCCACAACCAAAATTAACTACAATAATGACAGTATTGACAGATGAGATTCTAACCTTTAAAAACACATTATATATTCTTCATGGAAATCTCTAAAGCTCCGGGGAATGGAATAGTGCCAAACACTATCAACTTCTCGCCCTATTCCAAAATAGCATTCTAATAATGTGGTTTCTGCTCTGTTGCGATAACCATTTTTAATTGGTAAAGAAGTATTGACTTTTGACGTATTGTCAAAATTAAATTGTCATTTTGGTTGTGGCTAAAGTAGCTTTAAACACCAATTGAATTTCAGAGCCCACCTAAATAAGATTTTCTTGAACGCACGTTACTACCGTTCGGACACGGCACCTCGTACATATCGGACGTGTGTTTTTTTTCAGCCTTTCAGTCGGGTTTTGCTCGATTCGGAGTTTTTTGTATCCAGGTGTTCGGCCGGTGGATCATATGTTTTACGATGTGTATTTATCTCCGCGTAAGATATTCGGCATATAAACAAACTCGTGGAAACAGATTTGGACGGAATATATTTTCTTAAATAATTTAAACAAAGTAAGTAAAACTCAAATAACAACGAAATAATAATTAAATCCTCAAAGTAAATAAACGGAATAACCAATGTAATAAATAAATGAACGAAATAAACAAATAATAATTACATTCTCGGAATAAACAAATAATTTACATTCTCGGAATAAACAAATAATTTGTCCGGTGAGGATCTTTAATTGGTTTGATGAATGTAGGTCAGAATGTGTGCTAATATAGAACCGCGTTACCGTATCCAATTTATTATCACACAGTTTCGGGACGGTTAATGAACAATGCAAGATCGCCGACCATACGGACCGGCGTAGTCGATAATTGTTTATTATTCGAACTGGTTTATAACAATGCAAGATCGCTGACCATACGGACCGGCGTACTCGATAATTGTTATTTAGGACGGAATCGGTGTTGTCAGTTAGACAGTCGGAACCACCGTATATATTCACTCTATAGGACAGATGCAGATCATGATAAATTGGTGCAATCGACACCAGAGGACCAGAGGCGCTGCAATTGCAGCAACCGTCCATGCATTAACTACAGTTACAATGTAACTCACGCCATCTTGGTCGTTTTTATCTTCTTTTCATCTTTTATTAACAGCTTTTACTCAAAGCTATTAGTGTTACATACATAGTATAATTGAATATAAGTGGTTTCTAGGTTATTCGTGAAGGGTGGTAAGGATCAAATATAAAACTAGTTTGTAGGTAATTCGTGAAATTTACTACTATTTGTTATTCATAATCACTAATGACTGTTTGTCTTTCATGTTGCTTGCTGTATTATTTGGTTACCCGAATGCACGGTCATGTGAGAGCATCATCTGTTGGTCCGCGGGCATCGTTCGAGGAGAGGAATTTGGTAACGTAAACATATACTTGACTTGCATTGGGCTGTGTGAGAGGGAAAGCAATTATATTAATAGGCTCCACTTACTAAGGGTGCAGTAGTTTTGGTCACCGGGCGTTTTCTAGTATTTGATATATATTGTGCATCTTGCATTCCGTACAATTAACATGCAGTTTTATGCATCGGTCCCAATCATCGATGTATTTACTTAATTACTCATCTATTCTCCATTCAAATATTTAAGATAAAGAATATATTCAAATATTTGGATATTTAATGTTACCTCCTGGTGTTTTTT
This sequence comes from Geotrupes spiniger, assembly GCA_959613385.1. Classification (NCBI taxonomy): domain Eukaryota; kingdom Metazoa; phylum Arthropoda; class Insecta; order Coleoptera; family Geotrupidae; genus Geotrupes; species Geotrupes spiniger. The sequence continues at coordinate 37,268,286 of OY390737.1, forward strand.
AACTGAAGTACTATAATATTAGATAACATAATATATAATATGAAATGTATGTAATGTTTGTTAAATAAATATATATATGTGACATTAATTCTTTCTGTTCCCCGTGTGAGAAATATTTAAGTTTAGTACAAATAGTAGATCAGACATTTTGGTGGATTAAATAAAATGTAATCTACTTGAGCCACAAAGCACTTCATTAAAACTAAATGTACATTTCAGACAACTATATTGTCATCAGTATCCTGTATATACTGCTGAAGATGGCAATATAGTTGCCCAAAATGTAAATTTTGTTTTAATGAAGAGCCTGTGTAAGGATACATTTTATTTTTATTTTCATACCAATTAAATTAGAAAAGGATGGATGCACCATCCTTTTCTAATTTAATTGGTGCAATTTCCGATAGATGTCGCGAACTTGTTCCAAATCATTTCTATTGAGTGACGATTCTACCCTTGTATATGTATACCATAGTAAGCCAACCTTTGGTTAAAATTTGACAATCGTTTTTGAAGAGCTTTGGCAGCAACCGCATTAGTGCGCCACCGTCGATTTGGCAGCGATTTTAGGGCCATTGCTTGCCGTTATTTCTATCAAGGCGCCACTGGCAAATTTCTACTCAACGTTAAATAACTTAATTAATGGTGTGAATCTTTACTATTTACAGATTACTAATGCCATGACGTTATCGTGCACTTAATTAATTAATGAATATGAGATATTAAAAAATAATGATAGAATGAAAATTGATGTATAGTTTAAAATAACATTTTCCAACAGTATCATTTCAAATATATAATAAAAATTTTACAAATAACATTTACTGGTGGGGTTTATCGTGAATATTAATTTATTTGTTACAATCAGGTGTAAAAATAAGAATTTAATTTTGCTGATTTTACATGTTCAAATTTAAATGCAATTATAAATTTACAGCACTGTTTATATACGTATGTATCATAGTTTGATAACGGGATGACCCGAACTAGCAAAAAATTACCAACTCGACCAAATAAGTTGTGGACTTGTATTGCACTTCAGGCAATACAATTCATTCTAATTTTGTCGTTGCAAATTCGATTGGGCGATTGTTTTTCCGTATTTCGTTTTTGTAGTGATATCTACATTAACCGGTCTCCCGCTTTGACGCCGAAGAATATATTATTACTTCCTCATACTTTATGTATGTAATTATGAAAAATTTCAACCTCGAGATTTTAACTGATATACGCGTTTTGAGGTCCCCTGAATCGATCCTGATTATTTTTGGAATCTATCCCCCGTTTACCTATTAGATGCACACAAGTGCGCGAAGTTTGAATAGAAATTTTCTATTGGTGGAATTTCTCAATCCCAAAACACGCAACTACAAAATCCGGCAATCGTGATTGCGTGCCGGTGTTTTTAAATTTGTGTCTAGCGTGTGAAACTGGCTGTTGACGCCGAGACCACGCCTTTTCTGCATCTGTTCGTTAAACGAGATATAGGATCCAAACCATTGAAGCCACCACTATGAAATGAAACTTAAGATTTGTATACAGCAGGAAAGAAAACGTCATATTTTTAAAGCAATTGCTGAATCGAAAGTGATGGTTTACTGTTATCACCTTTTTCGGTATCTCGAAAACGGTATCGGAGTTATAGAAAAAAATGTTCTTATGAAAGTTAATGATATTGTAACTTTAAACAACTTTCAATTGAAAGGCTTTTTCGGAAAATGGAAATTTTTGAATTTCAAATATTTCGAATTTAAAAATTTGTATAACTGAGTATAAGGAAGTTCAGTGCGGGCCACTGCAGTTGTTTTCTGACTGCACTCACGACGATGAAACGATATTATGCATAATTATTTGATTAGTCTAAAAAATTATTTAAATAATTAATTTCTCTTGTAAAATTTATATTATTTGCCACTCTTGACACGTATACATAGATGTACTATAGCAAAGTAAGACAACACTTTGAAAGATGTACAATTAAAGACATTTCAAATTTAAAGGAATGGTATTTAACTTCGCCATAATTTTATTTTAAATTGCCAAATGTGAAGAAAAATACGTAGAACATATAGAGCGCGATGTATACAACTGTATGTTAATTGTACCAAGTTATTTAAATATTTCAATGCAACTCCAATCTGTGACTCTGAATATAAATATCAAATAATTTTAGTTTTGGTTTAAGTAGCAATTCCATTTAAAGACATTAATTTGGAAATTCTAATTTAGTTGCCAACCAAATGCGTCATTAATTCGGGTCATGAGCAAACTATTGGTTTTCCATCTGAGGTAAAATAATTATGTAGTTGACCGGTAAATATCACATTAACTATTGGAAAGATGAATAAACAAATTTTTGTAGAGCACTACTTAAATTGCTCTATAACAGTAACATAAGTAATTAATTAGTAATTGCAGTACTAGCTACTGTTGTAATTCGCATTAATAAATCATCAATTATTTGCATATTTCGTAATTAATTCGGAATCAATCTTTCAAGTATTGTGTTATTGTAGTGCCGTTAATTATTCAGTAATATCATTAGGTTGAGCCATTTGAAATATACAATCTACGAATTTATCATTTACCGTACTCATTACTCAGCTATGAATAAATTTTTGGAGGGAAAACCATCCACAAATAGTAATGCGTATATTACCGAAGGTTCAAGTCGAAACAATAGTAAATGGTTAGAGGATATAACAAATATACCTGGCAGCAGTTCTGATTTTAAACATCCGAATTACATTTTGGGGCCTCACATGTAGTTCCTCGACGGAACAGAATAGCATCTTGTTTGCGTGCACGAACAAAACAATTGAAATCAAAAAGGGCTCAGGTGAAAAAGATGAAGAAAAATAAAAGTAGTGAAAGTCAAATATTAAAAACGTCTTCGAATCTGTGCATTTAGAGCTCGCAAAACTCCAAAGCATTCGTACGAATGCAAGTAATGCATAGAAATAGGGGTGCTTGGAAGAAAGATGGGAAAGACTTTGCAATCGCATTATATTATAAGTCACCTGCAGCATACAAACATCTAAGAAAACAAAAGATCATTTTACCGTTGGTATCGACGATAAAGAGCTGGATTGGAATTTGTAAATGTAAACCAGGTTTCAATCTGAGATACTTTCAACAATTAAAATCTAAAGTGGAAACGATGCAATTGGATGAAAGGGTGTGTGTTATCAGCTTTGATGAGATGACACTGAAGAAACGGCTAAAAATTCTAAAGCGATGGACTTGATTGAAGGGTTTGAAGATCTTGGTCGTGGGTCTAGAATAGGTAAACAAGCTTTGGTATTTATGGCAAGAACTTGGAAAGAACCTCTCATGTATTTTATTAGTGAATTTGGCACAAAGCATGAAGAATTAAGGAAATTAATAATGGCAACATTGCATGAAATCCCGAAAATAGGGTAATTGTATGTGACCAGGTGATCGAATAATAGAAGTGCATACAGAGATTTAGGAGTGTCACTGGATATACCATATTTTTACAGCTCCGCGAAAAAAATATTGGCTATTTATGATGTTCCATCTATTCAAAACCTTGCGGAATAATATGCTTAATGCAGATCATATCCTTGATGGTGGGAAAATATGTTTTAGTGATATAAAGTGAGCGTAAAGCACCGTCGGTAGTCGGCAAACAGTTTCGAAGTCGACGACGGCACATATATGACCATGGACCAAGATGCAGGGGTACAGGTAAACATTTTCACTACGGCATTGTGTGAAGAAACATTACCATCGTCAACGTCGGATTCAACTGCTGATACTTCCTCATTGGAACAATGTGCCTTAGTATACCTCGCCGATTACTTGGTTCAAAAGTGTTTCGATAAGTTCTGCTCAAGTAAAATTGCGATAAATTAATGAAAGGAATACTGATTCTGATAGATGAAAAGTACCGTCAGATTATGCAAGAACAATTTGCAGTATTTCAATGGACACATTTCAAAAAAAAATCAGCAAACATATGCATAAAATTAAGTTGAAGGAAAGAATTTTAAATAAAATCATCTAGGAAGTAATTTTTTTAATTACAAATATATAGTGTGTTTCACTTAAGGGTGTAACACCATCATATCTTTTTTATTTTTAGTCCAATTTTAGTATTTTTTTTTTCTCAAACGTAGAATTCTTATTGCTCTATTTACTCCGAAAAAACCAATTGTCTTCTTTAAATGCAAAGCAACCTACGATGGCAAAGTAAATGGAAAAAATCAAGAAATCATTTTAGGAATTTTTTTATCGAAAAATTTTACTAGTAATAATAAATTGTTCAGAATTGCCCAAAACCCTGTTTAAATTTTTATTAGCATTTTTGTTTATTTTCTGTTAATAGTTTACTTTACTTTTTGTTAGTTATTTTGTTTCATGAACAACTTGGTGGGGAGTTCAAACCAAGGAATCTCATGTTTTAAATTGAAGCACATAGTTTTATTTTATTGTGAAATAGAAAATTTTGCAAGGAGCAGGTTGCTCCCGGTGAGTGAACTATCGTTAGTTTAAGATTATGTACCTACTCACAATTTGGTGTCCCTTAATCTTGTGTAAAGGTGACAATATACCTACATAGGAATAGGAATGCCTCGTAATTTTATGGGAATTTTTTCGATAAGCACTAAAGTACCTAGTTTATCTTTTATCTTAAATATTTTCGATCAATACAAATAAAAATCATTTAATATTTACATGCAGGACCTTGTACATTACACACATTTGAGTTTGCCCCCTCGAGTAGCAAACCCACGAGCCGCCACTGATATATATATATATATTAAAAATGTATCTCGTCAAATCTGACAGCATATATATATATATATATATATATATATATATATATATATATATATATATATATGTTGTGCGTACGTTCTGGCGGCTCGATTCGATTCCATTGGTAAATTCGTTCTCGACAACTTTGTTTATATATTTTTTTCACACGAACGACAGTTTTCGCTGCATGTCGAGTTTTGTCGCGCCGGGCGTCCATTGCAATTGTAAGGTAAATCGTTTCCCTAAAATATATCTCAAAATAAGACAAATAAAATATAATTAAATTTATATCACAGATGCAGTTGATAATGTAATCAGATCGTTAATCTAAAATGTCGGACAAAATGTTTTTTCTTAAATTTTTATTTTATTTATTACATTCATATTCATATTTTATTAAAATCAAAAAAATATATATTGCTTTATGTACACAAATCGTTCATAAATCTAAAACACCGAAATTTCCATTCATAATCTAATATCGTCCAGAATACAGTCGTTTTCCTGCGAAGGTCGTCGAATTTCTCGGAAGAAACAAAAAACTAAGGTCGTCCACTAGAAACAAATTCGTACTTGACTCGGTCGAGGTCGTCTAATTTCTAGGAAGCTATAAAACAATTCCACGAAAATCGTATTTGTTTCGTTCATACCGTAATTACGATCGCGCCCGCTGTGGCGCTTTTTTGTTGGTGTGCAGATGGCGCTTCTCAAAAGCGGGGTCGGGCGCATTTGTTAACGTCGATTCCCGCCGCCGACTCGCACATTAATCGGTATTTACGTACGTATTTAATTTCTTTGATTATTTAATCTTTTTATGTTAATAGATTACGTTACATGTTCATGTATTTCAAAATTTAACGCCGGTGTAAAAGCGGCTGGTCGTAAAAGTTTGGGAAGCAACGCTTTCATTTTGATTGACATCTCCGACTTCCTTCACTGCGGGATATTTATAGGGTGGTCATTGCACCTATTTTATTCATGAGGTGCGTTTACGTTTACGCGATTTCGACGTTTATTTCGTTATTTGTGTAAAAAAATGATATATTATAAAAATTAAAATACTTTGTAAAATTTAATTTTATATATTGGTCGAGATATATATATATATATATATATATATATATATATATATATATATACACGAAAGATGGTCTAATCTTACACCTCAATGGTGTAGTGAACATAATTAAAACAGGTCCATGAAGACTAACTGGTGGATCGCTAGACAATATTGTTTCTGGGTTATTACCCTTCGTCAGTAGCGATTACGAAGAACCTTAGTTGTTGAAATACCTTTACATGTAGTGGCCATCAAAACTTCTTGGCGCGAGCCAATCACTCCTAATGAACCACTGACAACAGAACACTGACAAGACGATACCTTGTCTAACACCTTGCGGCGAGTAAACAAGACGACTATCAAATGTCCACATTTTCAATTTGAATTGTTTTTGAACTTAATTGCAGCAATCCTTTTATATGTTGACACTGGACATTTGATAGTCGTCTTGTTTACTCGCCGCAAGGTGTTAGACAAGGTATCGTCTTGTCCGTGTTCTGTTGTCAGTGGTTCGTTAGGAGTGATTGGCTCGCGCCAAGAAGTTTTGATGGCTACTACATGTAAAGGTATTTCAACAACTAAGGTTCTTGGTAATCGCTACTGACGAAGGGTAATAACCCAGAAACAATATTGTCTAGCGATCCACCAGTTAGTCTTCATGGACCTGTTTTAATTAATGTTCACTACACCATTGAGGTGTAAGATTAGACCATCTTATCATATATATATATATATATATATATATATATATATATATATATATATATAATTATTGTACAAATTCTCGACTGTAAATCACTTAAAATGGTACTTATCTTGTATCATGAGCAGTCAGTCGTTGAATAAAACACTTTTAGCAATATTAAAGTTTATTGCAGCAATCCTTTAAATAAACTTTAATATTCCTAAAAGTGTTTTATTCAACGACTGACTGTTCATGATACAAGATAAGTACTATATATATATATATATATATATATATATGTTGGTGCGTACGTTCTGGCGGCTGAAATCTGTGCTTCTTGGTTCTCTGGTTGTGAACCGTGTTGTGGAAATGTTCCCCGAAGTGTCGCTTCGACGTTTCGGCTGAGTCCCATCTGCCATCTTCAGAAAGCTCTTCTAGGTCTCGCTGACTTAGAAGTCAGTTCTTCTAAGTCAGCGAGACCTAGAAGAGCTTCAGCTTGTTCAGAAAGTGTATTAATGCAAGATAATATAAAAAATATATAAAAATATAATATAAATAAATATAAAAATCGATTGTAAAAAATATTTGTTGAATTAAAGTATTCAATGTATATGAATTAAACATTCGAACGTAAAAGATTTAAAAAGATTACTTTAAACAATTAAGACTTACAGATGTATAAAATACCCGATTTTCAATTGCATTTAAAATTATTATGATTGCTTTAAATCATAAAAATATAGGTATGTAGAAACGAGTGCAGTTGTGCTCGTTTGTCTTAATATATTTGTATTAATTTCTTGTACTCCATGCGCCAATATTGCATAGATCTAGTCCGTGATTAATTACATTAGAGCGACTGTTAAGGGGGCGGTCGTTTCGGAAATTTCGAACGGAGGGAGCATATTAAGTAAATACATCGATGATTGGGAGCGATGCATAAAACTGCATGTTAATTGTACGGAGTGCAAGATGCACAATATACCTCGAATACCAGAAAACGCCCGGCGTACAAAACTACTGCACCCTTAATAAGTGGCGCCTATTAATATAATTGCTTTCCCTCTCACACAGCCCAATGCAAGTCAAGTATATGTTTACGTTACCAAACTCCTCTCCTGGAATGATGCCCGCGGACCGACAGATGATGCTCTCACATGGGCGTGCATTCGGGTAACCAAATAATACGGCAAGCAACATGAAAGACAAACAGTAATTAGTGATTATGAATACCGACCATAATTAGAGCATTAACATACCGGGTGCTCCAGCACCGTTGCTTCAGAACTCTTCGGATCGTGCCTACACCTTCTTTATCCGTCTCTCCATTGCTCCTCCAGCGGTGATCTTCGTATACACCTAACGTTAGTTCGTAGCGTCAAAGAGAATAGTTAATGGACATAGTCAACCAGATAGTCGAGTCACGTACGATGCACTTGCGTGCCCGCGCCCATTATCTGACCAGAACAGATACAATGGACCACTGGACCTGCGTCCAGGTCAAGCGATCACGCCGTTACCTGCGTGCTTAAGTACCGCTAGATTGGTTGCATTTGCATGCCTGCGCACACAGGCCGTCAGCAGACAGCCCGCGTACCAACAATTCCTCGAATTGTGTCAATGTGCCCCAGTACGATCCCGCCTCGCAACGCTGACAGGAATGCATCACCTTCGCATTCCATGACACAGGTAGATAGCTAGCTAATAGATAACCTTTCACCGGGAACCCAGTTGCATCTCGCAACAACAACAACAACAACAGCCGTAACAACGGCAACAGCAACAACAGCAACACAGCATCAACAGCAACACCACTGCATTCGGTCTGCACAACTCCACTGGCAATCACTCGCGCAACTGCAACGTACTCAAAGTAATTGTCATTAATACATCTCAATAACCAACAAATAATACTAGTCATTGTTCACACCAATGACTATAACACAAATATCACAATAACAACGCAACTACTGCGCCAACCCTCGCCGTGCGCCCGCCACGCCACTGTGAGAGCAAAACTGGTAATGTCTTAGATACAATGACGACCGCGTCCTTCCCGTAAACAACCCCACCGCTAGGGCCAGTGTGGTATGGGGGAAAGCAATAAACCTCTACAACGTTTTCATAAATATTCTCATCCCTATTATAAGCAAATACGCGTAAAATATGTAACCCCCGCCACAGAATAATGCACCTAAATGTCTTAAATAAAACACAACCGTAACATTCGGCCAACCTGAAACAGTTCTCGTCCTCGAGAACAGCTCATTCCCTTGAACTCAATGGCAGTACCATTTGATGGACCTGATCTTATGGATCTAGTGTAAGTTCATCATGACGTAGTATTTGCAATACTCTTTTAAGACTATTAAAATTAGCTGAAGTTCCCTACACAAAGTCTGAACTGTACTCTTCTCCTTCAATATTACCACTTAATGAGGAGAAAATGATTTTCGAGTTATGCCATCCAATAAGAATAAAAACCTATCAACCCACTCCGGCCCTGTGGTCAGTTCGTGACAAAGCACCAGCACTATTCCATTAGTAATTCTTAAGAAGAGGTTCATGCGCAACTAACCTTCTGCTAATTTTCAATCACCTAATTTCTTAATTCTCCATTCTCAAAAGCAAGTCGTCCCCATATTTTAGTTGAAGGTACAGATATACTTTAACCAGTTCACCATTTATATAAAATATCAATAAGTGAATCTTTCGAAAATGGTTCCTACCCCAAATATCTGAAAACTGTTTGTTCATTATCTTTACTATTCTTGAACAAAATCTAAGTTCATATTCGAATCAAGTCATTTAAATAATCTAAATACAATTCTAATCGGTGACTCTGAACAAAAATATGCATCGAATAATTTTATTTTCGTTTTGGTTTCAGTAGCAGTTTCATTTACAAATATAAATTTGGAATTTCTAGTTCAGTTGCCAAATCAAACGCATCATTAATTAGAGTCATGAGCAAACTATTAGTTTTCCAGTTGTGAGACAGTGTTCAAAACAATTATGTAGCTGTCCGGTAGATATCATATCAACCATTGGAGAGATGAATCAACTAATTCTTGTAGAGCATAATTTAAATTCCTCAATAACAGTGCCATAAATTATTAATTAGCAATTATAGTACTAGCTGCTGTTGCAATTCACATTATTTTTATTAACATCAATTTTTATTAATTGCATTTTAACTTCCGATAGCCACCACGAGTTGCATAATTTATCTGCAACAGTTCTGTGTGCCTTTGCATATTTTGTAATCAATCCAGATTGTAACTCGAAATCAATCCTCCAAGTATTGTTTTATTGCAATGCCATTAATTACCAAGTCAAATCATTAGGCTGAGCTATTTGCAAGATACAGAAAATACAAACTACGAATTTATCATTTACACGAGTCGTCAAAATATTTTAAAACTGTTAAGCTTTGTTACAAATATTTTTAGCGATTAATCCACACATCTGGTAAACCTCGAGCTAATCTTGCGTCGTCTGTTTCTTGGTCACCTATTTGAATTTACAATTTAGCCCATGTAAGAGGGTAGATACATTTCTATTTATTTGTTACCATGATCATCGATCTAAACAACTTTATCAGTTTTGAACTAAAAATAATCTCACGCCTTGCTTGCTAATTTATTTATTTAATCGTAAGACGTCTGAAACCCTTTTCGGGCGATATCTGAATCTTGAAATAAACCGCGCGGCTGCGATAAAATGCGCGGCCTATGGCTTCGTAAGGGTGCTGTAACACATTCAACGGACGATATTGTGAAAGTTTATTTGATTTATAAATATTTACAAATACTTATAATTTTGTATGCACGATGAGCGACAAGTTTTGAAACTATTGCAATGTTTTCTAATATAAGATTTTATTCCAACGCAACAATTGCGAATAATTTCCGCAAAAGGGTAGTTTTTAAATGCATAATGCGTTACTCGGGCCTTTGCAGGTAGAAATATTCAATGCGGCCGCGCTTAGGTTGTGTACGTGCTTTTCCCCGGTTTTGCACTTTTATGATACGAGATTTCACACCTCGCCCGGCGCGGCCAACTGCATCGATGACAAATATCTATTAGAATAGTTGGAAACTTAAATTTATTTTCTTTGTAAATTTCACAACGTTTGCTACGTTATTAGTAATACCTAATTTTTACTTGCAATTTTAAGAATATGCCAAATTTGTGCTCATCACATCAAAACAAACAATATAATATTATCACCTACACGACAACACAAAACACAAACGAATTATCACCACAACAATAAGTTACTCTCTGAACTTTACCATTCAATAATTAACTGGAATTTTACTGTCAAATAACAAACTGGACACCAGAAAATAATGAACGGGAATCTTTACCAATTAATTAACCGGACACCCGACCAACAAATAATTAACTGGAACCCGTACCATTAAACAAATAATCAAACTCGTTACCATGACATAATCAACTGGAATGTTTATCATTAATGAACTGGACTTACCACCAACAATTAACTGAACTCTTTACCCCACACCTGATATGTTAAGGGGGCGGTCGTTTCGGAAATTTCGAACGGAGGGAGCATATTAAGTAAATACATCGATGATTGGGAGCGATGCATAAAACTGCATGTTAATTGTACGGAGTGCAAGATGCACAATATACCTCGAATACCAGAAAACGCCCGGCGTGCAAAACTACTGCACCCTTAATAAGTGGCGCCTATTAATATAATTGCTTTCCCTCTCACACAGCCCAATGCAAGTCAAGTATATGTTTACGTTACCAAACTCCTCTCCTGGAATGATGCCCGCGGACCGACAGATGATGCTCTCACATGGGCGTGCATTCGGGTAACCAAATAATACGGCAAGCAACATGAAAGACAAACAGTAATTAGTGATTATGAATACCGACCATAATTAGCATTAACATACCGGGTGCTCCAGCACCCTTGCTTCAGCACTCTTCGGATCGTGCCTACACCTTCTTTATCCGTCTCTCCATTGCTCCTCCAGCGGTGATCTTCGTATACACCTAACGTTAGTTCGTAGCGTCAAAGAGAATAGTTAATGGACATAGTCAACCAGATAGTCGAGTCACGTACGATGCACTTGCGTGCCCGCGCCCATTATCTGACCAGAACAGATACAATGGACCACTGGACTTGCGTCCAGGTCAAGCGATCACGCCGTTACCTGCGTGCTTAAGTACCGCTAGATTGGTTGCATTTGCATGCCTGCGCACACAGGCCGTCAGCAGACAGCCCGCGTACCAACAATTCCTCGAATTGTGTCAATGTGCCCCAGTGCGATCCCGCCTCGCAACGCTGACAGGAATGCATCACCTTCGCATTCCATGACACAGGTAGATAGCTAGCTAATAGATAACCTTTCACCGGGAACCCAGTTGCATCTCGCAACAACAACAACAACAACAGCCGTAACAACGGCAACAGCAACAACAGCAACACAGCATCAACAGCAACACCACTGCATTCGGTCTGCACAACTCCACTGGCAATCACTCGCGCAACTGCAACGTACTCAAAGTAATTGTCATTAATACATCTCAATAACCAACAAATAATACTAGTCATTGTTCACACCAATGACTATAACAACGCAACTACTGCGCCAACCCTCGCCGTGCGCCCGCCACGCCACTGTGAGAGCAAAACTGGTAATGTCTTAGATACAATGACGACCGCGTCCTTCCCGTAAACAACCCCACCGCTAGGGCCAGTGTGGTATGGGGGAAAGCAATAAACTTCTACAACGTTTTCATAAATATTCTCATCCCTATTATAAGCAAATACGCGTAAAATATGTAACCCCCGCCACAGAATAATGCACCTAAATGTCTTAAATAAAACACAACCGTAACACGACTAAATAAACATTCACAAAGTTTTCAAACTACACACAGCTTATTTCGCAACCTCAGTTACCTACATATTTGCGTATTATCATAAAACCCTAATTTCACCGCAACGAATTCGTCTAATAGTTGATAATGTGACCTTGAGGATAGCCGGCCGATCGAATACATTTTTCGTCAATGTTTTTTTTGTATTCACCTTCAGTACGGAACGCTTTTTAATTCATATATCGTCAAAGCCATAATCAGCCTACCATCATGATAGGTTTTAATATTAAATAATATGTATCACGAATCTGCCGTTTATAATTATATTTGATTTAAAATACGTTAAAATGATAATGATCAATGAATCGTTACATTACATTTTATATTTCGTACGCTTATTAGGTTCCCACGTCGATCTGCCACCTTGTATATGTATACTGGACATATACTGGGCTACAATGACAAAATATTGTTGAGTTCCTTGCTACTTTAAAATTTTATCAAATACTGAATATTAATCTAATAAAAGATAGAGGGCCAATGCGAAAATGCTTAATATAAACCCTACAAACTATGCAACCGTCACAACAAGCCGGTTTCCAATCGTCCCATAAGCGTTGTCTTACTATAGTATATATATATAAGGATTCTACGTAAGTATAGTTGTCTATGGTCGGAATGGATGTGAATTATTTCGGCGGATGATTTGTGATTTCTCGGGAGTGCGTATTCGGCGTCGATAATACGCATTCGACGGTCGGATCGGATCTCTTCTGTAGACAGTGTTGCCAGATAACATTTTCTCGCAGCGGTATAACCTTACCTCAAATAGCGGTAGATGGCGGTAGATTTAAATTAAATACAATCAAATAACGTAAAAAATAGATAACGGCGCTGAACCCTTTACAGATATATTCTTAATGGATTAGTTTAATAAAACATACGTAGAAAGACATAAACATTTTATTTAAAAGGTAACAAGTTAGGAAACTTAAATTAATTAATAACAATATAACAACCACTAAGATAGCGAGACTTAAAACACGTTACTTACTTAATACTGAAAATAATCAACAATTTATTATATAAATAGAATATATAATCTAATCTTCTTTGTAAATGTCTTTGGTAATTAAACGACGCATGTCGATATTTGGTTTGAAATTATGACAGTTACCTGCGACAATACGTTTGCTATGTAACAAATGACGCAAAGTTCTGTTCGATTTCCTTTATACTCTTTCCACTAAAAGACACTTGGGTAAACTACCCATTTTTAATTAAATCATTTGGAAAAAATCCCCAATTGAAACTCAAACTTTAGCTCCAATTACAGTAATCTCAATTGCCGACATCATTACAGAACCCATGACATCACTTCTGGTACCGGAATGAGAGTTGCTTCCAAATGCTGATAGAGGGCAACGTTTAAAAAAATGCTGTTTTATTAATTTACAAATAACTCTAGTCGTAAGAAATACAATTTACTACAGTTAACAAATAAAAACCTTGATACATTTATTATTATTAAAAAAAGTATAAACGGTAGATTTGGGTGTTAAAACTGTAGGGCGGTAATTGTGTTCCGAAAACGATAGAAATACCGCTTTAGCGGTAGATCTGGCACCACTGTCTGTAGAAGTGGTGGGTCGGCTATATACCCCGGCGCGGCGTACGTCACACGCACGCGTTGTCGACATCGGAGCGTGTCTTCTCTCTTGCACAGGCGTCTCGGTAATTTGGTATCTCAGTCGGCGGGATGAATTTGCTTTTCCTGTCGTCATTTCCTTTAATTAAAGGTGACAACGTAACGGAAAAGCAAATGGTGGTGACCTTGTTTCGTTACAACTGGAAAGTAATGAAGAAAATCGTTCTTAAAAATGCTTTCAATGTTTATTTTGTTTTGTTCCTTAATAAATGATGTTTTCTTATAATCTTATAATTATTATTGTTATTTCGTGACATAATCATGACAAATATCATTTGATGTGTCCTTAGGAAATACCCCTCGCGCTATCGTGCTCGTGTTATTTCCATTGCAACATGAATTTCGTAATCAAAATTGGGAAAAATATATCCGAATATACGAAAGTGCTCTATGATATTATTACTGATAATCCATTCGATTGAGGATATCCTGGGCTAGACGTAGTGTGAAGAAAGTTACACTTGTTAGCAAAAGTCTTGAATGCAGCAGACGAGTATTATGGTGCGTTGTCTGACAACGCTTCTTCTGGTATGCCGAACATCACAAGCCATGTCTTCAGACATTTTATAACAGATTCCGATGATGTGGTGGTGATCTCACGGAAGGCGTACAAACTAGTGTAACTGTCTCCTAGTAGTACATTCTGTTTTATTTCAAATAAATCGGTTGCTACAATTTGCCAAGGATAGTCGGGAATTCGATGTAATTTTATCAGTTCTCGATAATTGTCTCTTTGTTGAGATTGGCAGACACAACATTTATTCACGAATTCTATTATGTCTGCTGTCATGTTGGGCCAAAACAAAACCTCACGAGCTCTGTTGAGATTGCTTTGGATACCTACATGTCTTTGATGTATAATTTCAAGGTATCATGGATGCAGTGCAAGCATATCGCATAGGCTTTCTTTTCAATCTGTGGATAATTTTGTTGTGAAGAAGAAGATACTGATACTGCATGATTATGTTTGGTTGTCCAATGCCACCCAACATCATTAAGTATTAATTGTCTTAATGCTGCGGTTAGTTCCGAATATTGAGGGATGAACTTGGCGAAATAATTCACATGCATTTTTCACGATTGAATCAAACTCCTGCATCGGCAAGTTTCATCACAATGTGTTTCGTGATCTTTTTTAGTTCTTCCAGTTTGGGCAACTATTTTTATACATTTGTCTCACTTTCGATCAGAATCCCTTTTTGCAGTCGAGAATTGGAAAATATAGCGAACCGGAAATCCTAGCTGCAATATCTTCTATAGTTTGTAGCGGTAGTATTCTCACATTCATTTTGACGTAGTTTGTAAAATAACCATGAAGTGTACAATTCGTTTTGATTCAGTTTGAATTTTTCTGCAAAACTTTTCTTGATTACTTTCAGATCGGTTGTTGTGACAATAGCTTCTTGTCCGATTATAGTCATGAAAATCACTACCTGCGTAACTGGTGATTTTCTATCCAAGTTGGTTGCAGTGGCGTAGAATTCAAATGACATTTTGTCCATACCTTCGTTAATTATTTGCAAAGGTAGCAGAGGAAGCATTCCAGGAAGTGAATGATGGGAATTCTCATCGTTGGGCATGATCACAGATTTTAGTTTGTTTTCTTCACTAGTATCACAAACAAACTTTTTCCAATTTCTGATTGCTAACCACTTCTGACACCATGTAATCTGTTTTAGTAACGTCGAACTTTATATTTGATATCGAAAATGTTATGTGGGTACAATTACCCATTAATTATTCAAATCAACTACACGTGTTGTCAATACAACACGTGTAGTTGATTTGAATAATTTTTATTAGTACATACCTCATTTCTGATTCAACAGAGCGGAAAAATGTAAACTCAACATATTTATGACAAGGACATAGGATTAGAATCACTTAAATTAGTTAAATCAGTAACAAATGAACACGTTTTTAAAAACACATAACTGTGATTTATTGTTGTGCACAATTTTCTATAGAAATCTAGGTCAGACTGACTAAATATTTAATTACATATATTTGATTTAATTTATACCCTAGATAAAAATGCTGATGCCGTTGTCTTCTCACGGCTGAGTCGTCTTGTTCTTGCTTGTAATTTGCCAGTAACAACTGGGATATTATAGGTGAAGTGGGTCCACAAAAACACCCGAGTAATATAAAAGATTTTTCAAATTTTTATGAAACAAGGTTCTTTAAACCAACAAAATGATTGCTTTTATGAATTGTATGAAAAGTTATATAGGTTATGCAGGGTATAAAAAGTCTTGAATAACAAAATCGGGGAAAACTATATTTTTCAAATGATTTCATTTGTAATGGGAAACTTTTTAGTTATTTATGCTTTATATCTGAATGAGAAAAAAATTTGTATGAAGCACATAGTAAAACGTGTCTCGATTAAAAAACGCAACATTTTACCTTTTTATATATAAATAACAATTTTATTACCTGTTGCGAAATATTCTTCATTTCCAGACTAGTTTGTGATTTTTGATAATGTTAGTTAAATACTTTACTTGTCAAAACTCAACAAGTTTGTTTTGCCGTTATTACTATAAATACAGTGATTTTGCATGCTCTTTATTGCACATTTACAAACTGGGTCTTGCTTGATAATTTTGCAGTCAGCCTCGCATTTATTAGTGCCGGTTTATTAGTCCCGGTGAAAGGGGTCATCTTCAAATAACTGCAGTGGTATATCTGATGCTGCTCTCTCAAGTATTTAATAATATCCTTGTAACTGCATAATACTGGTTGGCAAAAAGTGTGAGCTGAATGAATAGCCGTAATATTATTACTAAATTTCTTTCGAATAAGTCCTTGTTTATATTAAAGAATATTTTCATTTTCATCATAAATGTAAATTTACAAATGGCAATTTTTTTTGAATAAAATTCGAACAGTTTTATATTAAAGAGGTGTACTTAAAGTCAATTCGTTTCATTTAATTTGTTTTACTTTCAGTTACAAAATTAGGTCGTAAAAATCAACAGTTTTTATTAGTTATCATATAAAATAATCAAACATTTCAACTTAATATTAAAAAATTACAATCTTTGTCATACAAAATGAACACACGTAAATAAAATGTCATCTATTTACAAGTTGAAATCGTCTCCTATATTCTACCTAATCACAAGCATCGTAAACGATGTCAATGTCAATAACATTGTAACGATGATAACAGAAATAGAAGCGGTGTTCGTTCGTCCTGGATTACAACCATCACCCGTGCAGGTGAAAACGCACGTTCTGTATGTTAAGATATCACCTGGTTGCTTGACGTAGTTGCAGTAGTTCCCCAAATCCAAGGAAGAACAAAATCTTTTCGCACCAATGCCACCTAAACAAAGTGGTTTATTAAAGAATTTTGGTAGCACAATATGAACCGGCCCAGCACAAGCTAGTAGTTCTGGGCCGATTCATGCAGATCACGATTTATAAAAAGGTTAGTGGTCAATGAAGAAAGCAACATACACGAAATTACTGTGAAATAGAAATTATATGCTAATTTTACCATCAAGACTCGTCGATTTAATGCAATATTCCGCTTCAAAAACGTGATCGCAATTTTGTGGCTCCATTTCGGTCAAGTGAATCATACCGTCCGAACAGTCGATTGTGTTCGATGATGAGCATTGGTAACATTTAATGCACGAAGCTGTTAGTAGCCGGTTTCCAAGCAGCATTAGTAACAGAACAATGCGAGTTAGTAAGAATGGAATTGAAAGATTAGTTTGTTAGGAGGTAGTGTCCTCAACAGTTGTTTGACTTGGAAGCTGCAAAGTCAATTTTCTACCTTCAAACCTTCCGAGGTGCTTAATGCAGTACTTGGCGTCGTGGACATAATCGCACGTCTCTGGCACCAAATTGATGTCGTCGGACAGCCACTCGTTGCACTGGAATGGATTCGTGGGATCTGTGCCCTGGCACTGGTAACAGTTTATCGCTATAGCTATACGAAAAACATATGGATTAAACTATAACAGTGAAAACTACAGTACCAGATCAGGTTTGAACCCGACATTTTAATATTCCGTACATGTGAAAAAATGTTTCAATAAACGCTGCACAATATTAGATGTCAGATGGCTGATTCATCAGTATTGCTTGCGCCTATTCATTATATCATACTTTCTGAGCTTAAATTAGAAACATTAAAAATATCACTATTGTAATAATCTAATTTCGCAATTTCGTTGATGGCGTACGAGGGATGCCTTTTATATTTCGGGAATAGGCCATTCCGGTGCTGCTATCAGACAACAAGTGTCTCTATTGTAAAATTCGACGTTTGTTACAGAATACTTACTCAGAACATTTTGACGTACAGGGGTTATTTGTGTTGTTTTCAGTCACTTACAAAATTCATCAATCACCCCTTTTTAAAAAAGGCGATGTATATATTATATCAATGATTGGATACGGTGGTATTTGACTGATCGTAAGATGAATGTTAAAATTGGTGCTGGAAGCTCTGATGATTATGACCTACATTTGGGAGTACCGCAGGGCTCCGTACTAGGCCCCCTCCTTTTCATATTGTTCATAAATGACTTGTCCGAAGCTATTATTGATGGCATAGTTGTTTTGTACGCGGATGACACTTCCATAGTTGTAATTCAATTAGCGCAGATGAATCGACCATTAAACTTAATTCAGTTTTGAACGCATTTGCAAAATGGTGCGATCGCAATATGATCAATATTAGTAAAACAACACTTGTTTTCACTCATAAAATCAACAATAACACGTTTGATGATCAAATTATAATACAAAAACTACGAGATATTGTGTGCTAAATCGTGTAAATATGCGGGGTGTCACATATTTAATTCACTGCCGGAACACATAAAGTCATTGAGCGATAGTGTTCATTTCCGAAAAGAATTAAAAACATATTTATCATCAAAGACATTGTATACGCTTGGTGAATTCTATCTTAGTCGTTAGTAGCATATGTATTTTTTCTGTTTTATAGTTGCATATGTATGTTGTGTGTCTTATTTCTATCGATTTTATTTATTTATTTGTTTGACTTTGATGAATTTTTTTATTGTTATTTTAGTACTTTTTATTGGTATTTTAGTATTTAATATTAATGTATGACTTTTCACATCCAGTTAATACTGGCATACGTGATGGATATAGATCTATCTATCTATCTATCTATCTCGGCCTAAAATGGAATTAACTCGTGAACATTTCCATGCGATAATTTTTTACAACTTTCGACGTGGATTATCACAACAACCTTGCATCAATGGACTTAATTCGACTTTTAACGATGAATCACCATCAAAAACCAGTGTATATATCCTTGGGCATTAGTGGGACCAGCATATATTCAATTTTGCATGAAAATTTGCTCGTCAAAAAAAATTGTTCGCGTTAGATCCCACATAATTTGACAATCGCTCAAAAACAGGGTCGTGTAGATTGGTCGAAAGAAATGCTCAAAAAATATGTTCGCGGGCTTCAAAACACCTCTATGACATATTAACAGGTGACGAATCGTGGATCTACATGTATGAGCCCGAAAGTAAACAGCAGTCGCCTGTATGGATCTTTCAAGATGAGCCAAACCCAACAAAAGTTGTTCGCGCACGAAGCACTTCGAAGCAAATGATCGCTTGTTTCTTCGGAAAAACTGGACATGTGACAACTGTACCATTAGTGAAACGTCGGACGGTCAATTCTGAATGGTACACAAGCATTTGCTTGCCAGAAATATTCGGGAAAATAAGAGAAACCAACCGCCGAAGAAAGATCATTCTCCACTAAGACAATGCGAGCTCTCACACATAGGCTCAAACAAGACAGTTTTTGACAACTAAAAAAGTGAAATTGATGGGTCATTCGCTGTACAGCCCTGATTTGTCACCCAATGACTTCTTTCTATTTCCTCACATCAAGAATAAATTACGAGGTCAACGTTTTTTGACGCCTGGAGAAGCGGTTGATGCTTTCAAAAAGCATGTTAGATAATTATTGTCTCTTTTAACGCTAATAAGTAATCATACGCAATTATCAAAAGCATTTATTGCATCTTTAAAGCATCTTGAATCCTTCGCGTTGATTACGATAATTTATTTGCGTAAACAAGTACCAAGTACAAGTGCCACATAAACTAAAATGAAAGAGATTTAAGTCCTGGTAATCTAGGTATATCCGTTACCATTCCATTTATTTTGGAAATGAATGTGCAGCCATCGGGTCACTTGTCTCCTTAGGTGAGACATACAAGATATCTGGCATCAGGTGTAGTGGAACATCTAAAAGATCATAAAATGGCGTACAAAATGTTATGGTACCTGTTTGCATTTAAATTCCCCTCAAATACATTTGTATGTAATGTATTGTTAAATAAGTCACCCCAAACATTTTGACCAAAACCCTGCTGCAAATTACGCATTCTGGGTGCATATAAATTACCCAGACTTATTAATACTACAGTGATTTTATTTTAACTGATTTAGTAATAACATTTAGATTTTGATATGCTAAATAATGGCGTCTACGGTTTTTAAAGTGAAAATTTTAAAAGCCTCATAACAGAACAAAGTAAGGTAGGACCTGTGTTTATGTGAATATTTCTCCATGAAATTAAATGTACTTTTCAACGCCAAAGTTTTGTAATGAATCACCCTGTACAAGTATCCCCAGATGAGGCCGGGTACGTTGAACATAAAACTCATGATGAAGAAGCTGCCAAATCCAATTTACCGATTAATGTCTGCCTTAACGACATTAAGGAATACCGCCTTATTGTGATGTGCATAATATTACACAGGCAAAACTTATTCGCAACTCTAGTTCATTCAAAAATTTTTTGATTTCACTGGATCGCAGCCATCTT